>CM075881.1:8406802-8442913 GCA_038021265.1 Cyprinella venusta | reverse complement strand
TAAAATTTTGAGTTTCAATATCTCAGCTCTGGAAGGGGTCTACAGCCTCAATTTTTGCACCCAGGTCCATGTCTCGTGGGCCCTCTATCAGAATCCAGAGTTTTGAGAAGATTGGAAAAACTTTATTTTTCACCCCCCGAAAAAAAATGTAAGGGGTATCACTGTCATTTTTTTTTCTGGTCAAAATTTTGAGTTTCAATATCTCAGCTCTGGAAGGGTCTACAGCCTCAATTTTTGCACCCAGGTCCATGTCTCGTGGCCCTCTATCAGAATCCAGAGTTTTGAGAAGATTGGAAAAACTTTATTTTTCACCCCCCGAAAAAAAATGTAAGGGGTAACACTGTCATTTTTTTTTTCCTGTCAAAATTTTGAGTTTCAATATCTCAGCTCTGGAAGGGTCTACAGCCTCAATTTTTGCACCCAGGTCCATGTCTCGTGGCCCTCTATCAGAATCCAGAGTTTTGAGAAGATTGGAGAAAATTAATTTTTCACCCCCCGAAAAAAAATGTAAGGGGTAACACTGTCATTTTTTTTTTCCTGGTCAAAATTTTGAGTTTCAATATTTCAGCTCTGGAAGGGTATACAAGCCTCAATTTTTGCACCCAGGTCCATGTCTCGTGGCCCTCTATCAGAATCCAGAGTTTCAAGAAGATCGGAGGGGGTCAAAATTTCGGCCAAAACGACAGTGTTACCCCTTATGTTTTTTTTTCAGGTCAAAACTTTGACATCCGATATCTCGGCTCTGGAAGGGTCTAGAGCCTCCATTTTTGCGCGCTGGTCGAAGTCTCGTGGCCCTCTGTCAGAATCCAGAGTTTCAAGAAGATCGGAGGGGGTCAAAATTTCGGCCAAAACGACAGTGTTACCCCTTATGTTTTTTTTTTTCAGGTCAAAACTTTGACATCCGATATCTCGGCTCTGGAAGGGTCTAGAGCCTCCATTTTTGCGCGCTGGTCGAAGTCTCGTGGCCCTCTGTCAGAATCCAGAGTTTCAAGAAGATCGGAGGGGGTCAAATTTTCGGCCAAAACGACAGTGTTACCCCTTATGTTTTTTTTTTTCAGGTCAAAACTTTGACATCCGATATCTCGGCTCTGGAAGGGTCTAGAGCCTCCATTTTTGCGCGCTGGTCGAAGTCTCGTGGCCCTCTGTCAGAATCCAGAGTTTCAAGAAGATCGGAGGGGGTCAAAATTTCGGCCAAAACGACAGTGTTACCCCTTATGTTTTTTTTTTCAGGTCAAAACTTTGACATCCGATATCTCGGCTCTGGAAGGGTCTAGAGCCTCCATTTTTGCGCGCTGGTCGAAGTCTCGTGGCCCTCTGTCAGAATCCAGAGTTTCAAGAAGATCGGAGGGGGTCAAAATTTTCGGCCAAAACGACAGTGTTACCCCTTATGTTTTTTTTTCAGGTCAAAACTTTGACATCCGATATCTCGGCTCTGGAAGGGTCTAGAGCCTCCATTTTTGCGCGCTGGTCGAAGTCTCGTGGCCCTCTGTCAGAATCCAGAGTTTCAAGAAGATCGGAGGGGGTCAAATTTTCGGCCAAAACGACAGTGTTACCCCTTATGTTTTTTTTTTCAGGTCAAAACTTTGACATCCGATATCTCGGCTCTGGAAGGGTCTATAGCCTCCATTTTTGCGCGCTGGTCGAAGTCTCGTGGCCCTCTGTCAGAATCCAGAGTTTCAAGAAGATCGGAGGGGGTCAAAATTTCGGCCAAAACGACAGTGTTACCCCTTATGTTTTTTTTCAGGTCAAAACTTTGACATACGATATCTCGGCTCTGGAAGGGTCTAGAGCCTCCATTTTTGCGCGCTGGTCGAAGTCTCGTGGCCCTCTGTCAGAATCCAGAGTTTCAAGAAGATCGGAGGGGGTCAAAATTTCGGCCAAAACGACAGTGTTACCCCTTATGTTTTTTTTCAGGTCAAAACTTTGACATCCGATATCTCGGCTCTGGAAGGGTCTAGAGCCTCCATTTTTGCGCGCTGGTCGAAGTCTCGTGGCCCTCTGTCAGAATCCAGAGTTTCAAGAAGATCGGAGGGGGTCAAAATTTCGGCCAAAACGACAGTGTTACCCCTTATGTTTTTTTTTTCAGGTCAAAACTTTGACATCCGATATCTCGGCTCTGGAAGGGTCTAGAGCCTCCATTTTTGCGCGCTGGTCGAAGTCTCGTGGCCCTCTGTCAGAATCCAGAGTTTCAAGAAGATCGGAGGGGGTCAAAATTTCGGCCAAAACCGACAGTGTTACCCCTTATGTTTTTTTTTCAGGTCAAAACTTTGACATCCGATATCTCGGCTCTGGAAGGGTCTAGAGCCTCCATTTTTGCGCGCTGGTCGAAGTCTCGTGGCCCTCTGTCAGAATCCAGAGTTTCAAGAAGATCGGAGGGGGGTCAAATTTTCGGCCAAAACGACAGTGTTACCCCTTATGTTTTTTTTTTTTCAGGTCAAAACTTTGACATCCGATATCTCGGCTCTGGAAGGGTCTAGAGCCTCCATTTTTGCGCGCTGGTCGAAGTCTCGTGGCCCTCTGTCAGAATCCAGAGTTTCAAGAAGATCGGAGGGGGTCAAAATTTCGGCCAAAACGACAGTGTTACCCCTTATGTTTTTTTTTTTCAGGTCAAAACTTTGACATCCGATATCTCGGCTCTGGAAGGGTCTAGAGCCTCCATTTTTGCGCGCTGGTCGAAGTCTCGTGGCCCTCTGTCAGAATCCAGAGTTTCAAGAAGATCGGAGGGGGGTCAAAATTTCGGCCAAAAACGACAGTGTTACCCCTTACATTTTTTTTCGGTGGGTGAAAAATTAATTTTCTCCAATCTTCTCAAAACTCTGGATTCTGACAGAGGGCCACGAGACTTTGACCAGCGCGCAAAAATGGAGGCTCTAGACCCTTCCAAAGCCGAGATATCGGATGTCAAAGTTTTGACCTGAAAAAAAAACATAAGGGGTAACACTGTCGTTTTGGCCGAAATTTTGACCCCCTCCGATCTTCTTGAAACTCTGGATTCTGACAGAGGGCCACGAGACTTCGACCAGCGCGCAAAAATGGAGGCTCTAGACCCTTCCAGAGCCGAGATATCGGATGTCAAAGTTTTGACCTGAAAAAAAAACATAAGGGGTAACACTGTCGTTTTGGCCGAAATTTTGACCCCCTCCGATCTTCTTGAAACTCTGGATTCTGACAGAGGGCCACGAGACTTCGACCAGCGCGCAAAAATGGAGGCTCTAGACCCTTCCAGAGCCGAGATATCGGATGTCAAAGTTTTGACCTGAAAAAAAAACATAAGGGGTAACACTGTCGTTTTGGCCGAAATTTTGACCCCCTCCGATCTTCTTGAAACTCTGGATTCTGACAGAGGGCCACGAGACTTCGACCAGCGCGCAAAAATGGAGGCTCTAGACCCTTCCAGAGCCGAGATATCGGATGTCAAAGTTTTGACCTGAAAAAAAAACATAAGGGGTAACACTGTCGTTTTGGCCGAAATTTTGACCCCCTCCGATCTTCTTGAAACTCTGGATTCTGACAGAGGGCCACGAGACTTCGACCAGCGCGCAAAAATGGAGGCTCTAGACCCTTCCAGAGCCGAGATATCGGATGTCAAAGTTTTGACCTGAAAAAAAAACATAAGGGGTAACACTGTCGTTTTGGCCGAAATTTTGACCCCCTCCGATCTTCTTGAAACTCTGGATTCTGACAGAGGGCCACGAGACTTCGACCAGCGCGCAAAAATGGAGGCTCTAGACCCTTCCAGAGCCGAGATATCGGATGTCAAAGTTTTGACCTGAAAAAAAAAACATAAGGGGTAACACTGTCGTTTTGGCCGAAATTTTGACCCCCTCCGATCTTCTTGAAACTCTGGATTCTGACAGAGGGCCACGAGACTTCGACCAGCGCGCAAAAATGGAGGCTCTAGACCCTTCCAGAGCCGAGATATCGGATGTCAAAGTTTTGACCTGAAAAAAAAACATAAGGGGTAACTCTGTCGTTTTGGCCGAAATTTTGACCCCCTCCGATCTTCTTGAAACTCTGGATTCTGACAGAGGGCCACGAGACTTCGACCAGCGCGCAAAAATGGAGGCTCTAGACCCTTCCAGAGCCGAGATATCGGATGTCAAAGTTTTGACCTGAAAAAAAAAACATAAGGGGTAACACTGTCGTTTTGGCCGAAATTTTGACCCCCTCCGATCTTCTTGAAACTCTGGATTCTGACAGAGGGCCACGAGACTTCGACCAGCGCGCAAAAATGGAGGCTCTAGACCCTTCCAGAGCCGAGATATCGGATGTCAAAGTTTTGACCTGAAAAAAAAAACATAAGGGGTAACACTGTCGTTTTGGCCGAAATTTTGACCCCCTCCGATCTTCTTGAAACTCTGGATTCTGACAGAGGGCCACGAGACTTCGACCAGCGCGCAAAAATGGAGGCTCTAGACCCTTCCAGAGCCGAGATATCGGATGTCAAAGTTTTGACCTGAAAAAAAAACATAAGGGGTAACACTGTCGTTTTGGCCGAAATTTTGACCCCCTCCGATCTTCTTGAAACTCTGGATTCTGACAGAGGGCCACGAGACTTCGACCAGCGCGCAAAAATGGAGGCTCTAGACCCTTCCAGAGCCGAGATATCGGATGTCAAAGTTTTGACCTGAAAAAAAAAACATAAGGGGTAACACTGTCGTTTTGGCCGAAATTTTGACCCCCTCCGATCTTCTTGAAACTCTGGATTCTGACAGAGGGCCACGAGACTTCGACCAGCGCGCAAAAATGGAGGCTCTAGACCCTTCCAGAGCCGAGATATCGGATGTCAAAGTTTTGACCTGAAAAAAAAAACATAAGGGGTAACACTGTCGTTTTGGCCGAAATTTTGACCCCCTCCGATCTTCTTGAAACTCTGGATTCTGACAGAGGGCCACGAGACTTCGACCAGCGCGCAAAAATGGAGGCTCTAGACCCTTCCAGAGCCGAGATATCGGATGTCAAAGTTTTGACCTGAAAAAAAAAACATAAGGGGTAACACTGTCGTTTTGGCCGAAATTTTGACCCCCTCCGATCTTCTTGAAACTCTGGATTCTGACAGAGGGCCACGAGACTTCGACCAGCGCGCAAAAATGGAGGCTCTAGACCCTTCCAGAGCCGAGATATCGGATGTCAAAGTTTTGACCTGAAAAAAAAACATAAGGGGTAACACTGTCGTTTTGGCCGAAATTTTGACCCCCTCCGATCTTCTTGAAACTCTGGATTCTGACAGAGGGCCACGAGACTTCGACCAGCGCGCAAAAATGGAGGCTCTAGACCCTTCCAGAGCCGAGATATCGGATATCAAAGTTTTGACCTGAAAAAAAAACATAAGGGGTAACACTGTCGTTTTGGCCGAAATTTTGACCCCCTCCGATCTTCTTGAAACTCTGGATTCTGACAGAGGGCCACGAGACTTCGACCAGCGCGCAAAAATGGAGGCTCTAGACCCTTCCAGAGCCGAGATATCGGATGTCAAAGTTTTGACCTGAAAAAAAAAACATAAGGGGTAACACTGTCGTTTTGGCCGAAATTTTGACCCCCTCCGATCTTCTTGAAACTCTGGATTCTGACAGAGGGCCACGAGACTTCGACCAGCGCGCAAAAATGGAGGCTCTAGACCCTTCCAGAGCCGAGATATCGGATGTCAAAGTTTTGACCTGAAAAAAAAAACATAAGGGGTAACACTGTCGTTTTGGCCGAAATTTTGACCCCCTCCGATCTTCTTGAAACTCTGGATTCTGACAGAGGGCCACGAGACTTCGACCAGCGCGCAAAAATGGAGGCTCTAGACCCTTCCAGAGCCGAGATATCGGATGTCAAAGTTTTGACCTGAAAAAAAAACATAAGGGGTAACTCTGTCGTTTTGGCCGAAATTTTGACCCCCTCCGATCTTCTTGAAACTCTGGATTCTGACAGAGGGCCACGAGACTTCGACCAGCGCGCAAAAATGGAGGCTCTAGACCCTTCCAGAGCCGAGATATCGGATGTCAAAGTTTTGACCTGAAAAAAAAACATAAGGGGTAACACTGTCGTTTTGGCCGAAATTTTGACCCCCTCCGATCTTCTTGAAACTCTGGATTCTGACAGAGGGCCACGAGACTTCGACCAGCGCGCAAAAATGGAGGCTCTAGACCCTTCCAGAGCCGTGATATCGGATGTCAAAGTTTTGACCTGAAAAAAAAACATAAGGGGTAACACTGTCGTTTTGGCCGAAATTTTGACCCCCTCCGATCTTCTTGAAACTCTGGATTCTGACAGAGGGCCACGAGACTTCGACCAGCGCGCAAAAATGGAGGCTCTAGACCCTTCCAGAGCCGAGATATCGGATGTCAAAGTTTTGACCTGAAAAAAAAAACATAAGGGGTAACACTGTCGTTTTTGGCCGAAATTTTGACCCCCTCCGATCTTCTTGAAACTCTGGATTCTGACAGAGGGCCACGAGACTTCGACCAGCGCGCAAAAATGGAGGCTCTAGACCCTTCCAGAGCCGAGATATCGGATGTCAAAGTTTTGACCTGAAAAAAAAGCACAAGGGGTAACACTGTCGTTTTTGGACGAAATTTTGACCCCCTCCGATCTTCTTGAAACTCTGGATTCTGACAGAGGGCCACGAGACTTCGACCAGCGCGCAAAAATGGAGGCTCTAGACCCTTCCAGAGCCGAGATATCGGATGTCAAAGTTTTGACCTGAAAAAAAAAAACATAAGGGGTAACACTGTCATTTTTGGCCGAAATTTTGACCCCCTCCGATCTTCTTGAAACTCTGGATTCTGACAGAGGGCCACGAGACTTCGACCAGCGTGCAAAAATGGAGGCTCTAGACCCTTCCAGAGCCGAGATATCGGATGTCAAAGTTTTGACCTGAAAAAAAAAAACATAAGGGGTAACACTGTCGTTTTGGCCGAAATTTTGACCCCCTCCGATCTTCTTGAAACTCTGGATTCTGACAGAGGGCCACGAGACTTCGACCAGCGCGCAAAAATGGAGGCTCTAGACCCTTCCAGAGCCGAGATATCGGATGTCAAAGTTTTGACCTGAAAAAAAAAACATAAGGGGTAACACTGTCGTTTTGGCCGAAATTTTGACCCCCTCCGATCTTCTTGAAACTCTGGATTCTGACAGAGGGCCACGAGACTTCGACCAGCGCGCAAAAATGGAGGCTCTAGACCCTTCCAGAGCCAAAATATCGGATGTCAAAGTTTTGACCTGAAAAAAAAAACATAAGGGGTAACACTGTCATTTTTTTTTCCTGGTCAAAATTTTGTGTTTCAATATTTCAGCTCTGGAAGGGTCTACAGCCTCAATTTTTGCACACAGGTCCATGTCTCGTGGCCCTCTATCAGAATCCAGAGTTTTGAGAAGATTGGAGAAAATTAATTTTTCACCCCCCGAAAAAAAATGTAAGGGGTAACACTGTCATTTTTTTTTTCCTGGTCAAAATTTTGTGTTTCAATATTTCAGCTCTGGAAGGGTATACAACCTCAATTTTTGCACCCAGGTCCATGTCTCGTGGCCCTCTATCAGAATCCAGAGTTTCAAGAAGATCGGAGGGGGTCAAAATTTCGGCCAAAACGACAGTGTTACCCCTTATGTTTTTTTTTCAGGTCAAAACTTTGACATCCGATATCTCGGCTCTGGAAGGGTCTAGAGCCTCCATTTTTGCGCGCTGGTCGAAGTCTCATGGCCCTCTGTCAGAATCCAGAGTTTCAAGAAGATCGGAGGGGGTCAAAATTTCGGCCAAAACGACAGTGTTACCCCTTATGTTTTTTTTTTTCAGGTCAAAACTTTGACATCCGATATCTCGGCTCTGGAAGGGTCTAGAGCCTCCATTTTTGCGCGCTGGTCGAAGTCTCGTGGCCCTCTGTCAGAATCCAGAGTTTCAAGAAGATCGGAGGGGGTCAAATTTTCGGCCAAAACGACAGTGTTACCCCTTATGTTTTTTTTTTCAGGTCAAAACTTTGACATCCGATATCTCGGCTCTGGAAGGGTCTAGAGCCTCCATTTTTGCGCGCTGGTCGAAGTCTCGTGGCCCTCTGTCAGAATCCAGAGTTTCAAGAAGATCGGAGGGGGTCAAAATTTCGGCCAAAACGACAGTGTTACCCCTTATGTTTTTTTTTTCAGGTCAAAACTTTGACATCCGATATCTCGGCTCTGGAAGGGTCTAGAGCCTCCATTTTTGCGCGCTGGTCGAAGTCTCGTGGCCCTCTGTCAGAATCCAGAGTTTCAAGAAGATCGGAGGGGGGTCAAAATTTCGGCCAAAACGACAGTGTTACCCCTTATGTTTTTTTTTCAGGTCAAAACTTTGACATCCGATATCTCGGCTCTGGAAGGGTCTAGAGCCTCCATTTTTGCGCGCTGGTCGAAGTCTCGTGGCCCTCTGTCAGAATCCAGAGTTTCAAGAAGATCGGAGGGGGTCAAATTTTCGGCCAAAACGACAGTGTTACCCCTTATGTTTTTTTTTTCAGGTCAAAACTTTGACATCCGATATCTCGGCTCTGGAAGGGTCTAGAGCCTCCATTTTTGCGCGCTGGTCGAAGTCTCGTGGCCCTCTGTCAGAATCCAGAGTTTCAAGAAGATCGGAGGGGGTCAAAATTTCGGCCAAAACGACAGTGTTACCCCTTATGTTTTTTTTTCAGGTCAAAACTTTGACATACGATATCTCGGCTCTGGAAGGGTCTAGAGCCTCCATTTTTGCGCGCTGGTCGAAGTCTCGTGGCCCTCTGTCAGAATCCAGAGTTTCAAGAAGATCGGAGGGGGTCAAAATTTCGGCCAAAACGACAGTGTTACCCCTTATGTTTTTTTTCAGGTCAAAACTTTGACATCCGATATCTCGGCTCTGGAAGGGTCTAGAGCCTCCATTTTTGCGCGCTGGTCGAAGTCTCGTGGCCCTCTGTCAGAATCCAGAGTTTCAAGAAGATCGGAGGGGGTCAAAATTTCGGCCAAAACGACAGTGTTACCCCTTATGTTTTTTTTTTCAGGTCAAAACTTTGACATCCGATATCTCGGCTCTGGAAGGGTCTAGAGCCTCCATTTTTGCGCGCTGGTCGAAGTCTCGTGGCCCTCTGTCAGAATCCAGAGTTTCAAGAAGATCGGAGGGGGTCAAAATTTCGGCCAAAACCGACAGTGTTACCCCTTATGTTTTTTTTTCAGGTCAAAACTTTGACATCCGATATCTCGGCTCTGGAAGGGGTCTAGAGCCTCCATTTTTGCGCGCTGGTCGAAGTCTCGTGGCCCTCTGTCAGAATCCAGAGTTTCAAGAAGATCGGAGGGGGGTCAAATTTCGGCCAAAACGACAGTGTTACCCCTTATGTTTTTTTTTCAGGTCAAAACTTTGACATCCGATATCTCGGCTCTGGAAGGGTCTAGAGCCTCCATTTTTGCGCGCTGGTCGAAGTCTCGTGGCCCTCTGTCAGAATCCAGAGTTTCAAGAAGATCGGAGGGGGTCAAAATTTCGGCCAAAACGACAGTGTTACCCCTTATGTTTTTTTTTTTCAGGTCAAAACTTTGACATCCGATATCTCGGCTCTGGAAGGGTCTAGAGCCTCCATTTTTGCGCGCTGGTCGAAGTCTCGTGGCCCTCTGTCAGAATCCAGAGTTTCAAGAAGATCGGAGGGGGGTCAAAATTTCGGCCAAAAACGACAGTGTTACCCCTTACATTTTTTTTCGGTGGGTGAAAAATTAATTTTCTCCAATCTTCTCAAAACTCTGGATTCTGACAGAGGGCCACGAGACTTTGACCAGCGCGCAAAAATGGAGGCTCTAGACCCTTCCAAAGCCGAGATATCGGATGTCAAAGTTTTGACCTGAAAAAAAAAACATAAGGGGTAACACTGTCGTTTTGGCCGAAATTTTGACCCCCTCCGATCTTCTTGAAACTCTGGATTCTGACAGAGGGCCACGAGACTTCGACCAGCGCGCAAAAATGGAGGCTCTAGACCCTTCCAGAGCCGAGATATCGGATGTCAAAGTTTTGACCTGAAAAAAAAACATAAGGGGGTAACACTGTCGTTTTGGCCGAAATTTTGACCCCCTCCGATCTTCTTGAAACTCTGGATTCTGACAGAGGGCCACGAGACTTCGACCAGCGCGCAAAAATGGAGGCTCTAGACCCTTCCAGAGCCGAGATATCGGATGTCAAAGTTTTGACCTGAAAAAAAAACATAAGGGGTAACACTGTCGTTTTGGCCGAAATTTTGACCCCCTCCGATCTTCTTGAAACTCTGGATTCTGACAGAGGGCCACGAGACTTCGACCAGCGCGCAAAAATGGAGGCTCTAGACCCTTCCAGAGCCGAGATATCGGATGTCAAAGTTTTGACCTGAAAAAAAAAAACATAAGGGGTAACACTGTCGTTTTGGCCGAAATTTTGACCCCCTCCGATCTTCTTGAAACTCTGGATTCTGACAGAGGGCCACGAGACTTCGACCAGCGCGCAAAAATGGAGGCTCTAGACCCTTCCAGAGCCGAGATATCGGATGTCAAAGTTTTGACCTGAAAAAAAAAACATAAGGGGTAACACTGTCGTTTTGGCCGAAATTTTGACCCCCTCCGATCTTCTTGAAACTCTGGATTCTGACAGAGGGCCACAAGACTTCGACCAGCGCGCAAAAATGGAGGCTCTAGACCCTTCCAGAGCCGAGATATCGGATGTCAAAGTTTTGACCTGAAAAAAAAAACATAAGGGGTAACACTGTCGTTTTGGCCGAAATTTTGACCCCCTCCGATCTTCTTGAAACTCTGGATTCTGACAGAGGGCCACGAGACTTCGACCAGCGCGCAAAAATGGAGGCTCTAGACCCTTCCAGAGCCGAGATATCGGATGTCAAAGTTTTGACCTGAAAAAAAAACATAAGGGGTAACTCTGTCGTTTTGGCCGAAATTTTGACCCCCTCCGATCTTCTTGAAACTCTGGATTCTGACAGAGGGCCACGAGACTTCGACCAGCGCGCAAAAATGGAGGCTCTAGACCCTTCCAGAGCCGAGATATCGGATGTCAAAGTTTTGACCTGAAAAAAAAAACATAAGGGGTAACACTGTCGTTTTGGCCGAAATTTTGACCCCCTCCGATCTTCTTGAAACTCTGGATTCTGACAGAGGGCCACGAGACTTCGACCAGCGCGCAAAAATGGAGGCTCTAGACCCTTCCAGAGCCGAGATATCGGATGTCAAAGTTTTGACCTGAAAAAAAAAAACATAAGGGGTAACACTGTCGTTTTGGCCGAAATTTTGACCCCCCCGATCTTCTTGAAACTCTGGATTCTGACAGAGGGCCACGAGACTTCGACCAGCGCGCAAAAATGGAGGCTCTAGACCCTTCCAGAGCCGAGATATCGGATGTCAAAGTTTTGACCTGAAAAAAAAAACATAAGGGGTAACACTGTCATTTTGGCCGAAATTTTGACCCCCCTCCGATCTTCTTGAAACTCTGGATTCTGACAGAGGGCCACGAGACTTCGACCAGCGCGCAAAAATGGAGGCTCTAGACCCTTCCAGAGCCGAGATATCGGATGTCAAAGTTTTGACCTGAAAAAAAAAACATAAGGGGTAACACTGTCGTTTTGGCCGAAATTTTGACCCCCTCCGATCTTCTTGAAACTCTGGATTCTGACAGAGGGCCACGAGACTTCGACCAGCGCGCAAAAATGGAGGCTCTAGACCCTTCCAGAGCCGAGATATCGGATGTCAAAGTTTTGACCTGAAAAAAAAAACATAAGGGGTAACACTGTCGTTTTGGCCGAAATTTTGACCCCCTCCGATCTTCTTGAAACTCTGGATTCTGACAGAGGGCCACGAGACTTCGACCAGCGCGCAAAAATGGAGGCTCTAGACCCTTCCAGAGCCGAGATATCGGATGTCAAAGTTTTGACCTGAAAAAAAAAACATAAGGGGTAACACTGTCGTTTTGGCCGAAATTTTGACCCCCTCCGATCTTCTTGAAACTCTGGATTCTGACAGAGGGCCACGAGACTTCGACCAGCGCGCAAAAATGGAGGCTCTAGACCCTTCCAGAGCCGAGATATCGGATGTCAAAGTTTTGACCTGAAAAAAAAAAACATAAGGGGTAACACTGTCGTTTTGGCCGAAATTTTGACCCCCTCCGATCTTCTTGAAACTCTGGATTCTGACAGAGGGCCACGAGACTTCGACCAGCGCGCAAAAATGGAGGCTCTAGACCCTTCCAGAGCCGAGATATCGGATGTCAAAGTTTTGACCTGAAAAAAAAACATAAGGGGTAACACTGTCGTTTTGGCCGAAATTTTGACCCCCTCCGATCTTCTTGAAACTCTGGATTCTGACAGAGGGCCACGAGACTTCGACCAGCGCGCAAAAATGGAGGCTCTAGACCCTTCCAGAGCCGAGATATCGGATAGTCAAAGTTTTGACCTGAAAAAAAAAACATAAGGGGTAACACTGTCGTTTTGGCCGAAATTTTGACCCCCTCCGATCTTCTTGAAACTCTGGATTCTGACAGAGGGCCACGAGACTTCGACCAGCGCGCAAAAATGGAGGCTCTAGACCCTTCCAGAGCCGAGATATCGGATGTCAAAGTTTTGACCTGAAAAAAAAACATAAGGGGTAACACTGTCGTTTTGGCCGAAATTTTGACCCCCTCCGATCTTCTTGAAACTCTGGATTCTGACAGAGGGGCCACGAGACTTCGACCAGCGCGCAAAAATGGAGGCTCTAGACCCTTCCAGAGCCGAGATATCGGATGTCAAAGTTTTGACCTGAAAAAAAAAACATAAGGGGTAACACTGTCGTTTTGGCCGAAATTTTGACCCCCTCCGATCTTCTTGAAACTCTGGATTCTGACAGAGGGCCACGAGACTTCGACCAGCGCGCAAAAATGGAGGCTCTAGACCCTTCCAGAGCCGAGATATCGGATGTCAAAGTTTTGACCTGAAAAAAAAAACATAAGGGGTAACACTGTCGTTTTGGCCGAAATTTTGACCCCCTCCGATCTTCTTGAAACTCTGGATTCTGACAGAGGGCCACGAGACTTCGACCAGCGCGCAAAAATGGAGGCTCTAGACCCTTCCAGAGCCGAGATATCGGATGTCAAAGTTTTGACCTGAAAAAAAAACATAAGGGGTAACACTGTCGTTTTGGCCGGAAATTTTGACCCCCTCCGATCTTCTTGAAACTCTGGATTCTGACAGAGGGCCACGAGACTTCGACCAGCGCGCAAAAATGGAGGCTCTAGACCCTTCCAGAGCCGAGATATCGGATGTCAAAGTTTTGACCTGAAAAAAAAAACATAAGGGGTAACACTGTCGTTTTGGCCGAAATTTTGACCCCCTCCGATCTTCTTGAAACTCTGGATTCTGACAGAGGGCCACGAGACTTCGACCAGCGCGCAAAAATGGAGGCTCTAGACCCTTCCAGAGCCGAGATATCGGATGTCAAAGTTTTGACCTGAAAAAAAAACATAAGGGGTAACACTGTCGTTTTGGCCGAAATTTTGACCCCCTCCGATCTTCTTGAAACTCTGGATTCTGACAGAGGGCCACGAGACTTCGACCAGCGCGCAAAAATGGAGGCTCTAGACCCTTCCAGAGCCGAGATATCGGATGTCAAAGTTTTGACCTGAAAAAAAAAACATAAGGGGTAACACTGTCGTTTTGGCCGAAATTTTGACCCCCTCCGATCTTCTTGAAACTCTGGATTCTGACAGAGGGCCACGAGACTTCGACCAGCGCGCAAAAATGGAGGCTCTAGACCCTTCCAGAGCCGAGATATCGGATGTCAAAGTTTTGACCTGAAAAAAAAAACATAAGGGGTAACACTGTCGTTTTGGCCGAAATTTTGACCCCCTCCGATCTTCTTGAAACTCTGGATTCTGACAGAGGGCCACGAGACTTCGACCAGCGCGCAAAAATGGAGGCTCTAGACCCTTCCAGAGCCGAGATATCGGATGTCAAAGTTTTGACCTGAAAAAAAAAACATAAGGGGTAACACTGTCGTTTTGGCCGAAATTTTGACCCCCTCCGATCTTCTTGAAACTCTGGATTCTGACAGAGGGCCACGAGACTTCGACCAGCGCGCAAAAATGGAGGCTCTAGACCCTTCCAGAGCCGAGATATCGGATGTCAAAGTTTTGACCTGAAAAAAAAACATAAGGGGTAACACTGTCGTTTTGGCCGAAATTTTGACCCCCTCCGATCTTCTTGAAACTCTGGATTCTGACAGAGGGCCACGAGACTTCGACCAGCGCGCAAAAATGGAGGCTCTAGACCCTTCCAGAGCCGAGATATCGGATGTCAAAGTTTTGACCTGACAAAAAAACATAAGGGGTAACACTGTCGTTTTGGCAGAAATTTTGACCCCCTCCGATCTTCTTGAAACTCTGGATTCTGACAGAGGGCCACGAGACTTCGACCAGCGCGCAAAAATGGAGGCACTAGACCCTTCCAGAGCCGAGATATCGGATGTCAAATTTTTGACCTGAAAAAAAAACATAAGGGGTAACACTGTCGTTTTGGCCGAAATTTTGACCCCCTCCGATCTTCTTGAAACTCTGGATTCTGACAGAGGGCCACGAGACTTCGACCAGCGCGCAAAAATGGAGGCTCTAGACCCTTCCAGAGCCGAGATATCGGATGTCAAAGTTTTGACCTGAAAAAAAAAACATAAGGGGTAACACTGTCGTTTTGGCCGAAATTTTGACCCCCTCCGATCTTCTTGAAACTCTGGATTCTGACAGAGGGGCCACGAGACTTCGACCAGCGCGCAAAAATGGAGGCTCTAGACCCTTCCAGAGCCGAGATATCGGATGTCAAAGTTTTGACCTGAAAAAAAAAACATAAGGGGTAACACTGTCGTTTTTGGCCGAAATTTTGACCCCCTCCGATCTTCTTGAAACTCTGGATTCTGACAGAGGGCCACGAGACTTCGACCAGCGCGCAAAAATGGAGGCTCTAGACCAGACCCTTCCAGAGCCGAGATATCGGATGTCAAAGTTTTGACCTGAAAAAAAAACATAAGGGGTAACACTGTCGTTTTTGGCCGAAATTTTGACCCCCTCCGATCTTCTTGAAACTCTGGATTCTGACAGAGGGCCACGAGACTTCGACCAGCGCGCAAAAATGGAGGCTCTAGACCCTTCCAGAGCCGAGATATCGGATGTCAAAGTTTTGACCTGAAAAAAAAACATAAGGGGTAACACTGTCGTTTTTGGCCGAAATTTTGACCCCCTCCGATCTTCTTGAAACTCTGGATTCTGACAGAGGGCCACGAGACTTCGACCAGCGCGCAAAAATGGAGGCTCTAGACCCTTCCAGAGCCGAGATATCGGATGTCAAAGTTTTGACCTGAAAAAAAAACATAAGGGGTAACACTGTCGTTTTTGGCCGAAATTTTGACCCCCTCCGATCTTCTTGAAACTCTGGATTCTGACAGAGGGCCACGAGACTTCGACCAGCGCGCAAAAATGGAGGCTCTAGACCCTTCCAGAGCCGAGATATCGGATGTCAAAGTTTTGACCTGAAAAAAAAACATAAGGGGTAACACTGTCGTTTTTGGCCGAAATTTTGACCCCCTCCGATCTTCTTGAAACTCTGGATTCTGACAGAGGGCCACGAGACTTCGACCAGCGCGCAAAAATGGAGGCTCTAGACCCTTCCAGAGCCGAGATATCGGATGTCAAAGTTTTGACCTGAAAAAAAAACATAAGGGGTAACACTGTCGTTTTTGGCCGAAATTTTGACCCCCTCCGATCTTCTTGAAACTCTGGATTCTGACAGAGGGCCACGAGACTTCGACCAGCGCGCAAAAATGGAGGCTCTAGACCCTTCCAGAGCCGAGATATCGGATGTCAAAGTTTTGACCTGAAAAAAAAACATAAGGGGTAACACTGTCGTTTTTGGCCGAAATTTTGACCCCCTCCGATCTTCTTGAAACTCTGGATTCTGACAGAGGGCCACGAGACTTCGACCAGCGCGCAAAAATGGAGGCTCTAGACCCTTCCAGAGCCGAGATATCGGATGTCAAAGTTTTGACCTGAAAAAAAAACATAAGGGGTAACACTGTCGTTTTTGGCCGAAATTTTGACCCCCTCCGATCTTCTTGAAACTCTGGATTCTGACAGAGGGCCACGAGACTTCGACCAGCGCGCAAAAATGGAGGCTCTAGACCCTTCCAGAGCCGAGATATCGGATGTCAAAGTTTTGACCTGAAAAAAAAACATAAGGGGTAACACTGTCGTTTTTGGCCGAAATTTTGACCCCCTCCGATCTTCTTGAAACTCTGGATTCTGACAGAGGGCCACGAGACTTCGACCAGCGCGCAAAAATGGAGGCTCTAGACCCTTCCAGAGCCGAGATATCGGATGTCAAAGTTTTGACCTGAAAAAAAAACATAAGGGGTAACACTGTCGTTTTTGGCCGAAATTTTGACCCCCTCCGATCTTCTTGAAACTCTGGATTCTGACAGAGGGCCACGAGACTTCGACCAGCGCGCAAAAATGGAGGCTCTAGACCCTTCCAGAGCCGAGATATCGGATGTCAAAGTTTTGACCTGAAAAAAAAACATAAGGGGTAACACTGTCGTTTTTGGCCGAAATTTTGACCCCCTCCGATCTTCTTGAAACTCTGGATTCTGACAGAGGGCCACGAGACTTCGACCAGCGCGCAAAAATGGAGGCTCTAGACCCTTCCAGAGCCGAGATATCGGATGTCAAAGTTTTGACCTGAAAAAAAAACATAAGGGGTAACACTGTCGTTTTTGGCCGAAATTTTGACCCCCTCCGATCTTCTTGAAACTCTGGATTCTGACAGAGGGCCACGAGACTTCGACCAGCGCGCAAAAATGGAGGCTCTAGACCCTTCCAGAGCCGAGATATCGGATGTCAAAGTTTTGACCTGAAAAAAAAACATAAGGGGTAACACTGTCGTTTTTGGCCGAAATTTTGACCCCCTCCGATCTTCTTGAAACTCTGGATTCTGACAGAGGGCCACGAGACTTCGACCAGCGCGCAAAAATGGAGGCTCTAGACCCTTCCAGAGCCGAGATATCGGATGTCAAAGTTTTGACCTGAAAAAAAAACATAAGGGGTAACACTGTCGTTTTTGGCCGAAATTTTGACCCCCTCCGATCTTCTTGAAACTCTGGATTCTGACAGAGGGCCACGAGACTTCGACCAGCGCGCAAAAATGGAGGCTCTAGACCCTTCCAGAGCCGAGATATCGGATGTCAAAGTTTTGACCTGAAAAAAAAAACATAAGGGGTAACACTGTCGTTTTTGGCCGAAATTTTGACCCCCTCCGATCTTCTTGAAACTCTGGATTCTGACAGAGGGCCACGAGACTTCGACCAGCGCGCAAAAATGGAGGCTCTAGACCCTTCCAGAGCCGAGATATCGGATGTCAAAGTTTTGACCTGAAAAAAAAACATAAGGGGTAACACTGTCGTTTTTGGCCGAAATTTTGACCCCCTCCGATCTTCTTGAAACTCTGGATTCTGACAGAGGGCCACGAGACTTCGACCAGCGCGCAAAAATGGAGGCTCTAGACCCTTCCAGAGCCGAGATATCGGATGTCAAAGTTTTGACCTGAAAAAAAAACATAAGGGGTAACACTGTCGTTTTTGGCCGAAATTTTGACCCCCTCCGATCTTCTTGAAACTCTGGATTCTGACAGAGGGCCACGAGACTTCGACCAGCGCGCAAAAATGGAGGCTCTAGACCCTTCCAGAGCCGAGATATCGGATGTCAAAGTTTTGACCTGAAAAAAAAACATAAGGGGTAACACTGTCGTTTTTGGCCGAAATTTTGACCCCCTCCGATCTTCTTGAAACTCTGGATTCTGACAGAGGGCCACGAGACTTCGACCAGCGCGCAAAAATGGAGGCTCTAGACCCTTCCAGAGCCGAGATATCGGATGTCATGTCAAAGTTTTGACCTGAAAAAAAAACATAAGGGGTAACACTGTCGTTTTTGGCCGAAATTTTGACCCCTCCGATCTTCTTGAAACTCTGGATTCTGACAGAGGGCCACGAGACTTCGACCAGCGCGCAAAAATGGAGGCTCTAGACCCTTCCAGAGCCGAGATATCGGATGTCAAAGTTTTGACCTGAAAAAAAAAACATAAGGGGTAACACTGTCGTTTTTGGCCGAAATTTTGACCCCCTCCGATCTTCTTGAAACTCTGGATTCTGACAGAGGGCCACGAGACTTCGACCAGCGCGCAAAAATGGAGGCTCTAGACCCTTCCAGAGCCGAGATATCGGATGTCAAAGTTTTGACCTGAAAAAAAAACATAAGGGGTAACACTGTCGTTTTTGGCCGAAATTTTGACCCCCTCCGATCTTCTTGAAACTCTGGATTCTGACAGAGGGCCACGAGACTTCGACCAGCGCGCAAAAATGGAGGCTCTAGACCCTTCCAGAGCCGAGATATCGGATGTCAAAGTTTTGACCTGAAAAAAAAAACATAAGGGGTAACACTGTCGTTTTTGGCCGAAATTTTGACCCCCTCCGATCTTCTTGAAACTCTGGATTCTGACAGAGGGCCACGAGACTTCGACCAGCGCGCAAAAATGGAGGCTCTAGACCCTTCCAGAGCCGAGATATCGGATGTCAAAGTTTTGACCTGAAAAAAAAAACATAAGGGGTAACACTGTCGTTTTTGGCCGAAATTTTGACCCCCTCCGATCTTCTTGAAACTCTGGATTCTGACAGAGGGCCACGAGACTTCGACCAGCGCGCAAAAATGGAGGCTCTAGACCCTTCCAGAGCCGAGATATCGGATGTCAAAGTTTTGACCTGAAAAAAAAAACATAAGGGGTAACACTGTCGTTTTTGGCCGAAATTTTGACCCCCTCCGATCTTCTTGAAACTCTGGATTCTGACAGAGGGCCACGAGACTTCGACCAGCGCGCAAAAATGGAGGCTCTAGACCCTTCCAGAGCCGAGATATCGGATGTCAAAGTTTTGACCTGAAAAAAAAACATAAGGGGTAACACTGTCGTTTTTGGCCGAAATTTTGACCCCCTCCGATCTTCTTGAAACTCTGGATTCTGACAGAGGGCCACGAGACTTCGACCAGCGCGCAAAAATGGAGGCTCTAGACCCTTCCAGAGCCGAGATATCGGATGTCAAAGTTTTGACCTGAAAAAAAAACATAAGGGGTAACACTGTCGTTTTTGGCCGAAATTTTGACCCCCTCCGATCTTCTTGAAACTCTGGATTCTGACAGAGGGCCACGAGACTTCGACCAGCGCGCAAAAATGGAGGCTCTAGACCCTTCCAGAGCCGAGATATCGGATGTCAAAGTTTTGACCTGAAAAAAAAAACATAAGGGGTAACACTGTCGTTTTTGGCCGAAATTTTGACCCCCTCCGATCTTCTTGAAACTCTGGATTCTGACAGAGGGCCACGAGACTTCGACCAGCGCGCAAAAATGGAGGCTCTAGACCCTTCCAGAGCCGAGATATCGGATGTCAAAGTTTTGACCTGAAAAAAAAACATAAGGGGTAACACTGTCGTTTTTGGCCGAAATTTTGACCCCCTCCGATCTTCTTGAAACTCTGGATTCTGACAGAGGGCCACGAGACTTCGACCAGCGCGCAAAAATGGAGGCTCTAGACCCTTCCAGAGCCGAGATATCGGATGTCAAAGTTTTGACCTGAAAAAAAAACATAAGGGGTAACACTGTCGTTTTTGGCCGAAATTTTGACCCCCTCCGATCTTCTTGAAACTCTGGATTCTGACAGAGGGCCACGAGACTTCGACCAGCGCGCAAAAATGGAGGCTCTAGACCCTTCCAGAGCCGAGATATCGGATGTCAAAGTTTTGACCTGAAAAAAAAACATAAGGGGTAACACTGTCGTTTTTGGCCGAAATTTTGACCCCCTCCGATCTTCTTGAAACTCTGGATTCTGACAGAGGGCCACGAGACTTCGACCAGCGCGCAAAAATGGAGGCTCTAGACCCTTCCAGAGCCGAGATATCGGATGTCAAAGTTTTGACCTGAAAAAAAAACATAAGGGGTAACACTGTCGTTTTTGGCCGAAATTTTGACCCCCTCCGATCTTCTTGAAACTCTGGATTCTGACAGAGGGCCACGAGACTTCGACCAGCGCGCAAAAATGGAGGCTCTAGACCCTTCCAGAGCCGAGATATCGGATGTCAAAGTTTTGACCTGAAAAAAAAAACATAAGGGGTAACACTGTCGTTTTTGGCCGAAATTTTGACCCCCTCCGATCTTCTTGAAACTCTGGATTCTGACAGAGGGCCACGAGACTTCGACCAGCGCGCAAAAATGGAGGCTCTAGACCCTTCCAGAGCCGAGATATCGGATGTCAAAGTTTTGACCTGAAAAAAAAACATAAGGGGTAACACTGTCGTTTTTGGCCGAAATTTTGACCCCCTCCGATCTTCTTGAAACTCTGGATTCTGACAGAGGGCCACGAGACTTCGACCAGCGCGCAAAAATGGAGGCTCTAGACCCTTCCAGAGCCGAGATATCGGATGTCAAAGTTTTGACCTGAAAAAAAAACATAAGGGGTAACACTGTCGTTTTTGGCCGAAATTTTGACCCCCTCCGATCTTCTTGAAACTCTGGATTCTGACAGAGGGCCACGAGACTTCGACCAGCGCGCAAAAATGGAGGCTCTAGACCCTTCCAGAGCCGAGATATCGGATGTCAAAGTTTTGACCTGAAAAAAAAAACATAAGGGGTAACACTGTCGTTTTTGGCCGAAATTTTGACCCCCTCCGATCTTCTTGAAACTCTGGATTCTGACAGAGGGCCACGAGACTTCGACCAGCGCACAAAAATGGAGGCTCTAGACCCTTCCAGAGCCGAGATATCGGATGTCAAAGTTTTGACCTGAAAAAAAACATAAGGGGTAACACTGTCGTTTTTGGCCGAAATTTTGACCCCCTCCGATCTTCTTGAAACTCTGGATTCTGACAGAGGGCCACGAGACTTCGACCAGCGCGCAAAAATGGAGGCTCTAGACCCTTCCAGAGCCGAGATATCGGATGTCAAAGTTTTGACCTGAAAAAAAAACATAAGGGGTAACACTGTCGTTTTTGGCCGAAATTTTGACCCCCTCCGATCTTCTTGAAACTCTGGATTCTGACAGAGGGCCACGAGACTTCGACCAGCGCGCAAAAATGGAGGCTCTAGACCCTTCCAGAGCCGAGATATCGGATGTCAAAGTTTTGACCTGAAAAAAAAACATAAGGGGTAACACTGTCGTTTTTGGCCGAAATTTTGACCCCCTCCGATCTTCTTGAAACTCTGGATTCTGACAGAGGGCCACGAGACTTCGACCAGCGCGCAAAAATGGAGGCTCTAGACCCTTCCAGAGCCGAGATATCGGATGTCAAAGTTTTGACCTGAAAAAAAAAACATAAGGGGTAACACTGTCGTTTTTGGCCGAAATTTTGACCCCCTCCGATCTTCTTGAAACTCTGGATTCTGACAGAGGGCCACGAGACTTCGACCAGCGCGCAAAAATGGAGGCTCTAGACCCTTCCAGAGCCGAGATATCGGATGTCAAAGTTTTGACCTGAAAAAAAAACATAAGGGGTAACACTGTCGTTTTTGGCCGAAATGTTGACCCCCTCCGATCTTCTTGAAACTCTGGATTCTGACAGAGGGCCACGAGACTTCGACCAGCGCGCAAAAATGGAGGCTCTAGACCCTTCCAGAGCCGAGATATCGGATGTCAAAGTTTTGACCTGAAAAAAAAACATAAGGGGTAACACTGTCGTTTTTGGCCGAAATTTTGACCCCCTCCGATCTTCTTGAAACTCTGGATTCTGACAGAGGGCCACGAGACTTCGACCAGCGCGCAAAAATGGAGGCTCTAGACCCTTCCAGAGCCGAGATATCGGATGTCAAAGTTTTGACCTGAAAAAAAAAAACATAAGGGGTAACACTGTCGTTTTTGGCCGAAATTTTGACCCCCTCCGATCTTCTTGAAACTCTGGATTCTGACAGAGGGCCACGAGACTTCGACCAGCGCGCAAAAATTGAGGCTCTAGACCCTTCCAGAGCCGAGATATCGGATGTCAAAGTTTTGACCTGAAAAAAAAAACATAAGGGGTAACACTGTCGTTTTTGGCCAAAATTTTGACCCCCTCCGATCTTCTTGAAACTCTGGATTCTGACAGAGGGCCACGAGACTTCGACCAGCGCACAAAAATGGAGGCTCTAGACCCTTCCAGAGCCGAGATATCGGATGTCAAAGTTTTGACCTGAAAAAAAAACATAAGGGGTAACACTGTCGTTTTTTGCCGAAATTTTGACCCCCTCCGATCTTCTTGAAACTCTGGATTCTGACAGAGGGCCACGAGACTTCGACCAGCGCGCAAAAATGGAGGCTCTAGACCCTTCCAGAGCCGAGATATCGGATGTCAAAGTTTTGACCTGAAAAAAAAACATAAGGGGTAACACTGTCATTTTTGGCCGAAATTTTGACCCCCTCCGATCTTCTTGAAACTCTGGATTCTGACAGAGGGCCACGAGACTTCGACCAGCGCGCAAAAATGGAGGCTCTAGACCCTTCCAGAGCCGAGATATCGGATGTCAAAGTTTTGACCTGAAAAAAAAACATAAGGGGTAACACTGTCGTTTTTGGCCGAAATTTTGACCCCCTCCGATCTTCTTGAAACTCTGGATTCTGACAGAGGGCCACGAGACTTCGACCAGCGCGCAAAAATGGAGGCTCTAGACCCTTCCAGAGCCGAGATATCGGATGTCAAAGTTTTGACCTGAAAAAAAAACATAAGGGGTAACACTGTCGTTTTTGGCCGAAATTTTGACCCCCTCCGATCTTCTTGAAACTCTGGATTCTGACAGAGGGCCACGAGACTTCGACCAGCGCGCAAAAATGGAGGCTCTAGACCCTTCCAGAGCCGAGATATCGGATGTCAAAGTTTTGACCTGAAAAAAAAACATAAGGGGTAACACTGTCGTTTTTGGCCGAAATTTTGACCCCCTCCGATCTTCTTGAAACTCTGGATTCTGACAGAGGGCCACGAGACTTCGACCAGCGCGCAAAAATGGAGGCTCTAGACCCTTCCAGAGCCGAGATATCGGATGTCAAAGTTTTGACCTGAAAAAAAAAACATAAGGGGTAACACTGTCGTTTTTGGCCGAAATTTTGACCCCCTCCGATCTTCTTGAAACTCTGGATTCTGACAGAGGGCCACGAGACTTCGACCAGCGCGCAAAAATGGAGGCTCTAGACCCTTCCAGAGCCGAGATATCGGATGTCAAAGTTTTGACCTGAAAAAAAAACATAAGGGGTAACACTGTCATTTTTGGCCGAAATTTTGACCCCCTCCGATCTTCTTGAAACTCTGGATTCTGACAGAGGGCCACGAGACTTCGACCAGCGCGCAAAAATGGAGGCTCTAGACCCTTCCAGAGCCGAGATATCGGATGTCAAAGTTTTGACCTGAAAAAAAAAACATAAGGGGTAACACTGTCGTTTTTGGCCGAAATTTTGACCCCCTCCGATCTTCTTGAAACTCTGGATTCTGACAGAGGGCCACGAGACTTCGACCAGCGCGCAAAAATGGAGGCTCTAGACCCTTCCAGAGCCGAGATATCGGATGTCAAAGTTTTGACCTGAAAAAAAAAACATAAGGGGTAACACTGTCGTTTTTGGCCGAAATTTTGACCCCCTCCGATCTTCTTGAAACTCTGGATTCTGACAGAGGGCCACGAGACTTCAACCAGCGCGCAAAAATGGAGGCTCTAGACCCTTCCAGAGCCGAGATATCGAAGGTCAAAATTTGGACCTGAAAAAAAAAACATAAGGGGTAACACTGTCATTTTTTTTTTGCCGAAATTTTGACCCCCTCCGCTCTTCTTGAATTTCTGGATTCTGACAGAGGGCCACGAGACTTCGACCAGCGCGCTAAAATGGAGGCTCTAGACCCTTCCAGAGCCGAGATATCGAAGGTCTAAATTTCGACCGAAAAAAAAACATAAGGGGTAACACTGTCGTTTTTTTTTTGGCCGAAATTTTGACCCCCTCCGATCTTCTTTAAACTATGGATTCTGACAGAGGGCAACGAGACTTCGACCAGCGCGCAAAAATGGAGGCTCTAAACCCTTCCAGAGCCGAGATATCGAAGGTCAAAATTTGGACCCGAAAAAAAAAACATAAGGGGTAACACTGTCGTTTTTTTTTTTTTTTTGCTGAAATTTTGACCCCCACCGATCTTCTTGAAACTCTGGATTCTGACAGATGGCCACGAGACTTCGACCAGCGCGCAAAAATGGAGGCTCTAGACACTTCCAGAGCCGAGATATCGAAAATTAAAATTTCGACCCGAAAAAAAAAACATAAGAAGTAACACTGTCGTTTTTTTGTTTTTTTTTGGCCGAAATTTTGACCCTTTCCAATCTTCTTGAAACTCTGGATTCTGACAGAGGGCCACGAGACTTCGACCAGCGCGCAAAAATGGAAGCTCTAGACCCTTCCAGAACTGAGATATTGAAGGTCAAAATTTCGACCCGAAAAAAAACATAAGGGGTAACACTGTCGTTTTTTTTTTTTTTTTTTTTTTTTTTTTTTGGCCGAAATTTTGACCCTCTCCGATCTTCTTGAAACTCTGGATTCTGACAGAGGGCAATGAGACTTAGACCCGAGTGCAAAAATGGAAGCTCTAGACCCATCCAGAACTGAGATATTGAAGGTCAAAATTTCGACCAGAAAAAAAAAACGACAGTGTTACCGGTTACGTTTTTTTGTTTTTGTTTTTTGGGGCGAAAAATTGAGTATCCCCAATCTTCTCAAAACTCTGCATTCTGATAGAGGGCCATGAGACTTAGACCTGGGTGCAAAAATGGAGGCTCTAGACCCTTCCAGAGCCGAGATATCGAAGGTCAAAATTTGGACCCGAAAAAAAACATAAGGGGTAACACTGTCGTTTTTAGACCCCCTCTGATCTTCTTGAAACTCTGGATTCTGACAGAGGGCCACGAGACTTCGACCAGCGCGCAAAAATGGAGGCTCTAGACCCTTCCAGAGCCGAGATATCGAAGGTCAAAATTTCGACCCGAAAAAAAAACATAAGGGGTAACACTGTCGTTTTTTTTTTTTTTTGGCCGAAATTCTGACCCCCTCCGATCTTCTTGAAACTCTGGATTCTGACAGTGGGCCACGAGACTTCCACCAGCGCGGTAAAATGGAGGCTCTAGACCCTTCCAGAGCCGAGATATCGAAGGTCAAAATTTGGACCCGAAAAAAAAACATAAGGGGTAACAATGTCGTTTTTTTTTTTTGGCCGAAATTTTGACCCCCACCGATCTTCTTGAAACTCTGGATTCTGACAGAGGGCCACGAGACTTCGACCAGCGCGCAAAAATGGAGGCTCTAGACCCTTCCAGAGCCGAGATATCGAAGGTCAAAATTTGGACCCGAAAAAAAAAACGTAAGGGGTAACACTGTCTTTTTTTTTTTGGCTGAAATTTTGACCCCCTCCGATCTTCTTGAAACTCTGCATTCTGACAGAGGGCCACGAGACTTCGACCAGCGTGCAAAAATGGAGGCTCTAGACCCTTCCAGAGCCGAGATATCGAAAGTTAAAATTTCGACCCGAAAAAAAAACATAAGGGGTAACACTGTCGTTATTTTTTTTTTGGCCGAAATTTTGACCCTCTCCGATCCTCTTGAAACTCTGGATTCTGACAGAGGGCCACGAGACTTCGACCAGCGCGCAAAAATGGAGGCTCTAGACACTTCCAGAGCCGAGATATCGAAAGTCAAAATTTCGACCCGAAAAACAAACATAAGGGGTAACACTGTCGTTTTTTTTTTTTTTTTTGGCCGAAATTTTGACCCTCTATGATCTTCTTGAAACTCTGGATTCTGACAGAGGGCCACGAGACTTCGACCAGCGCGCAAAAATGGAGGCTTTTGATCCTTCCAGAGCCGAGATATCGAAAGTCAAAATTTCGACCCGAAAAAAAAACATAAGGGGTAACACTGTCGTTTTTTTGTGTTTTTTTGGCCGAAATTTTGACTCTCTCCGATCTTCTTGAAACTCTGGATTCTGACAGAGGGCAATGAGACTTAGACCCGATTGCAAAAATGGAATCTCTAGACCCTTCCAGAACTGAGATATTGAAGGTCAAAATTTCGACCAGAAAAAAAACCCGACAGTGTTACCTCTTACATTTTTTGGGGCGAAAAATTAAGTATCCCCAATCTTCTCAAAACTCTGGATTCTGATAGAGGGCCATGTGACTTAGACCTGAGTGCAAAAATGGAAGCTCTAGACCCTTCCAGAACTAATATATTGAAATTTAAAATTTCGACCAGAAAAAAAAACGACAGTGTTACCGGTTACGTTTTTTTTGTTTTTGTTTTTTGGGGCGAAAAATTGAGTATCCCCAATCTTCTCAAAACTCTGCATTCTGATAGAGGGCCATGAGACTTACACCTGAGTGCAAAAACGGTTGCTCTAGACCCTTCCAGAGCTGAGCTATCGAAACTCAAAATTTCAACCAGAAAAAAAAAAACGACAGTGTTACCCCTTACTTTTTTGGGGGGGGGTGGGGGGGGGGGGTTTGGTTATTTTGGGGGGGTTAGATTATCCCCAATCTTTTCAAAACTCTGGATTCTGATAGAGGGCCATGAGACTGCGTCCGAAACCGCATACTCAATGAGTAGGTACTTAATTTTCAATAAGTACTTACTCAACGAGCGCTAAAAGAGTACGTACTTAACAGCGAAATCTCGTTGAGTATGAATGAGAACCGGACATCTGCCATGTTGACGTTATCATGTGACCTACTACGACGCGCGTTATCATCATATCACAAGCGCAACAACTTAAAATAAATGAACAACGACACGTTTAATTCTTCTATCTCTTGGCATTGATGAAACTTGCTCATTTTGTTGTGGTATTGTTGATTTAATGTTATATTTTAAACCCTAATGTGACCCACAGTTATTCTTATAACGATATTTTTATTTATTAAGAAACCCATAAATCGTCACCTCTTGAATATGTTGTTAATTTCTTTATTTTATACCCAAAAAAAGTTTCTCCTTTAAGTTTTCCTCCTTTTCTTGATGAATTTACCTCGTTTCATCCCTCAGACAATAACAGCAACATTTTTATGTATTATGAAGAACTATTTAAAGATATTTAGCCTTGTTATTGTTCCTTTTTCATGTGTATAAATACTATATTATGATGTAATATTATGATGTACACAAACCAATGATCTTTATGTTTTCTGTTTTGTTATGACTGTTACGGTGTCTTTCCATGATGTAATAAGTTTATAAGCTTAAATTTTATGAGCGACGGGTGCACTGACACTAACATCAACAGCACAACCTAGAACAGTTTTCCTCTGCGTTTGTAATGTCTGCACAAAGGAGACGGGCAGCTGCTCGAAGATCTCTTTTGGAGAAAACTGTTGATTTTATACTCGAAAAATGTATCACTCCTTAAAAATTAATATTACCTCAGAATGAATTTCATTGTTAGCCCACCCCCAAACTTAAACAAAATAATAATATTAAATGCTGACCAATACTTAATTATATAACTTTTTTATATACTAAAATATAATTTAATATGACAAGCAAAATGTAATTTGTTTTGTCATTTGACAGTTATGCATGTACATTTATATTGATAAATGCAGTGAAACATCTCAATTGTCAGTCAATCGATGAATTAATGCATACATTACTTAAATAATTATATTTTATATAGGCTACTGACAACAATTAGTTAAATGAATAAATGAGTAAAAGAACAAATAAAAGTAACCAACACAATAAACAAATGCATATACAAGTCAACAACACATGAAACAAAGCTTTATTCAAACCACAAGCATGTACAGGCGCTGAACACCACATCCTACTGCAGACTCAACACAGCAGTTTCCATTCTGCTGAATTCACCAGAGGTGACTGTGCCTTCGTCCCAGAGCTTGTTGCTGCGCTGCGCTTCCCAATCTGAGGCAATGAGGGCAGATGGAGAGATGGAGAGTCTCGTAAGGGCAGGTGGAGCGATGGAGGGTCTCATAAGGGCAGGTGGAGCGAGAGTGACTCATCCATGGCACCACTCCACTTCCAGGATTCAGCTCTGGGGCCTGGGCTCCTCATCCTCAGTGCTCACACCGGTCTGCAGACATTTCAGATTCTACAAAAATGCACAAACATTATACAAAAGCAGTAATTTTAACACACAATGGGTCTCATTCATGAAACATTCGTAAATATACGAGTAAATATGAGAGTGATTTGCGCGTAAAGAGAACTTCCCGAAAACTCTTCTCCCGATTCACAAATACTTCGTATAAATGTCAGATGTAATAGTAAAATGTGTGTGTGTGCTGATGAATTCCAACCAATCGTAAATGGGATGCACGTGCACGTTCATTCTCAATTATACCATTAATCAGGCCCATTATATCCGACTGACATCTATATGCAGCATATAATAACATGAATGCGAATGAAAAAGAAAGATTTCTCGGATGCAGAAATTGAAGTTTTATTATCACAAGTTCATACAAAACGCCACATTTTATTTTCAAGCGTAGCCTAGGCCTACATAGTGGCGCATCAGGTCCTAAAAAGGGAAGCAATTGGCAGCATATTACAGATGCAGTTAATGGAGTTTCATCTGTTAATCGAACAGTCCCAGAAGTGAGAACCAAATGGTTTGACATTAAGCTTGACAGCAAAAAAACGAATTAGTTGACTTCGGAAAAATCGTATTCAAACTGGAGAAGGACCGCCATCGATCACCAGATCTGCTATTAGCCTACTGACTCTCATAATAAAAGTAAAAAGAAAACCCGTAGGCTATGTAATTACTATATAAAATATTTTTTTTTCAGAATGCTGTTTAAATATGTACCTACCCATTGGTGAATTAAAATGCAGCCTTATTAATGAGCAAAACGTTCGGATGTTAAGCGCACCATTTACGCGTGGCTGGGAGCAGGTGTAGATTTCTTGCGTACCAACATTTGGAAAATACGAACATTTTAATGAATCCGAAAATTTACTCCAGAACCATTTTACACACGATTTACACACAAATTCGTTCTGCTCGTGTTTCATGAATGAGACCCAATAAAATCCCTAAAACAACTTTTGCATCATTTACTTGCAGGTCCTGCTCCACCACAAAAGCTCTGCAGCAAATGTACAGAAATCAAGAATCAGAAAAGTGTTGTAATTTCTCTACTTGAATTTACAATAATTCAAATAAACTACAATTTAAGATTGAATAGATTTTGTTATACATTTCTGTAATACTCACTCAAAGCCATCGATGACAGCATTCAGCATCATAAGCCTCTCTCCACCTGATAAACACACGCGTGTTCTTCTGTCCCTGTAACATACGATTCACATTACGAGCTCAACACTGCATTTACATGCTGAGGTTGATGTGTTAACTCACTTTTAATCCAACTTAAATGTTCCTCAATATATCAACACTATGGGACAAATTAAATATAACATATTTAGTTACTTTATAGATTTGTTTATTTACCTTATTTACAGCACATTTGTCTAATGTAAGTAGTGTTGACAACAGTGAATTATCCTTCATAATAGCACACATAACGTTACATCACTCAGATGTATTTTTCATGTTGGGATGTGCAATATGCAATACTTAAACAATATTTTCATTTCAGATGTAAATAGACATTTTAAATAAGCGTGTTCAAGATGTAACGTTATATGATTATGTAAATCCATTTTAGAAGCTTAACGAAGAGTATCCATCGGATGAAGACTCAAAAATCTGGGGGCAAAAATTAAGTTTCTCCAATCTTCTCAAAACTCTGGATTCTGATAGAGGGCCATGGGACTTACACCTGAGTGCAAAAATGGAGGCACTAGACCCTTCCAGAGCTGAGATATTGAGATCCCACATACCATTAATGCCATTATAAATATCTCAATATCTCAGCTCTGGAAGGGTATAGAATCTCCATTTTTGCACTCAGGTCTGTGTCATGGCCCTCTATCACAATCCAGAGTTTTGAGAAGATTGGAGAAACTTAATTTCTCACTGTTGTTTTTTTTTTCGGGTTGAAATTGAGTTTCTCTGATCTTCTCGAAACTCTGGATTCTGATAGAGGGCCATGAGACGTAGACCTGAGTGCAAAAATGGAGTCTGTAGATCCCTTCCAGAGCTGAGATATTGAGATCCAACTTAGCATTTATCCTATTATAAAAATAGTGGGTTCTTGGACGGTGGAATTTCGGGACGGTTCTTGGTGCCACAGACTCGGTGCAGCAAAATAGTTCCTCGGTTCCTGAGTGCAGCAAAATAGTTTTCCTCCCAAAATTTTCAAAGCTAAGCTTAAAAACCACGTGTCCACAAACCCACAATTCGTCCAATAACCCACTATTTTTATAATGGCATAAATGCTACGTGGGATCTCAATATCTCAGCTCTGGAAGGGTCTAGAGCCTCCATTTTTGCACTCAGGTGTATATCCCATGGCCCTCTATCAGAATAAGTTTCAAGAAGATCAAAGAAACTCAAAATTTCAAACCGAAAAAACTAAAAGGGGTACCCCTGTCTGGTTTTTTTTCGGGACGAGAAATTAAGTTCCTCCAATCTTCTCAAAACTCTGGATTCTGATAGAGGGCCATGAGACTTAGACTTGAGTGCAAGAATGGAGTCTCTAGTCTAGACCTTGCCTGAGCTGAGATATTGAGATCCCACGTAGCATTTATGCCATTTTAAAAATAGTGGGTTATTGGACAAGTAGTGGGTTTGTTTGTTTTTCGGGTTGAAATTGAGTTTCTCTGATCTTCTCGAAACTCTGGATTCTGATGAGGGCCATGAGACGTAGAACTGAGTGCAAAAATGGAGTCTCTAGACCCTTCCAGAGCTGAGATATTGAGATTTATCCCATTATAAAAATAGTGGGTTCACGGACGGTGGAATTTTGGGACGGCCCTTGGTGTCACAGACTCAGGGGGCCTCCTTGAGTGCAGTAAAATATTTTTCATCCAAAAATTTTGAAAGCTAAGCTTAAAAGCTAAGTGTCCACAAACCCACTATTTGTCCAATAATCCACTGTTTTTTACAATGGGATAAATGCTACGTGGGATCTCAATATCTCAGCTCAGGAAGGGTCTAGAGACTCAATTTTTGCACTCATGTCTAAGTCTCATGGCCCTCTATCAGAATCCATAGTTTTGAGAAGATTGGAGAAACCTAAATTCTCTATATGGGGAGACTGCAGACCTAGAGCAGACAGTTTTATGCCCCTGGTAGTTTTACGCCCCGACAGCTTTACACCCCTGTTGTTCCTGATGGGTCCAGTAGGGGGAGAAGGATATACAGCAAAATAACATAAAAAGACGCCGGAAACAAACACATTAGTATCCGTCCCGACTTCTACTAATTTTTAGGTATTTGTTTATTTAAATAAACATTATAGACAGTGGAGTTATATGCACTAAGGATTAAAACATCCAGATGTTCAGTTGGGCTTCACTCTTCACTTAGCCTACAGAAGATTTGTTTTTGTAAATTTAAAAAATATTAATAGTTAGTTGGATCAGATGGACAAAGTAATGATATTTGACCTACTGTAGAATTAATTGCTTTTAAACTGTTATAAACTGACTGATATATGTTGTGACTTTATATAAAGTTACATTTAGGTATTAACCGTATTTAGCCCATTAGACATTCAGTGCTGTGTAATCTAATGGATCCTTAATGAAATATCTGCTTTACTATCCACAATTGGTCATCATACAGCTACAGAACAGTGGCCTACATAACATTTAATGAAGACCAATGCAATTTAACCCTTTTCTAAAATTCCAAGGGCCATTTAAAAGAAAGAGACAATATTTTTGTTCACAAAAAAGGTTATTTATTTACACCATGTATAGGATGACTCCTGTAGTTGATGCTCCTGCTTGCCACTCTTCTTAAGTTGTTTTTTTTATCCTCATGTCAAAGTGCTCCCACTCACTGAATAAAAATAAATAAAAAAGAAGCTAAAGTTAAATAGAAGTATGTCAACAGCAAAGAATTATATATATATATATATATATATATATATATTGCTGCTCATTTGTTTTGATTTTTCCTAAGTTTTTTAAACATTGTTTTATTTTATACACTTTCTTTTTATGTTCGAAATAAAGATTTCAAATTCAAAAGTTCAAATAGTGGTAGAAAAAATGGTTATAAAATAATGGCAGGATGTCATGGTTGAACATTTCTGTGGATTCAAAAGATGGGTGTTTATAAAAGTTTAGAGATAGAGATTTTAATTTTCTTAAGTAGCACACACCTTAAAGGTATAGTTCACTTTAAAGGTATAGTTCACTTTGAAATTAATTTTTGATCTGTTTTAGCTTACCTCAAGGACATCCGAGATGTTGGTGTCTTTTTTTTCCACAGTATTTTCAATTTTGACATTTTTAGGTCAAACGTTCTTGTCTGTCAGTCATATAATGGAGGTCTATGGGGTCCACCTCGGAGCATGCACAGAGAAGTGCAAATTAAACATGATTTACTGACTCGTAAATGTAAGAACACATTGATGGTCTAAGACACGATACAAGCGGTGATCAATATGTATCAATGCAACGTGCATCAATGCAACGAGCGCAGAATCGCCCTCGCCCTCAGAGTACTTGGACGTGACTGTGATTACAAGAGGTAAAAACGATATAAATACTGTTCGTTTTCTCACACAAAACGCTCATTTCGTGTCTTAGGCCATCAATGTGTACTTACATTTATGAGTCATTAAATCATGTTCAATTTGCACTTCTCTGTGCATACTCTTTGAGGTGGTACCCCTGCAATATATGACTGACAGACAAGAACAGATTGACCTAAAAATATCAAAATTGAAGATACTGTGGAAACAAAGAAACCAACATCTTGGATGCCCTTGAGGTAAGCTAAAACATTAAAAAAATCATTTCAAAGTTAACTATCCCTCCCTTTAATGAGATACAAATTAAAAAGAATTATAGACAGAGTATGATAAAATGCTCATTAAATACACATACATTTTAAGAATACTGTATGTTATACATTAGAAAATTAAATCATCTCATTTATAACAAACAACTTAAACCAAAATCTACATTTAAACCATATGGGACCAAAGATTTTAATCTTGGCTTTATAATGCATTATGTTTGTATGTATTATATGACAAAATATTAGAGTGAGTGTGCAGTTAGAATCTTTACTTAGAGAGATTTGCATTCAAATACATACATACATACATGCCTATTATAAATGTGTTTGTGTACACATCATAAACTGTAATTAACACATTTCCAATATCCACTTTAATGTTGCTCCACAAACCATGTGGAGTAGGCTATGTTTAAATGCAAAGAAGTAAACAGGGTCTTACAAGAAGATGCCATGTCACGCAAGGTAAGGACAGACAAGATAAAAATAAAAATTAAATGAATTTTAAAAGTGAGTGAGACAGAGCAGGTAAAGAGAAGACTAGGGCAGCTTTTAAACCTATATGTGGTTAAGCTTGCTAAGTTTGAGCCAAAAGTAGCCAACTTTTATTTTCTCTCGAAATAATGGAGACTTTTATTAAATTATAGACCCATCTTTTGAATTGAAATCGAATCTTAGCAAATAGTTTATAAATAATTAATATTGCATCATTACAAATCAATCAACAACAATAACTTTAGCAGATTATTTAAAATACCTCAATTTGTGTCACTTTAAGAAGGTCTGTAATGATATAGGACTAAGCTCATATAACACGTGTCCACAAACCCACTGTCCAATAACCCACTATTTTTATAATGGGATAAATGCTATGTGGGATCTCCATATCTCAGCTCAAGAAGGGTCTAGAGACTCCATCTTTGCACTCAGATCTAAGTCCCATGGCCCTCTATCAGAATCCAGAGTTTCAAGAAGATCAGAGAAACTCAAAATTTCACCCTGAAAAAACTATCAGGGGTACGTACCCCTGTCGTTTTTTTGGGGGGGTCGAAATTTTGAGTTTCTCTGGGCCATGAGACTTAGACCTGAGTGCAAAAATGGAGGCTCTAGACCCTTCTTGAGCAGAGATATGGAGATCCCACATAGCATTTATCCTATTATAAAAATAGTGGGTTCGTGGACAGTGGAATTATGGGAACCTCTTCCAGATGACACATGAAACAAATGTTTATGTTCAAGATAGGCCGAAAGACTTATTCTGTACTGTAATGTCAATGTGTCATGCAAAGAGAAGGGATTATTTCAAACTATAACTTCAACTTTATGATCAAACTATCATAACAGCGTCATTTTAATAACCTCATCTGTCAACATGATGCCAGTGAAGCAGAACTAGGTTCAGTCTCTGCGAGCACACAAGCATTAAATTGTCTGGCCGCAGTTCACTTTACGGCCATCGGTATCGCTGTTTAGCCCCTTTCTTATTTTTGTGGAAACCATGATAATATTTTTTCAGGGCCTTTTTTGAGAAATTAAGTTAAAAAGAACAGCATTTGTTTAAAATAGACGTTGTTTACATTATAAATGTATTTACATGGATTTGGGTATTCAATAATTAAAATATGCTTGATTTTTATAGAACCTGGTCAACAATTACAGTACTTACTGTAGTGTTTATGCACATGGGGAGGTGTAGTCAATCACAGCCAATTCACCTGGAGGAATAGAAACAGTCTTTTCTTGTGCACTACATTGTTGAGCTTGCCCCGATAAAATGAAAATATATTATGCTAAGATTAAACACGCAACACATATATCCTCATGTCACTAAGATTTATGAAAAAACATTAAAATGGGAAATCTGATTGTCGTTTTTCATAAATCTTAGTGACATCATGATTATTTATTTTTACATGTATTACCATTTTTGCTGGGTTTATAATAAAAACCCTCAGTTGCATTTCATTTTAGACTTTTTCGAGTGCACAGCGATGAACAAACACGTACTGATCTTGTAGTAATCATAGACTTTCACTACAGCTGGTTTCAGGTTCTGCACCAGGACGTCCCGCAGGAGCTGCAGGCCGATTGCCTTCACCTGCTTCTTTTTCAGCTGGACAAGAACAGAAAGTTATATTGATGCAAGATTACAAAGAGATTTATTTGCTGTGGGGCACGAACATAAAAACGTGTGTCAAGTACACAGGGTTCCATTTAATTTCATATTGAATTTATCCCTTTAATTGCAAAAATAAAATAAAAAATGCCATCTATGCCAAAAAGATTTCAAACCTTTTGATACAAGATTATGAATAGAAACAAATGCTACAGTGCGTAAACAAGGTCGATTTTGATTTGATATAGAAATATAGTGTCAATATCAGCAATCCATCCCAAAAACGTTTCAAGCCCCTCAAGGTATTTGAATAAATCTAAGATGCTCACCCCATCCAAATATATAATGACATGATCCTCGTCCAGATCCACTCGTTTGACGGTGGTGTCTTCCTTCAGCTGTGGAGACAGAGAAGAGAGCGAATCAAACACTGCCTGCAGTACTTGAGTTCAAAAGAGTACCAGAGCCCTTCAAGTGTCACTCACAGCCAGCAGAGACGTCTCATCCAGCTTGAACCCAGACAGCAGCCTGATGTTAATGATCACCATGTTGGTCTCCTCTCGTGTGCCGTCATACCTATCATACAATCGCTCCAACAGTCACAAACAGGGTTCACCACCACACATTGTTCTGCATGTAGTCTGACAGACAGCAAAGTATATATTTCTTTTTGTAGTGATTACCATTCAAAAGTGTAATCTTGGTAATATTTTTTACTCTTATGATAGTATTTGATCAAAATACAGTAAAACACTAATATTGTGAAATATTATTATAATTTAAAATATTGTTTTCCATTTGAATATATTTTAAAATGGACTTTATTTTTGTGATTGCAAAGCTTTTCAGCATCATTTCTCCTGTCTTCAGTGTCACATGATCAGAGTCTAATATGCTGATGTGCTGCATAAGAAACATTTCTTATTAATATAATTTTGTAACATTTACATTGTAACATTGCGTCCTCACAAATCAAAAGTATTATTTTATTGGGGAAAAAACACTGATCCCACATTTTTAAACAGGATATATTTTTCATATTTACTGTTTTTTATTCTTTT
>CM075881.1:8284302-8404302 GCA_038021265.1 Cyprinella venusta | reverse complement strand
TTAGACACGCAAGGCTTCTCACCACCATGGCATCCTTACACAGCATACAAAAGACTTAATGAGTGTGTGCTTCCTTCAATATTCACATTATCTGTACTGAGTTAGAATGATCAGTGACTACAAAAGTCCATCCCTTAGGACCCATAAGGAGGGGTTTACTCACAGATCTCTGTACGCCTAATTCCAGCAGCGCTGCAGTGATGTATGCAGAGAGAGTGACTTCATCGCTGACGCCACCCTGTAAGAGCAAAGCATCATCAAAGGTCCTTCCCACGCTCAGCACTTCAATCATCCTCCGCTTATTGCCATCTAACTGAGTGTGAAATCCAGGACCACCAGACTAAAGAGCCGCTTTCCTCCCCATAAATGACTCTGATCTATTACCTCCCCGAATCATCTCCTCATCCCACTCGTCGCTGTGACAGCTTCTCATCTCAACTCATTTTTTACCATATTTCTGAAATGGTATTCGATATTTATTTCTCTGGTTTTATGTAGAAGGTCAGAAGGTTTAATCGTTACTCTATATGCAGATGACATAAGAACATCAAAAAAGTTTTCTTAATCAGTTTGATTGATTGGATGTTTTCTGGTTAAAACATCTTTAAAAGAAATCTGAGAATGAAAAATCTGTTTTAAAAAAGGATACAACTTATTATATAGCTTACACAATGTATTTTGAACATAAACCTCACTAAATCCTGATACATAAGCTCTTACAGCACACCGCAAAAGTAAAGCCCTGCAGATACCAATGTTCAGTTCATGTGTTCTGTCAACACCTATCAATTAATCCTTGATGGATGGAGTTTAAATGGCTCTGCTGAAAAATAACATCTTGACTGAAACTCTTTGATCACACTGGTCTTCCAGGCCAAAACTCTTGGAAATCCAACCAGATAAAGTCGAGCTAAGGAGAACAACTTAGATCTGATTAAACCAGTTGGGACTGGTTTAAGATGTTTTTCAGCAGCAGATAATGGAACTGAACATGAACTCTTGTAGGATTACAATTTTTATTTAAATGTTTAATTTAGATTCCAACATAATAGTATTTTATATTGAGCATACATTATGAGATTAGGAAATCTCTACCAATGGTAGGGGTTCCCAGCGGGATATTCCTGACTGTCCTGATCTCTCTGTCACCATATGTCTTGGGGTTCTTGTCTCAATACGAGAGGTCCTGCCCATCCTGTTCTCATGTCTCATGCTGAGCAACATGCTTCGTTTCAGAGTGTCTCCCCCTACATGTAACCCCTCCCCCCATGAAAGGTATATCAACTACAATGTATACTAGCTTGGGTCAGACTTGGCTAAGACTTTTGGACGAAGCAGACTACAGCAATGCAATGGCAATAAAGAACCCTGCTTAAATGATACAACCCGAGTCTACTGGTTTTCGCTTCTGAGTTTTCAAACACTTTAGAAGAAAAAGTTCACAACACTGTTCTCACCATCATTTGAATGTGGTAAAGCTTCCCAACAGAGGCGAAGCAGCCATTGGCCATCTGCTGTTGACCCAGCCAATCCTTTGCCCTGTCGATGTTGTTCTGATCTATAAATACGTACTTCTTTGCCCCACCGAAAGTCTTCATCACAAATGCAGTTAGCCTGAGGAAACAGTAGAAATTGCTATCAAATTCCAACACTTCAGTAGCTTTTAATGTTGTTTATGTGGTCTATGTGGTCATTTTAATATGCTTGAAGACAAACCATGTTCAAATTCATGTCAACACCATTGCTGAGTATTTTCTCTTTAAAACTGCAGTGAAATAAAGACAGTCTCAAAAATGCAGTTTGAAATTTGTGGTGTTTCTGACATCACAAACTACCTTGCAAGTGAGTTGAGGCGGAGGTTAATTTGCGTATTCATAAAACCACATATACTAAATGAAGCAAGAGATTAGAGTTACATTCAAGCTATTTAAAGGGGAAAAAAGAAGAAAAAAAATCCAAGGAAAATAACGTTTAAGTATGTCATTTTGGTGATCAAAGGTGAGTTTTAAGGGATACAATTTTGACTACAGGGGGACTTTTAATAGTTTTCAGGAAGTTTCCTTGTGTATAAACTAAAGTCCATGTGGACTAAAAACACCTCTGACCAGAAAGGCATTAAATCCACATACGGGAAGCCAGAATCCACAGCACACTAAGTCCTAAGTTAAGCAACTGAATGCTTTCATTGTCTCTGTTTCAGACTCACCAGGTGTTACCAGAAGGATCATTCATCCCAAAAGCGCTGTAAGATCCGTCATTATGCTGGTAACTCAGCTCTCTCTGATAGCCTACAACATGAAAAGGATTTTATTTTATTTTTTATTTAATTGGAGTTCAATATCCAGCTGAGGAATGATGCAACCAGTGTTTTGGTGAGCCAGCTTAAAAAACACCAAACTATTTAACTAATTGTCAGCAAGCTGACATTGTTAAAATATATTTCATTTTTCATTGAAATATTTCACTTCATTCATTTCATTATATTTCACAGAATTTATCTCTTCCCCAATAAAACTATTTAAATGTTTTTATGTTTTATAAATAGTTACTGTTTTGTTAGATGCATTAATACACAATAATCTTTTATTTCATAACGGATTTCCTCACCGCTCTCCAGGAAGGTTATGGCTCGGGCTTTAATCTCAGGAGTGAGTTGCCCGCTGCTCTCCAGGTACTGAAGAATGTAAATATTGGGGGCAAAAAGCAGCATGTTCTGCTCTCCACAGCCGTATGGCATAGCCAACAGATTCCCAATATTCTTCAAAGCACGACCCATCAGATCACCTACGGACCAAACAGCCAGAGGTATACAACCATTAGTATGATTAAAAAAAAATCAGAAAACCTTATAATGAGAGGAATTATTATTTCTAAAATATTATTTCATATCTATTTGCCAATATGATGCAGCAATGAGTGTACATCATACATTTCCCAGCATATCTTTAGACTCACCCAGAACAGTGACGAAGCTTTTGGCAGAATCCTTGACAAAAACACTGGGTAGAGTGAGGGAGACGGATGTCTCCTGAGGACGGTCTAATGGAATAGAGAAAAAAATGTCAAAACACTTGCTCATGTTGTACTTTCATTTTCTCTAATATCTAGAAACAAAAAAAAAACATGCAGTAAGGTATAAAAGTGGAACAAAATTGGAAGCTTTTTTGAAACCGAGTTTTTAACATTTATCCATTGCAACACCTTGCTCATAGGCCCTGTTTACACCTGGTAACAGGGTCTAAAACGTTTTGTCCACTTTTGACCCCTTCCAGAGGTAGTCGAACACATTTGAATGAATTGCTTTTGTAGTGTAGGTTGAGCGTTCATGTGGTCAAATGTGTTCGAATAACTGCAAAAGCCTGCCTGCTCTGCGCCACATAACCTAATGCGTAAACATTATGGGAAGCGCGCTAGTCAGATGGGATTTAAACTTTTGTACTTTAGATTGAAAGATCTGAAAAAGCACATACAAGAAGTGGTCAAAAGTGGACGAGGTGTAAATGGGAATGTGTCTCCATCGTCTAATTGTGATCCGATAGACCACGACGCATCTTAATATCGTATAAACAGGTCCATAGACTTGCACTGTAGAACATTGCTATAAAAACAATGTTTGCTTATTTTTACAAAAGTGAAGGTCAAATATTGATTAAAATAGACAACACAACGTAATGCCACTAACCTGTTAAGCAGATGAGTTCATTCTGAGTGATGGACTGTTTAGTTCCCTCCACCTGAGAGGGATAGAGAGAGGAATAGAGATAGGGATGGATGGATGGGTGGGTGGGTGGGGGGATGGATGGATGGGTGGGTGGGTGGGTGGATGGATGGATGGATGGGTGGGTGGGTGGGTAGGTGGATGGGTGGGTGGATGGATGGAATAAGTACATTTCAATTCAATTTCTTCTTCAAATTTCAATTACTGTAAACTATTTTCCAAAGACCCAAAAAACTATATCCAAATCGCAATTAATTAAAAATATCCTTTAGAATAATAAACTCAGTATGACAGATTAATTTGTGTTAGGAAATTGATTATGTGGCGTTCATTCCATGTTGACTTATTAGCTCAGTGTTGGAGATTGAGTCACATGATTTCAGTAAGTCTGTTTTTAATAGCATTCATATACAGGAAAGGCACGTACCTCCACCAGAACGCTCTGCATCACAGTATCAATTCTGCCTTTGTCCGGAAAAGTCGCCACTTCATTGCCACACAATTCTCGGGATCGCACCGCCTCAGCGCGCACTGTAATGTTCACCTTTCCTGTAAAACACACACACCAGTACACAATGATCCTTTGTGTGTATTGGAAATTACAGAAGAAAAAAAATTGGCCTGGGGCCTGCAATAATACACAAATATGTTACCTGTTAAAGGGATCGTCCACCCAAAATGTTTTAATTCTGTAATTATTTACTCATGTCCTGTATAATATAATAAAAAAAAAAACATCTGAAGAATGTTAGTTACCAAACAGTTTTGGTTCCCACTGACTTACATTATAAAGAAAAAAAATACAATGGAAGTCAATGGGCACCAAAACTGTGTGGTCACCAACATTCGTCAAAATATCTTCAGCGGAAAAAAATAAAAACAGGTTTCGAATGACATGAGTAAAATGAATGACAAAATTTTCACCACATCCCTTTAAGACATTCCTATTTTAAGCGTGATACAAAGCCCCGGTGGTAACATGATCAAACATGAAATAAACACTCAGTTTGTGGAACCAAATTAAAATGAAAATGAAATTTCTGTTTGTTTTTGCTCATATACATAGACGTCAAAGTATCTGGCTTACCCAGGGCAGAAGGCGTAACAATCCACTGAAAGGTTTTGCTCTCTTCAGAACAAACACACTGAGTGTATGTGCAACCTTTACACGGCCGAGCAGTGAACTGCTGTGAGTCTGCCAGCGTGACCTTCACCTTTATTAAAAGACACAGAGATTTTGTATAGTGCAAGTCTACAGGAAACGGTTTTACTACAAACGCATGCAAAACCACTCCAGGACATGCAGGTAAACAAATTACAGGGGCTTACCATGATACATTTGGGGAGGTAGTTGAAAACAGAGGCTTTGAGAGTGAATGTCTCCTCACGGATAACAGAGTAAGGGAGGGAAAGGCTCACAAAGAAGGGCTTGAAAGCAGTGAAACTAATGTTAGGGGCCAGTCCAAACCCGGAAGGGGATGTGCAGAAAGCCCCTGCAGCCCATTTAGTGATGGTGTCCGGGACAGTCTTTGCAACATCCACAGATCCTGATTTCCTGGTGAATTAAAAAATATATAGTGCTTTTGTATAATTTAAAAAGGACTGTGCCATATATAGTGAAAAAAAAAACTAATGTGAAATAAAAAACACAGATTTACTGAGGAATAGTACTGCCATGGTACAAGATACATACCCCACTGGGATAAGATCCCATATCCAGGTTTCCGGAAAGAATTTGCGGATCTTCTCAGCTGAATTTTTCATATTTGCATCAAAACCCACTCGGTTTGGGACATCACCACCCACTGCAGCTGTTCAAATCGATAGTTTGTAAATTCAATAGATAAAAAAGACCTTTCTTAATCCAAAACAAAATCAAATTACTTACATTCACTCATCACCATGTTCCTGAAAATCTCATGACAAACAACAGGTGCTTTCACATCAGAGTTGGTAGCGATTCTGATTCCAACTTCCTAGAAAAAAAGCAAGCTTTATGTGACGGTGGATAGGCTGACAGTGGAAGACCTCTGAAATAAGAAGTGTTGTTTATCTTACTCTAAAGACGGTGTAGACATCTTTTTTGCTGCTGTAGTAAGGGTAATAGAAGCTGCGCCTGCGCCTCGCAGGTTCAGCAAATTCCCTCTCCACAGGATACGGGCAGGGGTAAGGCTCCATTTCCTCAGTGTTGTATGGGTACCCCCACAACAACTGGACTGGTAACATTCCAAAGACCTGTTGAATAATGATACGATATTGATCTGTAGAATTGACAATTTAATCTCCTAATAATCACTGAAAAACATTATTAAATTGCCATAAGAGTGTGAATAATATAAAACTCCAGTTTAAAGCACATGTTGCAAGTTCTTAGAGATGTATTTTCAAAAAATAATTTTCTATTTAATGATTAATAATTTAAAAAAAATGTAATTTGGTCTAACCAACAATTTCAAAGTAATGACATTTTCATTAAATCACATGAATTTTGCTTAAAAAAAACAGTGAAGCAGTTATGTTAAAATATTTTTCAATATTAAAATTGTTATATTTTTAGGAAATTATGTATAATGTCATGCTGAATAACTAAAGTAAAAAGTATTCATCACACCACATGATTTATTTTTACTTTTAAAATATGAATAAACTGTGAAGAAGATTTTTTTTAATATATTTTTTTTTCAATATTAAAACATCAATTTATAGTTATATTAAAAGTTATATAAAAAGTTTAACATTTTCCTTAGCCTACACTACATGAATTTTGATATTTTTTATATCAATAAGCAGTGCAGCGGCTTAGTTAAATTCTTTTTATTTCTAATGTCATGTGTAACCACCAAGTAAATTTTCCCCACAACATACATTTTGTTTTTATTTTTTTAAATATTAACAAGCAGTGACGTATAGTTTTGTTTAAATATTTTTAAAATATTTAAAAAAATAATTTTAATTGGTTATGTCAGTGTTCTTCTGTCACTTCGGCCTATTTCATTTCTTGGTTTTGTGACACTCCCGGTTTTGTCTTGTCTTTTTCTGAGTGTGCGTTTCAAAGTGAAATTATTCAGATTTCACTCAGACCAGCTACTAGAAGACATAAAGGTTGCTTACGTGACAGGCTCAGTTTGACCCTGCACAGTACGCCTGGCTATCAGCTTTTAACGGGCTTCAATTTTCTTTGTTGAAATCAATAGATGTCCATTTCTTTTACTGTAGACGCCTTGGACCTACCCGTCCCATGTATATAAAGATAATAAATTCTTCGTTTACGAGGATAAGTCAGATAATTGGAGGTATTTGTATGCCATTGAGGACATACAGTATTTATGAATAAAAATATTGATTTTAAATATTAAAATACATAAAAAAGTACACATTGTTCCTTTAATAACCCTATTTTTCTGCAATTGAGTCTTCGCCTCATCTCCCAACCCTCACAGCTGACTACTAAGTTTCTTTTCAAGAATTGTATTCTTTTAATAAGGCTTTTTTTATGGACAGCTGTATCACTTAATTTTTTACTTCATGTGCCCCCCAAAATTAAAAACATGCTTCTTATGGAAGTGTATTCTTTTTTTTCACTCATCTATTAGTTATAGTTGTAATGTAAGTTATGATGTAACATACAGTGGCTGCATTGAGCTCGGCCTCTGGCTTCAACAGAAGCACGCTCTGATCGATGGCCCGAACAGAGCACAAGGAGCCAGGACTGGCTTTCAGGTTGAGAGACGTCTTCTCTCCAGGTAGTGCCGTGGGAGACGAGAACTTTAAAGACACCTGAAAAGCACAAGCCGTCTCATCACACATTCATAATAATAAAAAAGGATACATAAAAGCTTGAAGGGCACATTGACTTCTGAAATGGGATTTCATGTGGGATTTTCTGACCTTGTTCGGCAAACATTCTTCAATGGGGAAGTTCATACTGTCTGCTACTGTTTCTCCGCTGGGAAGAACGGTGTAAACCAACACCTGAGCGAATGGAGCCAGAGCTGCTGTCTTCTTCAGAGAGAATGTCAGCACTCCTTTGTTTTCTATGAGAGAGAGAGAGAGACCATTTGTGAAAAAAATAAATAAATATAAAGCATGCACCATTAAAATACCTCATACAGAACAATGTAAATCTTGTTTAAAACAAGCTGTGTACCTTTTCCGGCATTCACGCTCACGGACTGACGGCCATTTAGAGCCATGCTGCCTTTGGAAAGGACCTGGAAAGCAAAAGATAGATATTTACTGACAATTTATGCATTGCTACAGAGCTCTACAGCTTGATTAACATTGCGATATTTTTCATCATCATTTCTCCTGGTGTAATACAGTTACCCTGCAAAATTTAGGAAACTGGTTTCTGAACCAAAACAGGGGTTGAAACACTGATATTAAAAATTCTGGCCAATTATTTTCATATTACGGCAGCAATGGCTGATATTAAAAGTCTAAAATATTTTTGTCTAAATAAATTAAAATTAAACATCACAACATTATACTCTACGGTTAGAAAAAAATGGTTATTAATTTTGAGCTAAAGATTACATTTATCAATGTTTTTTGTGTTTTTAAAATTAAATTCAAGTGAGCACTAATCTAAATGTAACATTTGGGGAAACTGAATTATAGGTTATATATAAACTTGTACAGATAAACTAATAAATCTCTAATATTGGCTATGACTATGGTACTGATATATCATGCTTCGCTGAAAAAGGTCAAAAAGCTCGTTGAGCAATAAAACAAATGATGGACAGATAAAAAAAAGAGTGTAAATATTAAACATACAATATAGAAGAAATCCAAGGTGTTCTGGCCTGGTTTCAGTGCACTGCCCTGAATGATGTAACTGGCCCCTACAGTGGCATCACTCTTACAGCTGAGCTTCCCTGAAGCCTTCATCAACATCAGGAAACTTTTGCTTTTGGAGTAAAAGGGTGTTATGTACAAATAGCCTGATGGATAAAATCGATAACCCCCAAAATCAGTCCGCTCTTCTCTCTTATGTTGGACCTAAGGAAAAAAAGTTTGCCAATCATTTCACTGCACACGTGAAATGTTACAGTATACTGCATTATACACACTGTAAACATCATGTATGTTATAAAACAAAATCACGACTGACCTGTAAAGACACGGGTTTTTCTGACCACGCAGAAGTGTTGAAAGAGAAACTGGCAGTGCCAGTGCTGTCTGTCGTCAGTGTCACATTAATATCTTTTCCACCATTATCTGCATAGACATAGATAATCACTGGCTCATTTTTCATCGGACTGGACTGTTGATTGGTCAGCACAACCTGTAAGAAAATAACATGTAGAACGATAAGAATTATTAGCTCACAAACAAATGTTACATGTCCTGTAGCTACACACTATAGCTGTGCTGACTACTGAACGGGTTGTTTATGCATGCTGGTACCAACAGTTATAAAGATGCATCTGGACTGCAGAGTCACTTTTGAAACAGCTGTTACCTTTCCCGTAAAGAGCGTGCCAGGCCTGTATGTGTCTGATGTGTCCTCAAAGTTAACACTGACATAATTATTGGTAAACGTAGCTGTAGTAGTAGTCCCCGACACAGTTATCCCTAAAGGAACAAAAGACCACGTTTCATTGCTCTGTATAGGAGAATTAAAATAGACGACAGCAGTTGTTCTCCACTCTCACCTGTTCCAGACTCTTCCACTTTTGAATTCACCCGGAACTGTCCTCTGAATTGTAAGCCAAATTCGCTCACATTGACCACCCATGAACCACAGCCAGTCTTGTCAGTCTAAATAAAAAAGAATTATAAGTAATTAAGACTTTTGAAATACCGACCCTTGTGAAAAATAAGCATATTTTAGCATTTTTTTAAAGGGTGCTCATTACAGAAATAATATACTTTTATAATATACTGTAATGTTTTCAGACATTTTGTATGATAATTGCAATTGAATGAAAGTCTAATACAGTTTCAATTGATAGTAAATGCTAATAGCTGAACTTTGAAGTGCTTTTTGAACCACTTAATAGGACTTTAGTACATCTTAAAATTTCATTTCAGTATTTTCATGACTTCTATTGTCTTTGAACAGTGTTGGGTGTAACTAATTACTAAGTAATTAGTTACTGTAATTTAATTACTTTTCCCTTGAAAATGTAAAGTAAGGGATTACTCTTCATTTATTTGTAATTTAATTACAGTTACTTCTGATATAATTTAGGTAAATACTGTGTACGGATCAATCCGATCTCACAGCGATTCATATGCATTTTATGAGGTGTCTAAATTGTACGACCGCACTCGTACAAATTCGTATGAATTATTGTAAAATATGTATGAAAAAAAGTGTGAAATGTCATAGTGGGTTTAACATCAAAATGTATTGTCTGATGTTAAAAATATGTCTTTATAATGTAACCTTCTCCAACTTGGTCAGTTTAAGGATAATTCATGCGATTTTTTAGTATTTATTTGAAAGAATTTAAACAGATTCATATCTATCCTTGTATTATTCAGCTGGTTGAGATTGATATGGGATTTTGAAAGTAATTAAAAGTAATTAAATACTTTTTAAAGAGAGTAATTAGTAATCTAATTACACTGTTGAAGAGGTAATTAGTAACTAGTAATTAATTACTTTTTTAGAGTGACTTACCCAACACTGTCTTTAAAGAGTACTGCCAAATATGGTGAAAAATATAAAGGAAATGGAAATTTAACACATTTGAATGTATTAACTTTAAATGTAATTTTGAATAACATACGACAACTATATTCAAGATCACATCTAAATAAGTTTACTTCTTTAAAGCACAACAAAAAGGTTATTAAAAAAAATTTAATATGTACTTTAAAGTAAAACATTTAATTTGACATTATTAGATTACTTTTTAAAAGTGTACTTACAAGAAAACATTCATGAAAATGTTTTCTCTTTCAGCACAGTATACTTAGGTGGACTTTTATTTCATTTACAGTATATTAGATAAACTAGTTATTTGTAACATTTGGAGTACACTATAAGTGCATGTTCAACACAATTAAGAACACTTCTTTTTCACAAAGGGATAATGGTGTAAAACAGTAGTTTTTATTCAGCTTATGCTGTTTATAAAACACTAGCCAGTTTTGTCAGAAATGCTGCTCACTAAGAAATTGAACAGAATATTAATATGGCATTACTATTAGCTCACTGTTTTTAGGATTACAACCCAAAAGGTAATGGTTTTCTGTGTGCAGAAGGTAACTTACCATCATTGAATATGACTTGCATACGTCAACCCTTTCATCAGACTCTGGAACTCTGTAGTAATAGTAATTCCAGGCATTCCCACACACTTCAGCATTCACAGACCCCTGCACAGGCTTCCCATATGTGTATCTACAGACAGTAGAAAACATGTTGTTTTTAATCAGGCTGAACATAACACTGAAACAAAGGTATGCGCATTTTTTTCTATAAAGAATTTAAGATTATTTGAACAAATTCTTACTTTGCACAAACTTTCAGAGTGACCTCTTTGTCCAGGACGGTTATTACAGTTGGAAAATCGATGATCACTTCATATTTTGGCAGAACTAAAAGAGACATGTGATAAACAACTACTATATGTATAGCTGATCAATATTGGATTGGCATATAAAAGCTGATTTCTAGTTCTGACCATATTCTTTAATTTCAAAGTTGTGTGATGTTTGGCGGTTCTTGTCATCCCAAGCATTGATCATGTAGTAACCCTGAGTGGCTTCTGGAGATATGGAGTGGAACAGGTCCAAAATGCCAATCCTTGTTGACTGATTCAACCACTGACCAATGCGATTCGAGTTAGGGTCCTAAACAACAGTGGGGCATGATGAAAAACAAAAGCCTACAGTGCTTTTGCGACAGCATTTAAGCGAAGTAACAAACAATGAACGGATCATGGTTGCTTAAAAGTGTCTATACCTGGAGTTCTACAGTTTTAAACTGCAAGAGAAAGACAGAAGAAAATAATTTCAGTTAAATACAAAAAAATAACAACAATAATATATTCAATAAAAACGAATAATAAAATAATAGTAAAATATATATATACTTTTTTTTCCCATGTAAACTGAATTAAACCTACCACTTGATTGCGAGGCAAGAAATTGGAATCCAGAGACACAATGCGAAATTTAACTGGAGAAGAGAAAATATGAGAGAATATTAACATGCAATGCAGAAAGATTCACAGGTTCAGATTAGTAAATATGAGTATGAGTACTGACAACTGAAGCTATTGTGGAATAATTTGGATAGAGAAATATTACTTGTTTGTCCTGGCTTGTAGATAGGCCTGTCTGATTGGATGAAAATAAGATTTTGGGGGGGATTTATGAGGATCTGAGTGGTTTTGTTCAGGGATGTTGTGCCTCCTCGGATTGCAACATTGACGGATGCCACAGACTCCAAAGTGACTATAGGGACCTGGAAGGTACAAAATAAGATACAACCCCAAGTAGTGAATTGAAAACATCATCTAGACTGCAGGGACCACTGAACAATTCCATAGTGAAAAGAATGTGCAAAATGAATAATAAATGCAAGTCTTGGGGTTTTAGTTGCACAAAAACAATGTTGTATATCTCATCATGTCATTTTATAAGTGTTGTTCAGACATGATGTATACGAAAGGCTATGATCTCTATAACATAGCATTACCTGATACACTACAGCACACTCTGTTTTGTTAAGCTATATTGAGTAGCCTATACCAACCTTAAACGGGACGCATTTGTAGAAATCCTTTGTAATGGAGCCCTGTTGTAGAATGGTCACATTTCCACTGTCAGACCCTAAAGTTACCACTAAAGAAAGTGGTTCTTTGGGCTCATGGATCTGTGCACACAGAGTCTCGGTGCTACCACTCACCGCCTGGGAAGTGACAGACACCAGGTATATGCTAAAAAAAAGACAAAACACAGAGAAATATATTATAATTAGGAGTTTGGTTGATGCCGTAAATGTGGCACTATTAATGAAACATTTTTAAAATAAATTATTTAACCAAACAAAATATTGTGCATAATTAAAATTTATTTGAAATCAGCATTATTTCAAATATAAATAATATGTCTGTCACATTTGAGCAATTTAAAGGTGCATTGCACAAGTCTCTGAGCTTTTGCAGAACTATTCCCCCTCTGGCGACAAGCAAAACTGCAACCAGAGTTGTGCACACTCATGGACCACACGCAACACTCGCACGAGCTGTTCATAACCAAAGGAGCATCAGCTGCACAAATCGTTTGTTACAGTCATAATGTCTTCAGAGGTAATAAAGTTATACATCTGCAAGTCATTTTAAATACATGAAAGGAAAGGCATTTGAGTAAATTACACACTTATGTGTAAGAGGAGAACGGGGGTGGTGCAAAACTTCGCCACGGCCACACCGGGGGGAAAACCACTGATCGTGATATAGATCAGTGGGAAAAACCCATCCATCTCCATTGATTTGCATTGCCAGTGACTCCTTCCTTGTCATTTATGACTTATAATAAAAAACAGAACAATGAAAGCTGTTGTGAGACAAGCTGTTCAGCAAACAAGCTAAATAACCCAGAAATTATTTTTTATAAGCTGTCGACCCCAAAAACGGTTTGTTTCTTTCAGGACATAAAAGTGGATCTCTCTAACTACTTTCTCTACGAACTTCCTTTCGTCTGGAATCGTTTAAATCACTTTGAACCGTTTGCACTGAAACTCTCATTTGGACCTTGAACCGTTTGGTGCTCAGTAAAGTCCATTATATGGAGAAAAATCCTGGAATATTTTCATCAAAAACCTTTCATCAAAAAAAAAAATTATTTTCGACTGAAGAAAGAAAGACATTGACATCTTGGATGACATGGGGGTGAGTAATTCATCAGCAAAAGTTTTTTTTTTTAAGTTAACTACTCCTTTAATATTACACTTCGTTCCTGATTCTTCAGCTTCTGGGAATGTCCCCACCAATCTAAAAAAACAAATCTACACGCTTGAGCAGCACAGCATTGATATTACGTTTCTTAAGCACTAAATCAGCATATTAGAATGAATTTTGAAGGATATAAAAAATGAAAAAGACATTAAAAATCGTATTTATTCCACTAGTTAGTTATAGGCAATATTTAAAGTAAAAATGTTTTTTAAGTAAAAGGAAAAGCTTTATATTTTATGAGGGAAGGGGCATTCCCAGAATTCCATGCACAAAAATTAACATTCGATTCAATTCAGCATTTTCAGTTAGGCAATTAAGTTAATTAAGTATTGTTAGTTAGTGTTGAGTGAGACTAGTGGTGTTTTGTGTTTGTATGGGAAACACCGGGCACTGTCTTTACATTTGCTGGAGAGGTCAAGGTTGATTTTAGCTCACAGATTTAATAGTTAATTAAGCTGCCATTTTATAATACAGTTTAATGTACTGTAAAATACGGTGGTCAGTGCTCGTCATAATGCTTTCCCCCCCGTAAAATATAATTAAAAAATGGAGTGAGAACACAAAAGTGCAGTTGTTCTAAACTTTTCATCAGTGTTCACTGTAGTTGAGAAAGACGCTCGTCTATTCCTCGACCAGCAGTCCTCTTTAGGCTACTCTACCATCTGTTATCTAGTATTTGTGAAGGTAATAATCGTAAAGGTTCTTACGGATCAGTGGCTCCACTTGTTAACGAGCATTGAATCAGCAGCAGCGACAGTAGCGACAGTAACAGCATCCTGAATCCTGAGCACATGCGCAGAGAAGCCGTCAACTGATTCCATCATTCAAGTGCGCACTTTTATACACCTCTGCCTCCTCCCTGTCGACTCCACCAAGGCAAAGAAAGTTGTGCAACTGGTATGATTTGGATAAATTCGGATAACTTCCTCCTGTGTTGTGTAACAACAAATTAGAGTGATTCATTAAAAGTCAGTTGTTGCAAAGAGGCTGAATCGGTTATTCTTTTGTTGTTTGCAAAGATTACTTTGACAAACAATCTGTAATGACCATTCATTTATTTGACACATGGAAATGTTATACATTGCAAACAATAAAATAAAATATAAAATAAAATATATAAAGGACTTGGAAACTTTTTATCAGGCTTACAGGCGTGCACCATTAAGTCCAATGACTTTTAACCCCTTTTCCTCAAGCTTCACAACCTTAAACTAATCTTAGGACACTTTCTCTTCATCCACAAATTCAATGTAATATTCATCAATATATTCAAGTTGCATCACACACAGAAATAATCCAAGTATAATGTGTAGATGAATATTTTTGTTAACACAGTATATGTTTCATGCAGACGTTACAAAAATATCATTACTTTTATTGATTGACAGTTACATGTGTGAAAAAATGACAACCACTGCAGAAAAATCTGCATGTATCATATGGAAGAAGATAAAACCATTAGAAAAATACATAAAATATGAGCCGGCTATATACCATCAGTTTGAAATTGTTGTCTTTGCAACCATACAGACATTATCAAGAGTCTTAAACCCAAATTTTGATTTTCATAGGCCTACATGGACAAAGACTCGTGGCATATAGCCTAGTATTATAGCACATTTAGTATGTTCTGGTGCACAAAAGGGTGTGAGTTCTCACATGAGTATTTAGAAAAATACTGGGATGGGGTGAGAATAGCCTTTTTGAAACACCACCTCCAACACGGTGATTCAGTAACGGACTGGATAATTGGTAAGGTGTATCTTCACTTCCTGCTAAACAGGTTATAGATTTCTTTATGTTTGGAGATTAATTTGTAATTTGGAGACTTGCAGTGTTTTTTTGTTTTTTTTTTTTTTTTTGATGACCATGCCTTGTTTTATTAGTCACAAGTTACTCATTACCAAAATTTGAACAAGTGGGAATATATCCAGCTAAACTCCCAATTTCTGAAAGGTGATGCATATGGGTCATTTCATAACAGGGTCCCATATGCATCACAGGGTCATTTCATAATGGGTCATTTCAAGCAGTTGTTTTCCAAGCCAGAACCACACCTCTGAATTGTAACCATTTTAATATTACTGTTTTAAGTGATTGTATTTTTTTATTGTCTGTTTATTCAATCCAGTAATACAGAACAGACAAAAACAACAAAAGTTTGGGGAAACACGGGTTAAGTAAATAATTTTACGAGACCACATGAATATCAAATGTCTATCTTTACCACGAATGTCATTTCTCGTGGCATTTATACGCCAAAAATGTTTTTTTTTTCGCGTGCAAATGCTACGCACTAAAAAAACTAGGTTTAGCGGGAGGGGTGGGGAGTTCGTGCGTATTAAAACTTTATTCTCGACGCGTCCGCAAGAGCGCGAGTCTCCGCTGCCTGCGCGCGCACCTCTCTAAACGGACGAGGCATTTATACTTGACGCGCTCGCCGTTGTGCTATATTGTGAAACGACAGGGGGCGAACTCGGGGTAATTCTCCTATAAAACCACCTGGAATTAGCAGTGAAGAAGTAGTTTGCCGTAAACTAGTTAAATAACTGAAGCCTTATTGGAGAGTGTTTAAACCTTAATTTTACCAGCAGGACTTAATTCTGCTATTTTAGGCGTATTTTGTAGATGTAACCAATTACTTTAGACAAGTGCGAACTAGGTGCTTAATGCAAATGTATTCCTGTTCACAAAATGAGATGTTATGGTCGCCCATCAATGCAAATGCCTCTGTATAGAAGGATCATAAACATGCTCGTACCAGTTGGGCCAGATTCGGCTCGTAGTCGTCCATCTTCGGATGCGGCAGCGCCGCGCGCAAAGTTACAAAAAGTGCCGTGCCCTCTACGCAGGCGCCTGGGGGTGTGCACGGCACTTTTTGTAACTTTAAGCGCGGCGCCGCATCCGAAGATGCTTCGACAAGGATACGCCATAAAGTGCTATCATATATGCACGCGAAAAACGCGTACCATACACGCAAAAAACTGTTTTTGGCGTATAAACGGCACGAGAAATGACATTCGTGCTATAGATACGAACTTTCATGAGATCGGCTCGACAAAGTCCTAAGTTACCCCTGATGGCAGTGTATGCCCCGTGTTTGTTTGGATTGTATTATTTCTATAAATGTTTGTTTCTTATTATTTGCTAACTTTTTTCTAGTCCGAGGTGCACATTAGACTGATAAAAACACCAAGAGATTTATTTCTTTATTTTCTTTGTTTGGAATTTATATAAATTCTTAGTTTTATCCTCACTTGCAAAACTAACCTTCTGGATTCATGTCTGCAGCATGGTTTCCGGGGATGGGTGTCGTAAAGGACGTGCGGCCTTCCTGTTCCTCATTTTATTTTATTTTATTATTTTTTTTTTCTGTTCCTCATTTTATGCCATCCCAAAGAATTCTGGGTAGTGTAGGCATAGTCCATTTCTCAATGGAAGCAGGGGGGTTATTGTTTCGTTTTGTTGTGTTTATGCTTATTGTAAGTAGAAATATATTTGTATTACTTTCCTTGTATAATTAAGGTTAATGTATATTTTGTATATTATTTTCATTTCACTGTAGTTAATTACTATGTATGTGAAGATTATTTAATTTCCTAGCAGTCAAATTGTTGACCCTTTCGGTATAAAGGAATGTATTTTTCCCTGTTGAAGCAGTTCAGGTGAGGGACCTTCATGAGGAGGGTCACCTTCAGTGTTTTTGTTTATGTTTATGTTATTTTTGATTTAATATAATTTATTTGGAAGTCAATAAAGATTTCACTGACTTCAAGCAGTATCTCCTGCCTTTGCTCTGGTCTTCACAATGAGTAACATGATGTTAACAAACTAGAAACAATTAGTAACTAACAAGAAACTCTGATTAACAAACTAGTACGTAGTACACAGATGAAAGTGGTACTTCATACTTCTATGGGAATGAATTATTTGGATCTGTATGGTAAAGTAAAGATAATTGGAACTAGTAATGACTCAAGTGTTAATACATGGTCTAGACATGTTTTGTGCAACCAAACACAAAAGTCCTTCAAGCATTTGAGATTTTTGGTAAACTTTCGTAGAACTTAAGTATACTTTTAGAAAATTTCTTTAGAAGTATGTAACACTTTAGTCATTAGTTAGTTCTCATGATCTTCACTTTAGAATACAGATCCAAATAATAGAAAATTCCCATAGAACTAACATTTTAGACATTAGTTAGTTACAACGATCTTCACTTTATAATACAGATCCAAATAATTAGTAATTCCCACAGAAGTATGGAGTACTTACTGGTTTGTTAATCAGAGTTTCTTCTCGTGAATCTTACAGTTACAAATGAAAAGCCAATAAAGTGTAGAATCTTCATTCACAAGATATGCACACACGTGTGTGTGTGTGTGTGTGTGTATATATATATATATATATATATATATATATATTAGGAGACATACATAAAAAATTACAATTATTCAGTTGATAAATAGACAGCAAAGGCCAATTATTAACAGCTTTCCCAAATCTATTACAAATTGATAATGTAAACAACCTTGTGTATTGTTTACAGTAGTTTATTCATTAACGACGGAACCGTATTCTAAAGTCTTACCGATTTAACCTTTTAATCTCGACCACACAAATATTAATGAAGATTTACATTATTATCGAGTGGTTGAATATTCTAAGCAGATCTGTTCATTGTAAACCAAATGCAAACTTAAGTAAGGACTACAAATAAAATACAGCCAAAATATAATCATGTTGTACAATTCATAATTCACAGGTGCACTTTAGGTCATTTAATTACAGAATATTTGGTGATTTTGGTGTTTTCCAACATTGTTAAATTTTAAATTTGTTTTGTAACAATTGCATCACCAAGAAGCTGCTGTGCCATGGCTCCCTTATTAAGGATATGTGCTGAACTGTCAAAATTGTGCGTGAGTGTGTGTGTGTGTGTGTGTGTGATTGTGTGGTCCTGGTAAACCCTGTGTTATGGGGTCACAGATGTTATCCCCACAAAGATGGCAATGTACAAAATCAATTTTTTGGTCCCCATGAGTATCACATGTGGTGGCTGTAATGAAGTGCACAAAGAATAAAAAAAAAAACAATAATTTAATAATATCAGATCCATTATGTAAAACACCAGAGAATCACAGGGAACCAAAATAGCACAACCACACTAAACATCAACAGCAACATTGAACCGAGGAAATGGAGGGCATAAATACACAGGGAGTAATGAGGTAACTAAATGAACAACAGGTGAATATAATCAGTAACTAAGGGAATAAAAGGTAAGTAAACAGAACAGAACATACAAGACCATACAGGACGAGTTGTGGGAGGGAGGAGCCATGGTGACTGATGACATCAGGGGTCCAGGTGGAGCTGAGGGAGGAAGGAGCCGAGGTGGAGTGATGGGCTTGGTGGCTGGAGGCGGAGCCATGGGATCCTTCTGCTGAGGAGGAACTGGAGACAGGAAGGGCCCAGGCGAATCCAAGGAGCAGAATGGAGTCAGAGGAGGAGCTGAAGGGAAACAGTGGAGGGGTAAGGGGGAGTGGAGGGGTAAATTCATATACCACTAACTATGACGCAAAGAATTATGCTTGGACTGATCTTTTGTAATCAAGCAGGCATCTAAAATCATTTGGACCTCGCAGATTCCGGATTGTCATTTTTTCAACCAATCACATGGTAGTTGTTTCAATGAATTTAGGGGTGTGGTCTTGGTCTAGACAATCTCCTGAACTCCAAACTGAATGTCAGAATGGGAAAGAAAGGTGATTTAAGCTATTTTGAGCGTGGCGTGGTTGTTGGAGCCAGATGGGCTGGTCTGAGTATTTCACAATCTGCTCAGTTACTGGTATTTTCACACACAATTATTTATAGGATTTACAAAGAATGGTGTGAAAAGGGACAAACATCCAGTGTGCGGCAGTCCTGAGGGCGAAAATGGCTTGTTGATGCTAGAGGTCTGAGGAGAATGGGCTGACTGATTCAAGCGGAAGAAGAGCAACTTTGACTGAAATAACCACTTGTTACAACCGAGGTATGCAGCAAAGCATTTGTGAAGACACAACACACACAACCTTACGTGCGTGTAGGTTTGGTTTGTATTATAGAATAGTAAAAGGATAGTAAAACACAAAATCACCTTGTGGGGACCAGCCAGCAGCCCCCATGAGAGAAATGAATTATTAAACATTTTAATTTTTATTTATTTTTTTTTTTTGAAAACGTATAAAGGCAGAACGTTTTCTATGATGGGTAGTTTCAGGATTAGGGAATAGAATATACAGTTTGTGCAGTTAAACATCATTACGCCTAGAGATTCCCCACAATGAGTATGTGGGTGTGTGTGTGTTCAGTCATTACATTACAGAGTAGTTTAAATAACATTCAAGCAGAATTAAAAGAAAAAATGACTAATGTGAATGTTTAGCAATATTTATTTCGTCAAACTTCCACAGAAAGCTTCTAAAATGTTATAAAACAAAAATATACTATTATTATTAAATATATATTTAGCTGTATATAATATAATTTATAATATAATTTAGTATTTAGCTGTGACTAGAGCACTCTCTGCAGTTGTGAAAGTCAAACGTGAATGTGTACAGTACATTTAAAATGCAAATAACATATTTTTTTTATAAACTTCAATTTCAATATCCATTTCAAACAATATCCATTGTTTTGTCTTTTGGTTTTTGAAGGAAAGCTAATTGATTAAGCTTAACAGCTTAATGCTGAATGGGTGTGGAAAGTCATTCTGAATAGATTCTTAAGGATTCAGCAAATAATGGAAAACAAGTACAGCTCAGAGAACCAGGGTGCTTCATATAGACCTCGCACCTGTCATCTGTTGAAAAGTGACAACAAAGAGCTGTCAAACACACTCCTACCTCACCTTTGTTTTGTAGGTTACATGCCTGAACACTGTCAAAGAACAGTGGCAATCCCTCTACCTTTGCTGCATTTTTGTTTAGCATTTTGCACATCAAATGCAAAAAGTAGTCTTCTTAAATTTTCAAAAGTAAAAAATTATTGTATTGCACTTTTTATTATAAAAAATAAAACATCATTAGAGTTCATTATACAGTAAACAACTTGCATGTACTTACTAATAAGAGAATATTATGTTTAATCATAAATAACCCTAAACCAAACCCTAACCTTAATTATGTTGTTAATTAATATTGCTCAGTAAATAATTGTAAATAAAGAGTAAATAAAACTATAAATTATTTGAGTACACAAATCAGACGGAACAGGGAAACTTTTACCATTAGAACTTAACGAATGAGCTGCATTAGGTTACTGTTGATATCTCTAATTCAGATAAAACAATAAGTAGCCTACAGTAAATGATAGTAAAATAGTATGAATATGAATATAGGGGGAAAAATGCCTCCTGAGTCGAGTTTTTGAGAGCATGACGTACTAGAATTTCCTTGTTTTACAGCAATTGAACACACCATAATTTATTAAGATTAGTATGTCTGTAAATGGCTCCTTCCAGTGGCAACTATGAAAGTGCATCAAGTGTTATTTAGAGGTCAATATTTTTTGAAAAGGGTTTTACTTTTATATATAAAGCTAAAAGGCAAAAATAAAAAATTTACAACCTGGCAAAAAAAATTTCTGCCACTCATTTGGCTTGGTATAGATTTTGTCTGTACAAAGACAGACTTCCATACTAAATAAAATAGTGTGATGGCAGTTGTCTGATCTGATGAAATAAAATAATTCATCTCTGATTTGTGTGTGACTGTCTGTTATCACTGTAAACAGCAATAAGCAAACTATTATCATTTTAAACCCCATTTTTTCTAAACCAAACCCTTCAAAATAGAGTAAATCCTATGGAAAAGAGACCACACTCCCACAGCGCTTTCAGGTCTCAAAATCGCACAGACTGATTACTCAGCCTTGATGCATTCTCTTATTTAAACGCTATTTTAAACAGAGAAAAATTATCATAATTTGCCACTAATTACAGATATAAGAGTATAACTGGCACCTTAGCAACAGAATTTCTTACAACCCATGTGTGCATTTCTAATGTTACCCCAGATAGAACATAAAACATTAATGGGGGCAGGATTCTTTGCAAGCTGGTGATGAAATTATGGTGTAACCTTTATCAATGTACCAGAGTCTTCATGGCAGCGGAGCAAGGATGGATATCACACAACAGCTATTCTCACTGCAAATGTTGTTATGATGACAAATCACAAAGAATGAAATAAAATAAGAAATGGGAAAAGTTGCTATAAAAATAAAACAAACAAAAAAAGATTTTCCTCTGACAAATGTGAAAGGCACTACAGTGGAGTGTCATTGATAGATGTGGGCATCAGAGAGTGACCTCGTTCTCTTTCAGAAAACACATGATTATATAATGCATATTTTACAATATACAATACATATTCAACATACTAATAACCTTTATCCATATACATGCATATACAGATAGATCATCCATTGCAATAAAAAAACATTGTAAAATTGAAGATGATCAAAAAACCTTAAAGAGGGTGAGAAAAGCAGACAGAGAGCGCAGTATTCATTTTGACTTGGCAACAGGACAAGAGGAGGTTCAGTCAGTTATAGTAGTTTCACACAGCGAGAAGTGTGCAATGAATCCAAGCATGAGGTCGTATCTGAGTTTTAAGGTAATGGAGTAAAACTGAAATATCAGATATGTGATCTAAAAAATCATGCTTTAGAAATTTACTATTTTTTCACCACTTAAAGATTAGTTTAACTAAATTTAATGCAGATCATAATGCATCAGAATACCATAACCATCCATTTTTGTCTTTATTGGAAACTGTGACAGTGGAAATGAGTTAAAGAGAATGGGGCTAGAGATACTTTTTACAGTGAATATTTGAAGAGTTCAGATGCAAAAGCCTCTAAATGCCATTTGAAATTTTCTTCTAAAATGATCATTTTTATCAAGCTTGTATATTTAAGTTCAGTAATTTCACTTAAATGGCAATGAAGATTACCTATTAATTGTCATTTAAGTGAAATTACTGAACTTAAATATACAAGCTTGATAAAAATTGTCATTTTAGAAGAAAATGTCAAATGGCACTTAGAGGCTTTTGCATCTGAACTCTTCATTTCTTAATCCGAGTTTATTTCTATATGGACACAAACCTCACAGTCGCAAAAACCTTTCCACCGGTAGTAGCCAAGAAAAAAAAAGTTTATTATACACATGATGCAAGTTGTTACAGTAAAACCTGCAATATATAAGAAAATTTTCAATAAAATGTGCAGTAAAACAATTATGAAATGCATTTTTAAAGGAAACAAATATGTACACTACCAAGTTAGTGTAAGTAAGTGAGGTAAGTAACATTTTGTAAAAATTTTGCAAGATGTCTCTTATGCTCTTGAACTCTACCTATATTTCAAGATCTATATATATATATAAGTATATAGATCAAAATATATAGATCAAAAATATTATTACACTTTAGAAGGCCTTTTTTCTATCTTGAATATATTTCAAAATGTAATTTATTCCTATGATGACAAAGCTGAATTTTCAGCATTATTACTCCAGTCTTCAGTGTCACGATCCTTCAGAAATCAATTTAATATGCTGATTTGCTGCTGTAACAATTCTTCTCAATTTTGTTCTTAATATTTTTGTGGACACCATGATCATTTTGTCAGGATCCTTTAATAACGATCAATGAAAAGCATTTATTTGAAATAAAATAATAATAATAATCACTTTACAAATGTTCAATTAAACGCATCCTTGCTCAATAAACATTAATTTATTTCTTAAAAATGTAGCCTAAAATCTTACTGACCCGAATATACTTCGCCTATCGATTTAAAATAAAGGTGACAACCGGCCCCTTTTTTATTTTATTTGCCCTAAGAGTTCCGTTAAAATCTACCTTCATTCTATAGTTGTCTGAATGTATATCCAACTCCTACAGAATAAATAAAATATTATAATTTTAGTTTGGAGGGCAAAATTCATCCACACACAATCTTAAGACTGTTTTGATGTTCAAAACCACCATACAAAACCACAGCTAGAGCAACACATAACCTACTTGTAATTGGACTAGTGAATCAAAATCCTGTTGTTACTGAGATACAACTGTGACAACTTCTCAGTGTGACAACTAGCCCCGGTTACAGAAATGGAAGTGTGGTGCAAATCAAAACAAGCTAATGAGTGTTTTTACAGCAAAAGTCTCGACTTTTTTTTTCTCCTTAGCAAACAATGGTCTTAAAGATGAAACCTCATTATACATGTCCAAAGCATAAACGGATCAGGACAAATGTGGCAACAAAGTTTCAACTCGGGCAACATTCCAGCAGGTCTGATGCAACAGGGCTGCAACAAGAGTTACATCTCCATAGTGTAATATAGTGTCCTTCCTCGTCGCATGTGGTTAAATAGTGCTTTACATGAGTCTCTGTGCTTCGATTTGTGCTTAGATATACATCCAGTCTGGTTTTGTCCAACTGGACCCACTAAAATATCATCAGGATTTACTTACCCTCTATATTTGGAAAGGAAATACAGCTATAAAACGCGTATGCTGACTTTCTTCGCGGTCAAGAGGGAAATCGCATAGCTCTACTGACTGATTTGTGGACTCGAGGCTGAAGTTCGGATTGAACTTGTCCCGTTGAATTCGAATTGGACTTTACGCTGAGGGGCGAGGCGGCGGATGGATACGAATACGTGTGATGCGGTTACTGTTTGGTTTGACGTGATACTCCTCTGTTCTCCAAAACTTTTGAACGATTTATCGTGTGACCGATCAGTCTCGACATCAAATGAAGAAGAGTGAGACAATGTTCTGCTAAATTGAAAACGTGAGCATCTCCACTGCGGTTTCCTGCGCTCACAGAAGCTCTTCAGACCTGACCACATCAACACGATGGAGTAAGTGTCAACTTCCATTCAGACTTTTATATGAGCTACAACTTCCTGTGAAAGTGTATATCTCAGTTTAACTAGTTTTCAGAGTTTCTGAACTAGAGAATAACCTGCAAAAATCTATAGAGATGAGTTTTCATCATGACATTTGTGACAGCTTTGTTTGAAGTTGTTTTTAAAAATGTAGAAATTACTTAACTTATTTTTTAAACATATTTTCTTTACTGCTCATAAGCTTCTTTTTGAACAATATTGTGTAAGGCTCTATTTTCAGGCACTTTTGATGTTTCTGAGTGGATTTATAAATCGTAATATCTCTTTTATATTTTAAAATTAAGTTTTCATTTCTACAGTATAAACATGCATTTGAATTATAAACTGAAAAATAAAATCACTGTGAAATTAATATTTTAATAAAAAGACTTTACTTTTGCCTCCTTTTTACATTTGGCACTGTACCTGACTAGAGGCATCATATTACAACTCTAGCTAAAGGTCATATTCATTATGTTTAGATTTTATTATTATTATTTAAACTATTAGAAAATATTGCACTCTATCTTATCAATTCAGTCAATTCAACTTAAATATATTTTTTTAAATTAATCATTTTCATGATAGTCTATGAAACTGCATCTTTTATTTGGAAAAAAATGAAATATTTGAGTTAGTTTTTATTCAAAATTTTTGACACTACACCTGGAAAACTGAATTAACAAATGCTTTTTACATGTTTTTTTAATTTACTTTTATACAGGTTTCAGTTTTTCACATCTCTTTCCTGTATGAGGCATTTCTTCGATTTCCATGCGTTGTACGCAACTCACCATTTCAATCGAAATTGTGGCGGCATTGATTATTCCCAGGAATACTCCCCTCATTTGCACAGTCGGCTTAAGAGCTCCCTCTTTCCTACTGGCTAACGAAGGCCAATCACAGGCGGAGGGAGGAGCCTGCACAGACGGAGGACTAAATTGGTAAGCAGTACGGCACTTTTATTTTGTCCGATTGTTGGTGGGAACCGCACTGCAGCGTATGTGTTAATGGCGTACAGTAAGTAAAGCAAATATTTTGGTGATCCACATCGTTTCATCTTTTTTTTTTTTTTAATCGCTACTTGCCTGATGTAGATATGCGTAGTTCAGTGTTATATTTCCAACCATGCATATGCTGAGATATTCCATCTGTATTTTGAAATAATGCTTGTTTTTCTCAACAGATTGGATGACAAAAACTTTTGACGCTTACCCAAACTCATCTTCCACAGAATCCTCTCCTGGTTCCTCTATCCCACCCTCACCTCTGGAGCATGACGTCCAAATGCCCTCTGACTTGGAGGTTATGACCACTCTTCTTAAAGAAGAACTGGCTCAACTGGAGGATTATTACCTGTACGAATCGACACCTATGAAATTGGAAAAATGGCAAAAGTGTGACAAAAGCCTACAAGCTATGGCCACGCAGTCATACTATCAGTTACCCTGCGCTTCGTACAATGTTAACCAGCCTGAAACAAATCCCAGGCTGCTGTCCCTGGGGACTGGAGAGCTCGACCTACGAGGCTTCTGCGGGGGCTCCATGAGCCGACCGAAAATGTCTAGACCCAGCCCCTACAGCTACATTCGGACACACTGCAATAGCCAAAGAATATCAGCAAACGGATGTAAAGACGTGGAGGTGTTTGAGAAAGAAACGTGGACTTTCAAAGGGACTCATTCAGGTTACGCAGAGTTGGCTTTTGACCAGTGCTCTGTCGACAAATCCTTCGCAAAGAGCCACGGCAGCGCAAAGAAGGTTCGAGAATGTGCTTTACTGTTGAAGGAAGAAGAAAAAAGTTGCTTCACGGAAGACGTGTTTTACCGAGCGGAGATGATGAGAAGTTATGATCTCGGTGGGTCCCTGGAGCCCCACCACAGGAGAGAGGGCCAGAGCCACGGGATGAAGATGCTCGGCCATGACGGGATCGCCATGCCGATTTTGCAGTGCGCCGAGAACGAGGGCTGTCCGCCGTATAAACAATCCGACGTAGCCGAGTGTTACTTTCATCAGATTACTGCCAATTTAGAGCCATATCACGGCTACATGAATGAAATCGATCAGCCGATTAGAACTGGGGCTGTTGATACAATCCAGAACAATGACTACTTGCACCATGAATGCCTTGGGGATCAAAACTTTGAATGTTTGTCCGGTGACAGTGTTGAGTCCTCTTTGGAGTTGCCTGTCCAGAAGCCACTACAAAGGTCACGGGAAAGTCAGTGTGTGTTTAAACCAGATGTTAAAGTAGGTTCTTTGGAGAGAAACCATGGAGAACGCAAGCAAAAGAAGAGAGACCAGAACAAGTCTGCTGCCCACAGGTACTGTAGCCATTTTTTATTTTTTTAAATCTGGGGACAAATAATAAAAAAGTTGTCGCCTTGGTCAGTTGGTCAAATGAAGATTGCATGAGCTAATAAAAAGAAGTCAATTAAGAAAGCATGTTTTTTGTTGTGGATCACACGAGCAGAAAACCTGAACCATGCTATTTTATTCCACAAATGTTGCCGTAAAAACAATAGGTACCGTCAGCGTAAGAGGGCGGAGCAGGACTGTTTGGAGGAGGAGCTTCATGGTTTGGAAGGGCGGAACAGAGAACTTCGGGACAAAGCAGAATCTGTAGAGAGAGAGATTCAGTATGTGAAAGATCTCCTGATTGAAGTCTACAAGGCTCGCAGTCAGCGCTTAAAAGAGGATTCCAGTGCCTAAACCTCTGTCTCTTACCAGCATTTCACTTATACCAGGCTCTGACAGCATGTTTTTATGCTCCGAGTAGTCAGTGAACCTCAAGAGCTCGTGTATTAACATGGTTTTGTTTTTCCAAAGCGAAAGCCGCATGGTTTCATGGAACTGAGAGCATAATATCTGAAGCACTGTGACGATAGCCTTGAATACATTCTAATGACATTGCTTGGGATTTGAATTTACAGCGATATATATTTAATGAAAAGCTGCCCATCAAGATTTCACATGGGACATTGCATTGTTTTAGTGTACAAAATAAGATGTTCTGTACAGGCTTGCTCCGTTCTTTATTTATCATGAAACGTCATGCTTACTCAACAGCACAACATAATGAGAAATTGTAATAATGTAGCGACATGGTCGGAATTCTCACTAATATTGTAATAATGCAAAGCACTGCAATGTAAAATGTCACTAATTTTTTGTTGTCTGCCCTTTTTTGCTTTCAAATTTCATGTATTTCCTTATATTTCTCCTTTATTTGTGAAATATCTCATGTAATTATATATAGAATACAAGAGAAATAATGCGTTTGCAATGATATTTAAATTGCTTTAAAATATATTTTAAACCAAGGTTTATAGTATTATTAATGACTGTTTTTGTTTGTTTTTTTGGCTCAGGTATGGAATGCATGTCTAATACATCGAAAAGCATGTTGGGTTACAATTTATTGCATGACCCAAAATAACGAAATGAATGCTTTTGTGCATTATGACAATAATGTCGAATTTTTATTTTGCCCATTTGTTTTATTCTCATTAACATAGTGCTTTAAAAAATGTGATTTTTTTTTTGTTTTAAATAATGTTTAATCAGTATGAGATATAGATTGTTTTTATGCAGGTTTGCGGAAAACAATCACTGTCATTTGATACAGGACTTTAAAATTCAGAAGAATTTGAATAATTTCAACATTTTTGAACAGATGCACATTACTACAGTAGTATACTGTGCCTCTGAAAACCGACAAGCGTAGCAAATCTGAATGCATTAATTTCTGCAGGTTCTAATGTGTTTCAGAATCTACCGACACTTGATTAATAAATACAAATTATATTGTGCAGTAATTCTTATTTTTGGTTGATTCAAATGTCAATAAATGATTCTTAAATATTTTATGAATATTGTGATGAATAATTATTTTGCTTGTTCACACGTGCTGATATAAATGAATATGTATACTGATAAATGTTCAAAGAACAGTATCAGCAAATAAACATCACTGAAAATAAAACATTTCAGTATTTTTTCCAAGCAACTAAAAGGCAAATATCTGATAATGATTGATGAAAATACACTAGAAAACGACCAAAACAATTTTTTTCCCAATACATTTTATACTTTTTAAAATACAAACGTATATTTTACAGATTTTGAACTAACATATTTACATTTCTTTAGCCTGTATTTGAAATGAAGAGCTTTTGGATTAGAGGATTTAAAAAAAAATTCGGCAGTCCGCCTTTTCCTCTTTATTAGTGTTACCTAGCTTTATTGACATTTATTGTATTTTTTATTGTCATTAAATAGCCCTGATTTTATTAATTAGTGTTATTTACATTTTCAATATTCAGGCTGATGTGCATACAATTTTTTTTGTTTGTTTTTGAGCAGAAAATTGACATCAAATTGAAAAGCTGTATTCTTTTAACAAGCTTTTCATTATTACAATAACCCATAATAATTATGAGTTCACCATAAGCTTATTAGGCTACAACATATTAGACGCGTAGCTGGTTGTAATGTGTGATGTGTCCTCACGATGGCATCAAAGGAATAAACTAGACTAGACGGCAGGAAACGGGGTTCCTGTACTGTGGTGAGTGTCTGAGTGAGAGAAACCTTGCTGGTTTATTTTCAGCCTAGATCACAGACACAGAAGCAAGTGCCGAATGTGTACCAGATTTGACCCGGACTCTGTTGCTATCTTGATTGTTTTAGCCTACAATTGTTTATGAACAACATAGAGTTAAAGGGAAAATTATGTGACACTTTTATTTACCATGGATATCTATCTAAAATTTGATCTGATCTCATAAATATCACGCAATTTTTTTTTCTTTTTCATATTACATGGTTGCAAGTCACTAGTCTAATAACATCCAAAAGCTAATCTGGATTTCAGAGCCGATCGACCTCCCTGGGGACCTAAGCAAAATTTTGTTAAGGGGCGCCCTCCTACTGACCCATGACCCATGACCATGAGCCATGTAAACCATTTGACATTACCACAGTCACACTTGACACCCAGTGCTCCCATCCTCCCTCTTTAAACTAGAAGGCCTAACGAAAACGTAATAGACAGTGTTAGGCTACTAGAAAAAGTACATTCTTAATATCAAGAATTCACATTTTAAATAGTAGCCAAGCCTATACAAAATTATTGATATCAAATTTGCATCGTGTGAATGAATAAAAGCTCACATGGCTAGGCATAGCATGTCATGTGTTTTACATGATAAAAGCAATAGGGTACTTGACTCTTGGTGGTTATTATTTAATATTTACTGAGGGATTTGCATACATATTGCCCAGCCAAACAACATTTTAAATGCAACAGCCTATAACTAAATCAATACAATAGTCAATGTAGGCCTACGTTGCTTTTGGCAGAGTTGTAACTAACCTAATAGGAGACAACTACTAGATGATAATTGTCTAGTTTTAAAAGCACATGTTTTGCTGGAAAGTGCGCGTTTCATTTCGTGCACGCGAATGTTAAAGCGCGAGGCGGCCGCGGTATAGGTTTATCTTTTCTGAGCTGCAGTATATTAACATACACAGTTGTTTGTTTATCAAAAGTTATTTAAAAAAAGTTGTATTTCTCTCTCTCTTGTTTTTTTGTCAGGCACAAAACACAGCCCTGGAACTTGAAGTGCCCGCCATTAGCAAACAGGCAATAGACAGACTAGTGAGAGAAGTACATCAACTTAACTTTACTGTTCTTTGCTGACATCAAACTTGGAGAGGAGAGAACACACGTTCCTGTCTTTTCGTGACCAGAGGGATAGTTCCGCATAATTTTCTCATCGATGATGTAAACTTTGACGCGCTTTGACACGAGGGGGAGGCGGGGTCCTACGCAACTTTGCGTAGTGTGCGTAGATCTCTAAAACGCGCGTTCGTGTGTGTGTTTGTGTGAATTTAGCAAGTTTACTGTTGGCCTTTATCTTCTTTTTCTTTACTTTTTTGTTATTTTATATGGATGGTGCAACATGTTGCTACAAAACGATATATCTAAATATATTATTATTTATTAGTTCTTATTGTGGTGTAATCCTCCCTTGCTTGTTTGAAGCAATGTGTTAAGTCAACGAGTCTCTAGGCTATGGTATAACCAAACAAAAAAGAGAGAGAGGAAGAATTCCAAACACATTTTTGATTGATATTTTGACACTCTTTCGCGCTTTAAATCTGAAGATACAATCCAATCATTGTGCAAAATCATAACATACAGTTAGCTGAGCAATATTTTCACATTATCTTTGAATAATAGGCTACCCCTCCTCCCCTCTCTCTCTAAAATAGCCTACTAAGAGGGAAAAATGGAGGATGTAAATATTTTCAGAGAATTTGATCATGGTGGATTATTTTTTAATATATTAAATAATAGGCCCATTATTCATGTTTAATTTCAAGCACACCATTCTCTAGAAATTTTACATTTTATTTCTGGAATCTCTTGAGTTAAGTGTAGGCTAAGTCTTTTGCGGATCACACCTGCCTCCTTTCCAGAGCTCCAGAATGTGACTTCTGACACAGAGTTGGGGAATGCAAGCTGAGACGAGTGTGCGTGAGAAGCTCAGAGGCGTTAACTTGTGGCCCTCAAGGCAAAGGGCATTTCACTCAGCAGTCTATTTACCTTCCAGCTGACTGTGCTCGAAGGGATAGAAGGAACTCCTCTTCTTCAAAGAGCTTCACATACAGTATGTGTTTAGTCACCCCCCACACATCCTTCAACAGTAAGCTGCCGTTGCCACAAATATAAGTGATTCTTATCATTTGACAAGAGAAAGACATAATTTATTTACCCTCATGTCATTCCAAAAATGTACATATTCATATCTTCAGTGAAACTCAAACAGAAAAAAAAGAAAAAAAGTTTTCGTTAATATAAAGATGAAATAAAATATATAAATATTTGATGAAAACATTAAACTTCAAAATAAATTAGAAATGTTACCTTGGCAACTAAATTAAACAAATGTAAAAACTAAAAATGAAATAAAACGAAATGGTATTTTAAAAAAATCTAAAAATGACAAAAGTACAAAAAATATTCAAACTTAAGCTTAAATTAAATCTGATAATATAAGAAAAAACAAAAGCTTTAAACAAACAAATTTAACAGTATACTAAAACACCACCACTTTCAGGCCTCCAAAAGGATGCAAAAGCAGAAAAATATTGTTAATGTCGCCTGTACGTTATAATCAAAGTCACACAACACCAGAGTCATAATTTAGGGAAACACTTCTGCTCCAGCTGTGTCCAGATCAACCAGTCAAGTGAGCTTAAATTAAAAAATCCATAACAGTCGTCTCTTGTGAACTCTCATAAACTTGCTAAGGAGAAAGATGTAAGTTACTGCTATAAACTTGCATAAAAACACAAAAACAGCAGCAGTCAAATATAACTGGTTTATTTTATTTTTTTTCCAAACAGCATCAGCATGTATACGTAACTGGAACATGTGTCTTATAGTAGCAATAAGTATAATATGCTCCCCCCCCCCCCTCCCTCTAACAGGGTCAAGATGAAAACAACAAAGCAACAAGATAATTACACTGGTATCTCATCTGTACAAACCTGTCCCATAATGCCTCGGGCACAGACCTGGGCAAGATATGACTGATGAGAGTTCAAAAACTCAGTTTAAGTTTATGAAAACCCCTCGTCCCAGAGCAATGCAAAAATAACAGCAATAATACGTCCTACGTCCAGACGGCAGCCAAAAGTGTGAACAGCACAAACCAAGTGGAATCTGATTTGGGTCGAATGTTTTGCAATGCGACCTCAGTCTGAACGTTTATATATACAGTATATCTAATAATTTTTTAATTGAAATCAGATATCAAATGATCAATTTTCAAACACAATCATTAAGAAAAGAAAAAGAAAAATCAGATTTCATGCCACATTTGTGCCACTCTAGATTCGTGTCACTTGACATTCGTCACAATATGAGCGGACGGGAGTCACTCCAAAGAGTTCTTTGATCACTCCAGGTCTGCGTTTAAGTCCAATTTTTTATGCCCTTCCCTAGCTATCTTCCCAATAATAAACTTTCCCTTAAAGTTAAATGTACTTTAAAATGGCGGTGGGGAAGAGCTTAGGGAAGTTACATTGATATTACATTGGCCACATTGCGCAATAAATCAGAAATATGCATGTAAACGTATAGCCTTTGTGATCTCATACTTTATCTGCAGCACTTAAGAGGTCATTTACAAGGAAACAACATAAAACTATATTCATTTATAAAAAAAAAACAGCCTACATAATAAATTGGTACACTTACAAGAGCATAAACAAAACCGTAAATATGTCATACATACAGCACCCAAAAATATTTTTGTTATGCAAGATATGAATCACCCTCTATGTACCCATGTAACATTAACTGTGTTGCATGGCACAGGTTTAATAATGTAAAACAGTTAGAGATTTACTAAATATAACTGTTACCTATTACAAAAATTTGCTTAATATAATGTTGTTGAAAACACCTTATAGTACCCAATGTCCTAAAACAAATAACTTTCATTCTATCAGAATGCAGCTATTAAAGGGATAGTTCACCTAAAAATGAAAAAAATTGTCATCATTTACTCTTCAAAAACTGTACGAGTTTCTTCTTTTGAACTGAAATGAAGATCTTTTGAAAAATGTTGTTAACGAGACAGTTGTTGGACATTGCCTTCCATTGATTTTTTTTTTTCCACTGTAGAAGTAAATGGCTACCCTACCATTAAATATGGAAGCCAATGGGGTTCAACAACAGTCTGGTTACCAACATTCTTCAAAGCATCTTCTTTTGTGTTCAATATAAGAAAGACACTCACATAGCTTCGGAACAGATTCCGATAGTTTAGGGTGAGTAAATTAGGGGGGTGGGGGGGTTGAACTATCCCTTTAAGATCATTAATACAATATACAACACTGAAAAATGAACAGCTTTTGCTTACAAAAGAGCAATTTTTTGTCAAATTAAGAATATTTTAAAGCTTCTCACCCCAAATACCTTGTAATTCCAATAATCATGTTATTTTAATGTCTTTGAAAAAAGTCTTATGCTCACAAAGGCAACATTTATTTGATCAAAAATACAGTAAAACTACAATATTGTGAAATTACTAGAATGTTTATATATTTACTATTTAATATGACAAAGCTGAATTTCCAAAATGAATACTCATGAACACTTTCAAAAATCATTACAATATGCTGATTTGCTGCTCAAGAAACTACAGTAGTCAACATATGAAGTGGATCAAAAGAGTAAAAAAATGTCCTAAGACAAGAACAGGTATTGTTAAAAATGTATGTATAATTTTGATTAAAAAATCGGATCCACTTCAAATGTTTTTTTTTTTTTCAGGAATATTTGATAATTAAAGAGCAGAATTTATTTAAAATAAAAATCTTTTGTAACATTCGAAAAGTTCAATTTAAGGCGCCCTTGTTGATGCATCTTATTGAACTAAAGTGTGCATTAGAATTCACTTAAAACCTTGCAAAATGGAGAATAAAACCTAGCAATATGTGTATATATTGTTGTAAATGCTATTAGGAAACATCAACATATATTGGTGTGCAAAAGCAAAAAAAATTAATAAAAGTCTGCATTTTGCTATTGTACGCCAGTATATATAATCATGACAGTCTCATCAATATCACGACTATTTACTCTTGGAGTGAATAAGACACAAGACTCATAGGTCTTTCCACATTTTCTTTTTTTTTTAAACATTTTGCTACTCAAACGTAACTAACAGTGGAAGTTTCATAGAAACCAGCTAATGGGCAACCGTTGTGTTTTTGCATAGTGATACACCTCACTTTTCCCCTGAGCACTTAACAAAACCTATGGTTGCATAATACATAGCTTAACCTTGCCATGAAGACTTTTCTCGTCAACCACAGAAAAAAAAGGACCCGATAACAAAAATATGTGTGTATATACATGTACATATTGTCTTCATTGGCAGGTTAAAGCTTGTATTCACTCAAAAACATTTACCGTCAGTTAACAGTACTGCGTGGCCAGGCAGAGAAAACAACTCTTGCTAGAAGAAGCTGCAGACGAGCCAGACCACTTCGAAATCACGTTGTTGATGGCCTGAAAAACAAGAAAAACACTTCAATAACCACATGGTTTAAGAATTTGTGCTGTCGGCAAAACATGTCAGATATATTCGTGCAATGTAACAGGTATGCACATAAGTCATTTAACATTAGGGCATCCCTCTCACCTTGATTTCATTTGACAAAGAAGGCTGCTTGTTCACACGGCTTGAAATCAACACTGTTCATCGTATTGAGGCGACCATGTTCCTATAAGAAAAAAAACTAATGAAACTCCTAAACAAATGAATTATGTGGGGGCAGGTTCATATACGTCTCTCATTCTCACCGGAGCATGTATAAAGCACTCCATTTGAAGGAGGCACTCGAGCGTTTCCATCATCTGCTCCTTGCGAAGAGTGTGCAGTCGAAGATGGCCCGCAGACTCGTACAGCTCCAGTTCCCGCACAGTGTGGTTCAGAGATACAGCTGCACATTGCAACGCACTGAGGCCTGCAAACAAAATACCATCCATAAATCACTGTTCACTTCACATGCTATAGATATACACTTCCTATTAGCCGTTTAGCATATGATTTGATCCAAAACAACTTCAGTGACTGAAAGCTCATGGCTAGGATCCAAAAATTTCATAATTTGTCTGATAACTTTATCAAGAACTACAACATGTTAAATCATGTAAACTGCAAGAACAAGCCATTGCATTTTTTTGTCAGGCTCTACTGAAGTGACCATGTGATATGCATGATATGACGTTTTACAACCTGAACTAGCCTTGCCTTGTCACTCAAATAATTAAATTAATAATTAAATTGCTAATAATTATATACAAACTAACATGAGCACATCATTTAAATATTTATTTTCAAGGGAATAATAATGAAAGACTATGCAAATCTACATAGGTTTAATGTATTTCTGGATGAATTAATAGACAAAAAGGGTCATTGACCCATAATATTTTTGCTGTCTGGAGGGGATATTGTTTTAATGACCCTACAAGATTGATGAAACCATTAAAATATGAGAAAAATATGTTATATTGTATACAGCATATATTTGTATATGTAGTATATATTAGGGCTGTCAAACGATTAATCGTGATTAATCGCATCCAAAATAAAAGTTTGTGTTTACATAAGATGTGAGGGTGCACTGTATATAATTATTATATATATATATATATATATATATATATATACACTTGATTGTATATATTTAAGAAATATTTTTTGTATATAGATTTAAATCTAATTTATTATAAATATCAATGTTTTGTATATAAATACAATTTTTTTCTTAAATATACATGAATGTGTGTATTTATATATACAAAATAATTATCACAGTGCAACCACATATATTATGTAAACACAAACTTTTATTTTGGATGCGATTAATCACGATTAATTGTTTGACAGCCCTAGTATATATATATATATATATATATATATATATATATATATATATATATATATATATATGTGTGTGTGTGTGTGTGTGTGTGTGTGTGTGTTAAATATGAGGAAAAAAACAAAACATAAGACTCAGATAAGATATTTATCTGACAATTATTGCGCAAAAAAATCCACGCTTTTTTTAAATGCATAAAAAAAGACAAAAAAACTCACAGGAGACTAAAGTAAAGACTGGACTTTGCTTCAACTACAAAATAATCAGTTATATTATGTATAATACAGTTATATTATATATAATATTTAGTTGGTTCTCTCTTGTTTTTACATGCTTTCTTAATTTCTTTGAATGACAGCCTGGCCCAAAATGTATGTCCGTGCAATTTAAGAAATAATTATAGCTGGTACATTTTCATTTGCACAAACCAAAGCCAACAAACCTTCAGCTTTGAACAATGAACCACATCGCTTCGAAGTCTTTCTTTAGTAATGTAAATTCTGATCACAAAACGAGGCAGCTCTTTCACAACAGGATTTTGAAACAACAAAGTTTGTGACTAGTTCTTCAAGATTCTTTGTAAAGTTGAAGTCACAGTCTTATTGTGGAAAAAACTCATAAAAGACTTGTAAAATGAATCATCTTGACTTTTATGCAAATAAATGGGGACATAATAACTGGTCCCCTAACGCACAATTACATTATTAACATATAAATGAAACTGAACATACCGTTCGCATCTCTTTCATCCAAATTAACATTTACGCCAATTCTCATTAAACCTTTCAGGACCTGTCAAAAAAACATTTACAGTATAAGTGAATGAGTCAGTATGAGTGAAGTGGCATCTGTAAGCTAATATTCCAGCACCACCTAAATTTACCTCCAACACTCGAATATATCCATTCTCTGCACTGAGATGGAGACATGTCTTCCCATATCGGTCCTTCGCATTGATATTTGCACCGAGTGACACCAAATCAGCCACCATGAAGTGTTGATTCTTCTGTGCAGCAAGATGAAGAGGAGTCTAGAAAGAAAAACAGGCCCATGCAACATTTATGCGTGTTTGCTGAGCGACTGACACTCATAGAATATGCATGTATGATTGTTTGTCACCTTTCCCTCTGAATCTTTGATTTCTAGTTTCTCCAGAGCCATCATCCTTCTGGCAATAACATACACAAGGGATCTCTTTCCCTCCTCAACAACTCTGTGTAAAAGACTGTGAAGAGAGCAAGAAACCAGTCACTTTCTATTGTAAGATCTGTTCGCTTTTCAGTGTCAGGGAAAATTTTTAAATTTTACTAATTGTAAATGGCTGTGTTCAATGGGTGGAGTTCTATTGGCCTATACCACGGAAAGGTAAACCAACATCATCTTTTAATGACTCTGACATAGTTGTCATTTCAACTGGTGTGGTCTTTCAGGATGTTTGTCAGGTTTGTCTGTGTGTACGGTCATATCAATTACCATTGTTCCAATTGATTCTGTGTGCGAGACGGCTTATTTGAAGACCCTATGTGCCGTTTTTGTTGCTTCGAATTTCAACCGAGTTCCTATGCGAGCCATTAATCTCTTTTATTCTGCCCTGCTTGAGGAGTTAATAATGGGGTTTGTCATAAAGTTGTGAGCGGAAAACTAACGCAGCCACTTATTGAACGTGACAACGACGACGGGTGACCCAATTTCGTTCTTTCTGTATTTCATAAAAAAGTTTCAAATGATAAAGGTGGCGCTGCAAAAGTACCCTTGCAATTCTTGCTACTTGAAGATTATTTTCAGAAACTGTGCATTTTCTTCATTTTGTATAAATTACAGCCATACTTTGAAAGATTACCCATTAGAATCTGCATGAAGAAACCATCTGCAATGGCTTCAGCGAGTTTTTGAAAAGTAAAATGGTCTTACATCCTTCCGTTTTCGTCTGCAGCAAGAAGCTCTTGGTCAGATATCTCCTTCAGCAGATTCTCCTCTCTTTCCATTTGAGTACAGAAGAAGGTCATACTGTTGCACTCCTCCTGCTGAGATTGTGGCCATGGTGGACACTTCATTTTTGGTGGAGAGACCGCCCAGACTTCTGGGGTGGGACTTGCATGGAATGATTCTTGTGGGGAAGGCACTTGGTACTCGCATGAGTTGAAGCGCATTCCATATAGATCATCATACCTATACTCATCTGACTCATAACTGCTATATTCTTCTTGATTCCCAAAGAAGACATCAGTACCTTGGCTGTGAGATGGGGACGGGTAAGGGCTGCATGCAGAATGGACAGGCGAGGTTTCAGAGGGTACAGAGTAGCTTGGAGATTGAGGGATTTCATTCTCCTGACCGTATGTGTTGCTTCCGTATGCTTCTTCAACCCAGAACTCTGAAGCGGATGAAGCTGAATGGGGTTTGTTTGGTGATCTGTATGACTGACAGGTCTTAAGATCCTCCTCCAAAACTTCTACTATGATAGCAAGCTCTTCCAGACCCTTTGTTTGATGTTTCTTCTGTAGCAGACAAAAAAAAATCTCACAACCAGCCTATGTACCAGGTAACTGGTCCAAAGACGTATCCCCCCAAAAAAAATGGTGCTATAGTTTTGCAGACGTCACTCACCAGGAAACGTCTCCGGTTTCCACCGTTGGTAACTCGTTTCTTTTCCCCTTAGTACAAAAGACATTTTTAATTAGAAATGTAATGAGGTTAAAACGATCATGCTAACGTTTCCATATTTCAACCTTACCTTTAGATGCCTTAGATTTGATTCCCTAAAAAAAATACAGTCAGATCATGATCAACGTGCCTCAATGTGATTATAAATAAATAGTAGAAGAAACATCATCAGAACCAAATCATACCTGCAGATCTTTATTGTCAATACCCTTGGCAATACGTATACTTCTGAGAATGTCCCGTACTGGCATTTTCACTCTAACTCCGAGGTATTTCTTTTCAGATGTGGACTTGTGTTTTTTCGGTCCTAAAGGAATTCAGGACAATTAGAGAACCAGTGGGCTTTATGTCTGAAAATATAGGCTATATTTAATTATGGAACGGGACATACCAAATGCGATCTAACAGCAAACAAACCCATTTAAAAATTCAGCCAGGAACTAATATTTATGATCATGTTAACCGTATAGGCTATAGGAAAAATGTATATTACATAAATAGTTATAATAGATTTTGAGATAATATCTTATATAAAAAAGATTTATTATATAGACCTAAAATGAATGTGACATCTTAAATCAATCTAAGATGGTTTTAGCTGCTAAAAACTAGGCCATAAGTCCACATTAAACCATCTAAGACCAGCAGAGCACACCAGCTTAGGCTGGATAGACTTAAACCCAGTAGCGTCACAATGATTAATCTTCAAATGGACATTGTTTAGGAGATATTTTGTACCCACCTGTTTGGCAGCTCTTCTTGGCGTTAGTGTTCTGTGACGGTGTCCGTAGATTCGCCCCCCTTCCATTTGAAGGCGATTCTGCCGGCAGCGATGATCCGTCACACGAATAGTCGCGGTGTTCGGTGTCTTCTGTCAACATATCTCGCCCGGTGGCCTCTACCTGACTGCTCACCATCCTGTTGTCCGTTTAGACTAGAACGAGTCACGCGTTTAGAGCGCTATGATAACAAACATAAAATGGTCGAGTAATGTGCTGCTACTAGTCCTCATTCAACAAGTGTGTTATGTAACGATGTGTTTTCATTACCTGACTTGAGGAGGCGGGGCAGTCAACGTAGCCTACTGTATCACACCTGAGTTTTATCATGCGAGAACAGTGAACCCATGTGGATTAAAGATGTTAAGTCGAAGATGAGCTCTTTAATCACATGTAGCTTAACTCCTGCAGTTCTGTTGATCAAACTAGCACAAAATTAATAAAAAGTAATATAGGCCTAATATAAATAAATAGCCAAAATCTTAAATTTAACCTAGTCTATTCTAAAAACATATATTTATTAATTTAATAATAACAATAATAATTGTTATTGTTAAATTATTTGCATTATTTACGAATCAGTGAAAAGCAGCGGATCTTTCTCCTCCAAGTTTGGACTGTCAAACAAACTCAACCCATGACGTCCAGAGAGGTGGAGCTGGATGGCATTTGGCTCTGCATGCCATATTAAATCATACACTGACATCTACCGACGACACACAAACATACACACACAAGTCCGCTTCAGCTATGTGTTTTTACCATGCTGTGAAGTAGTAGACTATATCAAATTATTGAAAGTGCAAATCCTTCAATTTAAAAGTGCTTAGTGAATAGCCTTTATGCCTCGAGGCCTTCTAGTTACAGTAGCTAGATTTGTTGTGTTTGTTTTATGTTTGTTCTGAGAATAGACACGCCTTTGCTCACTGGAATTTCTACACAAATTTGCAATATTATAAAACTACATTCGGAGGCAATGCGTTCTATTATTCATCCGTCTCGGAGATCCGAATCGGACGACAGACGTTGCCTAGCAACACGCCCCCTTTCCTCGGATTTCTCCTCTCGGACGTCGGACCACCGTGAGGACACCGACCAAGAATTCCGTTTCGGAATTCAAGATGGCTGCGCCCTGTGACTTGTACGAATGAATTGTTTTCATTGTTTTTGAACCGCTTTGGTATTTGAAATGACGGTTATAATCACTCGTGTTACTGCGTCCCCTGTAGGTATGGGAATCGGTTGTTGTGAGTGCAATTACTAACGTTGCTAGCGTTGCTAACAGAAGATTAACATGAAAAACATTAAATAAAATGAACATTTTCAAGTTCAAATGGTTGCGTTTTGATAAGGTGTAGTCATAATATTTTTTTTAAATGTAAGTGCCTGGTACTCGGCCAGTGCTACCATGACAACAACTCTCTCCGACTCGGACACACAAAAACATAATAGAACGCTTGAAGTGTGGACGTGACGTCAAATCCGAGGTCCGAGACGGTTCGTTGGGTATAATAGAACGCACCAATAGCCTAGGCAAGTCTTTGTTGAATGTAGCCTACTTAAAGTATGTTAATCATCATTAGAGCGCCACCCTCAGGCTGAATAACGCAAGGACATTTGAGTTCTGCCAAAAGTGTGTCTGATGTGGGATTAAAATAAAATGTATATATTTTAAATAAAGCTTACAAAATATTGATAATAAATTATAGCTCTAAAACCCAGGTGCCGCTAATGTCATATAGCCTAAGACATCTGGCAAATAACCTGTACTGGATTGAGTTTGAACCAATCTGAATAGTAGGCTGTTTCACAGATTATCCACAATAATTATTTTGTGTATTTTTTTTAGGTCCCAGCAGACATGAATCATCGTAACTAATCAGATTTATGTAACAAAAAAAAAACACTTTCTAACTATTAATTCAATGCAGTGCTTTGTTTCGCTGTATCAACACTAGGTGGCAGTGCTGCACCGCCCTGCAGACGCCCCAGTATAATCTGCCTCTTGATGCCACCTTTGTGTCTTTGGTTAGAAATCATCTAATAATCTATGATATATGATTCAAATTATGCAATGTTAATAAATTCCACCATGCCTTCTCAATCTAAATCAATCTAAATATATTTTAGGATATAGTTTGCAAACTGTAACAAACAGTTTCATAGTCCCATCAGTCTTTTAAGGTAAGGTAAAGTGCTGATAAACATAATTAAAAGATGATATTTAGTATAACATCAATAACATTAGAGATAACATTTTAAGCTTATCCCCTTCAAGAACATAATTTAGCCTAGACTAGAGAATTGAAAGGATCATTTTGACTGATTTCAATAGTTTTGACTGAATTTTTTAATTTCTGATAGTAATCTAGTTGGTGCATAACATGGTGACACATCTTCACGTCTACAATTCAATGTGTAATTAAATGGGTTTTGTGCTTTGTTTTCAATCATCATTATACAGTGAACCTAATCTCACATCTATTTGTCTGCACAAGCATATCAAGTAACACCTGATTCAAGCCCTGGTAATGGATAACGATGCATGCAGGCCAGGTGGTCTTTTTCTACTTCTTTTTATCGTAAACAATTCCCTAGAACTATTTGAGTTTAGAACTGTGAGAAAGTTGGTTGAACAGCATCGATGATCTGCATCACACATTCGTGACAACATATAGATCCACGGACAATAACGTTGGAGCTACAATTTATCTTGTCACCTAATCTTGTATACATTGTTAGCGCAAGCCCACACTTGCTGCAGTATAAATCAGACAATTCTGAGTGTTAACTTGACCTTAACTTGACAAACTGTTATTCAAAGATGTATGAACTTATTCAACTCTTTTACCACATAATCAGGATTGGGAAGGAGGATTGGTTGACCATTACTCTGGAATATTCAGTGTGCTTTTCCTAGACATTAGTAGCCTAATGATGTATGATTTATCATCCTGGTGTCCTGGTGTTTAGTTTTTTTTTTTAAGGGGAGAATTCCAGGAACATTTTCCTTGGAAGAACTGGACCCGTCCTTTTACGGAAAGCAAGTGTTTAACTAAGATAAGGTTTAAAAAAAAAAAAAAAAAAAAAACTCCCTGGCAAGAAACCATTTTCTGTTTTTTCACAAAAGAGGAAGTGTGTCACCGTTTAGGCCCATTAAAACAGAGACTGCAGTTTATATTTTTCTGAAATGATTATAGCTGTTCAGTTTGTTTATTGGGTTAATGCTTAATCACAGTGTTAAATATCTAAAGTATTTATAACAATTAGGCTAATCCTTGATTTAAATGACTTGTTTAGTTGATACACAGAAAAGGACACAGATAGATGGAAGAAATGTTGCCATTTCAAGACTGCGAAGATCAGATCAAGTTTATCAGATCGACAACTCCTTCCCATGAACAAATAAATGTCTACTTTACAAAACATTAGTCCCCATGTGTTATGAGGGTTCACATGTTGGTTTCTCTACACACGCACACACACATAAACATGTTTGAAATGTTACATTCCACAGGTTTGTCAGTCTAATTTGTTAGAAAACATTCTCAGAACTGATAAAAATGGCAACTTTATTTAAAGGAGTAGTTCACTTTAAAAAAAAAACTTTGCTGATAATTTACTCACCCCCATGTCATCCAAGATGTCCATGTCATTCTTTCTTCAGTCGAAAAGAAATTAAGGTTTTTGATGAAAACATTCCAGGATTTTTCTCCATATAATGGACTTCAATGGGAACCAAACGGTTCAAGGTCCAAAAGACAGTTTCAAAGGGCTTTAAACGATTCCAGACGATGAATAAGGGTCTTATCAAGTGAAACGATCGCTCATTTAAAAAAATAAAAATAAGTTTAAGTTTTATAAGCTCAAATGGTCGCCTTGCTCTGTTCTGTGATGCGTGTTTGTGACTCTCCTGTTCAAAATCGTTCATCAAAACAAAATGAACGAGTTGACTCGGGAAAAGATTTGTTCATTTTTAATGAATGAGTTCGAACAGGAGAGTCATGAACGCGCATCACAGAACAGAGCAAGGCGACCATTTGAGCTTAAAAAACTTAAACTTAAAAATAATAAACTTTATTATTTTTTTTTTAAATGAGCGATCGTTTCGCTTGATAAGACCCTTATTCATCGTCTGGAATCGTTTAAAGCCCTTTGAAACTGTCTTTTGGACCTTGAACCGTTTGGTTCCCATTAAAGTTCATTATGTGGAGAAAAATCCTTTAATGTTTTCATCAAAAACCTTAATTTCTTTTCGACTGAAAAAAGAATGACATGGATATTTTGGATGACATCGGGGTGAGTAAATTATCAGCAAAAGTTTTTTTTAAAGTGAACTATCTCAGGTTATGATGCATAGTAATATACATATTTTATGGTAACTGAAAAGCTTTTTATTTACATTTTAAATTTTCACTGACATAATTTTCTTGGCAAAAAATATAGCTACAAAGAAAGGGCAAAACCTCAATATTGCTTTTGGACTGATGGACGCCAGGGTCTTCTGTGTTTGCTCATGAATTTTGAAAGGTTGCTCTATTTTCATAGCCCATCCCGCAGAAAAATGACTAAAAGTGTTTGTAAAGTGGCCAGCAGGGGAGTCCATTCCTGCAGTGCCTTCACTTCATCCCGCTGATATGATGCTCTCAAGTCATCACTACGGTTCTGTGTTTGATCAAGTTAGAGAATAAATGCAGTTGGTCTTACATCTGGCTTTGGCAGTGATGGATCGGCAGATTATTAACAAGTCGGAGACAAGTCTCTCTCTATGTAACTTCACTGGCATCACTTTATGTAATAGCCTGTGTAGTAGGGGACATCTTTAAAATGTAAAAGTTCTTATAGAAGTATAAACGCACAATTTTAAAACATTTATCACGATGGAATAACAATCAAGTCACTTGCACCAGCACTTTTTGGAGAGAAACCTTGGACTTAAAAGCTAGCTTTAAATTATGAAAATAACTCAATTGCTTTGCAAAATGCTCAGTATGGTGGTAACGACAGCATTATTGGAGACAGATATTATTGTTTTTAAAAAAAAAACCTGCATGCATTTTATTGTACTAATTTTATAAAACATTCACTAGGCAATAGCCTTAAGACCTATAACCAGTTTAGATGAAAAAGATTTCAAGCTGACTAGCTGAAGATGTTACTGTAGGTTTACCCATTACTGTACTTCCTTGAAAACAAATTCCAGCACAATGCTTCAACAACAATAATAAAATAGATAATGATTAACAAACAACTCTGTTAGAGCTACATAGGCTATGTCAGAAAGTGCATATAGGCCTACGTCTGCTCAGACCCTGACGTTCAATAAATATAAAAGTTGGCATGGATTTTAGCTTGCACACACTCAAATCTGTGCATACCTCGCTTTATAAATGAACTCCATCTCTGCATGGCTTTTACAAAATATAAAATCTCCCAGTTCTCTCCATATCTTCCCAGAACTTCGGAATTTAGCTGCTCCATGTCAACCTTTCTCGCTTGTTGTGAACGCTAACATCAAAGAAACCAGAGCAACTTTTCTCTTTTACGGATATGACGAGAGAGACAAACAAGGGCGAATGGCTGTACACAATTTCCAGAGGAAACATCCCGCCTGGGCTTAGTGAATCAGGGTAAGAGATGATGATGTTTTAACACGTTATTAAAATTTTGTTAGACAACACTTTACTTGAAGGGGTGTGTATAACACTGACATGACACCTTCTTAAACTGTCATTAAGAGTCATTCCCTCAATGACAATATTTTGAATGCAATATGACATTGTTTAAGATGTCTTTGTTATGACATCTTGACATTAACCATAACATCACAACCTGAATACTGTCTTCGTCATGACAACTTGACAAGTTAAACTGTCACGTGGTTGGCTTTGACATTGGCTGTCATGAGGCCATTATAACTGTGTCATGAATATTTTCATGACCTCAACTACAGTGGTACTAATTGAATTTGTCATTAAAAAGTTATAATGGCTTCATGACAGCCAATGTCAAAACCAACCACCTGACAGTTTATCTTGCCCTATCTTGCACCCGGCGCAAATGACTTTATACACTGACGCATTTATCATTCCTTTTCCTCCTTTTTTCCTCCACAGACGCACGTCGGTAAACTAGGAAACGAACATCTCTAAACTAGGAAAGGGACATCTCGTTCATCATGCTCTTAAAGGGAATGTGATATGACGCTCTTATTGGTTTGTTTCCGTTATGCCCAAACCACACCTATGAATAATGAAGCTACTTCAGACCAACCCCTTTTAAACTAGAATCATTTATCCCGCCGGTAAAATAGCAACAGCGCCCAAGACCCACCTACAAAGTTACTTGCGCTTGCTACTTGCGTTTCAGATCGCTAAAATAGGGCCCATTATGTTGGTCATACTTCCAAAAAGAATAATCTGTGATTCTGAACGCCAGTATCGACACCGGCGGTAACTGACAGCCTCACAGTCTCCTCAAACATTGTGTTCATCCACACTGAGTTGTGTCGAGGGTGTTGAAGTACAACTCGCGTAAAGTTGATAAGTCCGTGAATGACTGCAATTGCAGATTTCAAACAGAGATGGTGACAAAGAAGAAAAACTATGGACTGCAGCTTTAATTTTGAACAAAAAAGTTACACAGTGTACCTTTAAATTAGAGCAAAAGGAATTAATAGTAAAAGTGTATTTTAATCTAGCCTTTAAACATGCTTAATGATTAATAAATAAAAAAACATTTTAATATAGTTGATGTTCACCCTTGTAAATATGTGGATGCATGTAATTAGTCACTTTCTATCTTTTTTTTTTTTTACTCTTGACTTTAAGACAACTAAATGTTCAAAAGCCATCAAGTTCAGTGTCTGCCTCGACCTATTTTTGTGAACGCATCGCGTGCAATTAGTGTAGAGCTGTTGAACAAATGACCCGAGCAATAATTTACCATGATCTGTTCAGAGACACAAAAATGAAGATGAATGTCTACCAATGATTGACGATGTCCCATTTGCGATAAAAAGATGATTAACTTACATAAAGTTCACTCAGGACACAGAGGTCAGTGATGTTAAACCAGTTATGAGATGTTTTTCCAAAAGTTTGAAACAATGAGGAAGTGAAGAAAATTTTAATACGATGACATATAATGCGTGCTATATTTGTCAATGCTAAATTGCCCATTTAAATGCAAGAGGGGATGAAAAGGATTCAAAAATCGTATGGAATTTTATTATCAGCATTTAAACTCTATAACAGCTTGAGGTGTTTTACCATGGCAAGTTGAAACCAAATGTGGTTAGGAAAAAAACCCTGCCCAACCATAACATTGAGTAAGTCCTGTTCACAGCAAAGTCAGCTTTTCAGAATTGGCACTTAATTAGACCCTTCAATGCCATATTTACCACCATATTGAATGGTTATGTCTTTGCTTTTAACAAGAACTTGATATTGGCATTTCCCTGCAAAGCTCTTGCTGGTGTATGTAAGGGAAGCTTATCATCTCATTCATTTAAGACAACAGGAATTTGGTCCTGCCGCCCCAGGCGCTGCACTCTGCTCCTGTCTTCATCCTTTTGTTCAGTTGTTCTCACTTATTCAGTCTCTCCTAACCCATCCCTCCCAACCAGCCCTCATTACACTAGTGAATCTACAGTGTGGCTTTGTGGCTGCAAATGAATCCTTTGACCTTTTGTCTTGTCATAAAAGACTTTTGGCTATTGTTGTATTGTGTATTATGCTTTTGTTACTTATCTATTTAGATGTAGCTTTTACTGCAGCCCGAGCATGTGCAACTACATGCCCCTTTGTTCTGCAATATACACTATATGAGACTTAATCAATGGCTCGATTTTTTTTTTTCACAACAGGTCATGTCTATACTTGAGTTCAGTTGAGTTCAGTACACATAAGATGCATTTGTCAATCTTTGGGGATTAGTTTTGGGTCCCCTGCCCGTGTCCACCATGGGACAGAGCATGTGAGGCAGGAGGCGTGCAAGGAGAGCGCACGTGAGACAAGGGCCATGTTTGGTGTCTGTTCCTTAATGTATCTGTTAAGTTTGTTGACAGAGTTGCGTTGGTTTGTTTGTTCAGCAGGCCCTTGCCTGCTCTGGCACTCTGAGAAGTGGCATGTACACACAGGCTGTAGCCTCGCCTGGCACATGCACTAAGGTTTCATTCTAGCCTGCAGGCGAAACCAAAAACTCACTTTTTTTAAGCAAAAAATGCTGATGTTTGTTTTGTGAATGTCTTTTTTTCCCTCAAAGGGGATGGAATTGATATGTTATTGATTCATTTACAGTATTCTGTAGCCTATGGAAACCACAAACTAGTTGGACACAGTGAATAGTAAGAAAAGAGTATCATTAGACAAAAGACTTGCTTCTATCATTATGCAAAGCTTGATTAGTTGGCAGATGACATTAATATATATATATATATATATATTATTCAGAAAAGAATAACATCAAAAGTTATCAAACGTGACCGCAAAGGTATTTATATGTCAAATCAACTCTTATTTATCAACAATTATTTATTAACTCTATTTATCAAAGAATGCCGTAATGTTTCCACAAAAAAATTAAGCAGCACAATTGTTTTCTACAAATAACAAATGTTTTTTTTAGCACTAAATCAGCATATTATGTTAGATTATGATTAGGGTTGGGTATCGTTTGAATTTGAACGATTCTGATTCCGATTCCGATCCCTTGTTTCGATTCCGGTTCCTATAGATTCTCGATTCCGATTCTTTTTAAGAGGCAGGGTCAAAAAAGTTTAGCTAACCTTGCAAACCAACGGTCTTTCTGAAGGAAATACTCCTTTCTGAAGGAAATACTCCTTCTGTCAAAAATACTCCTTTTGTCACAAATTTTGCATTTTGCCGAGATTTCGTTATTTTTAGAAAAGTGAAGCCACACTTTGGACCGCCGACGAAAGCTACTCATGTTCGACTCGCGCGGTTATGCCAACACTGTCGGTAGATGCTTCTTTTTTGGTGTTGTTCAGCGGTTTCTTCTTCCGGCCGGCGGACTGTAAATATTGAAACTAGGAATCGAAATTTTAACTTTTGAACGATTCCGGGAAAAACGAAAAGTAAGTCCCGGTTCCAATCGATACTCGATTCTCGATACCTAACCCTAATTATGATATGGAATATACTCAGTGTTGAGTAAGTTACTAAATACTATAAAATTGCCTAAACGATTCTTGAACTGACCAAAGTATTTAAAGGGAGAAGTTTACATTAAAAACATAAATTTAAAAAACATTAGACATTATATTTTGATGTTAAAATTCTATCTATCTATCTATCTATCTATCTATCTATCTATCTATCTATCTATCTATCTATCTATCTATCTATCTATCTATCTATCTATCTATCTATCTATCTATCTATCTATCTATCTATCTATCTATCTATCTATCTATCTATCTATCCATCTATCCATCTATCCATCCATCCATCTATCCATCTGCATGAAAATGTATTTAATATAAATTCTAAATAGCTGTTTTTTCAAAAAGACTGTTTAAGGTTGTGCCATTTTTTATAGCTACTTATTTCAGACCAGGTTACTCTGACCAGGTTACTCACCACATTACTTGTGGTGAACACAACTAAGGCCCTGTCCCAAAAGGAACTTTAACACCTCGCCCTCGAATCCACACACTTTCGTGACGTAATGCCGATTTGTCCCTTTCCTGAATGGTATACTTCACGTGCACTTGCAGTCTGCTGGACTTGCAATGGACCCAAGACCATAGAGTGTTCCATATGTCATTTTAGGTTTCAGGGGGGTGCTCGCGAGTACCCCCTTCGCGGTCGCCGGTCGATATGTGCCATCGATGCACACTTTACAGTTATAAAGACAGTCAAATCACAGGTGAAGAATAAGCAGAAACAAGTGATAGGCCCTGTCCCAAATGGCACCCTAAGCACTAGTGGTCTTCCTACAAGTAGTACGTTGTGTGCACTATTTAGCCTACTATTAGATTAGTAAACTATCAGTATACCTATAAGTTTTCTTGAAGTAGGCTATCGTTGCAGTTTTAACAAACAACTTAATTGTAAACTAGATGAGTACTCAATGTTGGCTACTGTTGCTGTAAAGTATACTAAAAAAGTATACATTTATACACTAAAAAGTGGACCAATTCAATATCAAGTAGTAATAAAACAGTATACACTTAATGAAATTAAAGAATACTTTTTTTGTAAGGGTCTGGTTGAGAATTGAGAAAAATGGTAGGCCTATTTGAATAAGACTTGGTCATATTGCCCAACCGTACTCCTTGCTAGATTACAGGAAAGGTTCAGTTTTAGGATACATGTGATAGTGTTCCCGTAACCTTGCGATTTATTCGGGGTTAAAGTAACCTTGTCAGAAATAGAAATGGTGCATAGATGACCAAAACGTTCTTTACATTCAGAATAGGTCTAGATGGATTTCATCCTAATAGTGATACTTCACTGAATGGCCAATTTCACATATATTTCAAAATACAACATACTGTATTTGTATTAATACTTCTGCACAGCAAAGTTGGTATTTCATTTTGATGCAGAGTATATACATTTTGATCTATTCCACTGAAAAAATGTTCTGTTTTGTTTTATATTTTCATGCCCATCTCTGTATGTGCCAAAAGGTTTGGTGATAATAAAACATAGCGGGGGGTTAAATGCGACACAGACCTTTTACATAGTCAGGGTCAAGTAGGGTCAGGTTGTGTTTCCGCGCTTTTCTCTCGCTGCCAGAAAACCGCAGATTTGTGGTGGGCCTAAGTTTAAGATACTGGACAAAGAGTGCTTTGACACCATGCAAGTCTATTTTTTTTTTTTTCAGTTCCCGAGTTGGGTGTGTATATGTCATCAAATCAAACTTTATATTGCCTTAATCACTGTGTCATTGGCTAAAACATAGTACCATTTTGAAACTATACATTGATCACTTGTTTTTTTTTTAAATATAATAAAAATCCTGTTTATCATGCAATAACCCCTTTAAAATTAGATTTTGAGCTCATTTGTATTATTATTAATAAGAATAATAATTTTGCATGCAGCTGCCACACACAAATATAATTCAATAGCAATTACAGTATTTGATGACTTTATTTATTTATTGCAAAACTGTGGAGCCCTTTCATATATTTCGATCCATGATATTGATCCATAGAAGGATGTTTGGATGAGGGATGGATGGATATCTATCTATACAGATGCACAAACAATATCAATCTAAACAAATAAAATAGTACTGAATTGTGTGTTACAACTAACCCCTCTGTCTGTTACAATTAACCCCGCATATATGGGGTCACTTTCAGTGCAACTGTACGAAAATGGCAATCCATCTTTGGCAGAGGCCGTCACTCCCGACCCTGGTATTTGCCCTCATACTAAAACACACACAGCAGCAAGTTGTGTATGACAGTGACCCCTGCCCTCATCTTGTTACTGCTTTCCAGCGATGCTCCAGGTGAAAGATGAGCGAGGATAAGCCTCTTACTTTTCATCCTTCACCGTTACGCTTGACACGTCTTTATTGAAGCTGAACCTAAAACCTAAACTAACTGAACTTGTAAACTAGGATGTTCAAGTTGCCTGAAGCAAAGCTGTACTGGTGTCATCGCTTCCTCTTTTCTCTTCAGTCACAACTTTCAAAAATAAACTGGCATATGTGATTTTTAACATTACACAGCGTCTGCAAAGACACGTTTGTAAAGGTTCAGACAACAGTTCTAAAGGTCAAGACCTTATTTCCCCAACTGACAGACCTCATTGACTCTAGGTTGAGATCGTAAAAATATAAAACTTGTCCAGTGAGGCTTATTGAAAATTGCTTCTTTTGCATTGAGCCCACACTGTAGTTTGCATTAGAGAATGCTCTCATGCATTCACCGTTGCCACTGTGTTGTATCTCATTTACACTTAGTTTCTCATTTAGAAGGAAGATCTGTCTTCTCACACAGTGGTGAAGTAAGTATTTTTTTGCTTTTTGACTTTTTTCCTCGCTGATATGCCATTTCCAGAGGCTGCTTCAAATATTGAGGAGCTGAGAACTTTAAAAAGGCCTTAAGAAATCCTTTAAGTGTCAGCTTTATTTGTGATTACATTTTAGTACGTTCCAAGCAGATGTATTTTGTTATAAAAAGCTGTTCCTTGTTTTTGTTGCTGAGATGTGTGATTGTTTGTGTAATTATAGAAAGAACTGAGCTGAGAAAAGGAACATGATGAGTTTCATGGCTTGAGTGGTCAATGAAGCTCAAAGTGTGTGCAGGTGTTTCCTTTAACACTAATAAATTGACTAGCGTGACAGTTTCAGATGGCGTACATCAATTCTCAGCAGCCTAATTTTGGACTCGTCACCCAGAAAGATCTTTAAAGTTAATATAGATCATACATGTTATATAAATTCATCAAAAATAAGGCATATTTATCAACAGAGCATATAATGTAATCTTCAAAATAACTGGAATCTAGAGACATCGGTGAACTAAAAGAAAATAAATTTGAAAAATACTTATTCGCTTCACAGGCATGGATTTAAAATAATATTAATAATAATATTAATTAGTGAATTTTAAGAGTTTTGGTAAATTTTGTTCCTGATCATTAAGAAAACAGATTGCACAGATGGAACACACATGAGATAAAGACAAAAGGGGAATTCACCAGTTTACCAAAACTCTCTCTGCTTTCGTTCTAGAGCAGTTATGGACATAGAATTTGTGCTGAAACTTTAAATTCTGGTCAACTGAATTAATGAGGATAGCGGCTTCCCTTTGTGGTGACATCACTTGAATGCAGTTGCTTTTAAAGGCAGCCCACTCAAGCGACCGCTGTACAATTATGAGATGATCTCAGGAAGTAATAAAAGAGTTTTTGATATCATAAGAGTTTAGATTGTTACATATCAGAGTCTGCACATGGGAAAATGTAAGTACAATTTCTCAATATCAATACAATTTGATTTGCACATTTCACATGCATTATGTTGCAGTATGCAAATGTACCATTATTTACTTATGAAAATTAAATGCACTGCGCAAAAGCCTGAATCATCAAGAAAATAATCTTTTTTTTTTTTCAATTAAATTCGGACGCAAAATCTAATCTCATTACATTTTACGGATGAAAACCAATTGATCGTTGCTGTTTTGGCATATTATCTGTTCTGAAGAGTGGCGTGATTAATTAATATCTCAGTGTTTGCCTTTTCATCATCCACACAGATTATGTAAATACTGGCAGTGATAATTTAACACTGGCCTGTTCCTTGGCAGTTTGACAGAAACTCTAAATATAATTTTGGGGTCATTTTAACATCTTGAATACTTAATATTTAAGTATCATGGTGATGCTTCGTGATTTTTCTTAAATTCTTATGATTCTTATTCTCACTCTTCAAATTTTTCTCTTTTGTCCTCCATGAAAGTCCAAAAAAGTTCAATTTTTTTTTGAGGGGATATAAAATATAATAAATGCAATGAATATCAAAGTTCTCAGACTGGTGCTGTACAAGCTCAAGATACTTCTGGTGTTGCCATTTTATTGATTTTAATTCAAATTAACCCCAACAAGAAGAAAAGATTTAAGATATATACCAGCCACATTTCTAAAAACCGCATGCCTACAAAAACAGACAGTTAAAGCGTCAGATATCAGGGTTATTTCAGAGTTAGTTAGCAATAAAATCAACATCAACTGAAATGTGTGGTGATGGCGCAGTGTATAAGACATGCCTTTGGTGTGAGAGACCCGGGTCCACTGTGATGAGACACCAATGTGCCCCTGAGCAAGACACTTAACCCCTAGTTGCTCCAGAGGCGTGCAACCTCTGACATAGATAGCAATAAGTTGCTTTGGATTAAATCGTCAGATAAATGTAATGTAAATGTAGCTGTACGTGAACTAAATATGTTATATATATTTTTTTTTTATTTAATTTAGTTGAGTTTGAAGTTCTAAAGTAATTACTGAAATAAAAACTGAAACTCAATAGAAACTATAAAATACATATTTAAATGTACATATAGAAATGACCAAAACTTACAACAAATTGACTAAAACTTTAACTAAAATTAAAATGTTACATTTTCAAAGTGTAGTATCTCGGTTGATACAAAAATAACAGATGGATGGACTTAAAAGAATTTCGAGGGGAGATTATGGGGCTCGTTTTTTAATTTCCATTTTTAATTGCACGTGCACTCGTCTGTCTCCGAGATCTTATCTATTAAATGTAAATGAGCAGTGTGAACAGCAGCAAATCATTTTATTCACAAGAATTCGAAAGTGGGGGTTCCTTTCACATAAATCTTTAAATTACGAGGTGACAGCAGAGAGGAGGTCATCATCATGTTTATTGGCTGTAAGTTTTTCCCGATGATTTATTACTACTGACCTTTTTGGAAACGTGTGCACCATTACTGGAGTGGCTTCATCTTGATATGTAAAACTCTTCAATTGCCCTCCCCTTGAAAGAAAAGACTTCACAGCTGCATACAATAGCTTCCTCTTTTTCAACTTTTTAAATCCTGCTGTGCTTGTATTGCACAACTGCTTTCATTGCTAAATATTCAGAGTGACTGTGCTGTGAATGTTAAAAACCGAATTAGTTTCTGTTGGAAATGCATATTAAATCCCAAACAATGTCTATTCTATGAGAGTGCAGTGACTTACTGAAAGGATTTTTTTTTATTGTTTGCAGAATGACAATATGTCAGACATTTATTAGAGAAAAAAGACCTGACGGTTGTTTTGTCAAGGCTATGGAGAGTTACAGGTGGTTCGTTGTCGGCCTGTTCTAACAGAGACCAATGTGTGTTGCGAATGATGAATGGCACAGAACAGGTACATTACTGATGCATTATTTGGTGATTAAACATTGAGACTTTAGCCTTAAGAAGTAACAGTTGTGCGAAAATGGGGTGTGGAGAGTGACTTATACGCAAACAGTGTTTAGCAAACAGGGAAAGTGGTATCAGATTTTCACATTAAAGAATCGTGTTTGACAAATGATTGAATCATGAGTCACAGATGTTGACTTGAGTGATGCATTAATTCATTGATTAAATTATACTAAATGTTGTCCAGGGGAGCATTAATGAAACGTCTGGAGCTGCATCAAGGATTCTTCTTTTTTTTTTTTTTTTTGGTATGAGCACAGTTAGGCAATCAAATACCACCAAACAATCACACCTCCTTAAGTACACAGTGTGCACTGCATGCACCTTTCTTTAGCATTCACTGTTAGCCAGCAGCTGCATCTGTGTATTCACACAACTCAACTTATCATGCCATGCAAAGAACCTGCCTGTTCATGTAAAAAGCAAGATGTACTTTTAGAATCAATCACTTTATGCACTCTTAGAAGAAAAGGTTCTACATAGAGCCTTAGGGGTTGCCATTATGGGACCATTATGGATTTCGTTTTAATTAGCTAATTTTGCTGGAATTCATCTTTTTTTTAATTATACTTCATGAATAAAAGAGCTCATAAACATACAATACTATCACTATATATAAAAATGTCAAATAATCTGTTGAACATGAAAGTATTATGCTGTCATTTAAGACATTTATAGAGGCATTTTGGCATTTTTATTTTTATTGAGTTAAGAACCCTATAGGGTTCTTCATGGACATTTTGAGATGAGCTCAGTGTTGGGAGTTATGCATAACTGCATTACTGAGTAATAAATTACTGTAATTGATTTACTTGTCCCTTGAAAAGTAAAGTAAGAGATTACTATTAATTTTCCTGTAATTTAATTGGTTACTTCTGATGTAATTGCATTAAATACAGTATGGCTATATAACAGTTCTAATAAATAAATCTAATAAATAGGGGATTTAACATAAAAATGTAATGTTTAAAAATTTAATTTAATGTAAAAATTGATGTTTTCAATGTAACATTATCCCTCTAAACACTTTTGTAAATTCACAAATATATACAATTTTTATATTATTCATTTGGAAGTATTAAAAGTGCAGTTTAATTTTTATCCTTATATTGTTTAAGTTATATGAATCACGATTAATCGCATCCAAAATAAAAGTTTGTGTTTACCTAATATATGTGGGTGCACTGTGAATAATTATTTTGTATATATATAAATACACACACACACGTGTATTTAAGAAAAAAATATTATTTATATATAAAATATTTATATTTATAAATAATATAAATTATATATAAATCTATATACAGTATATACATGAAAATATTTCTTAAATATATACAAGCATGTGTGTGTATATAAAATAATAATACACAGTGCACCCACATATATTAAGTAAACACAAACTTTTATTTTGGATGCTATTAATCGCGATTAATCGTTTGACAGCCCTGGTAAGAAGCAATGCAATACATTTGAGAGAGAGTAATTCACCAAAATTTATAAATAATGATAAAAAGTAAGAAATGGTACTGTTCATTATAAGTTCATGTTAACTATTTTACAAAAATTGTACCTTATTGGAAAGTGTGATTGGAAAAATTATTGTAAATGTAAAATCTTTTAAAGCCAAATTTTAATTTGCGATGAAAAATATGAAATGAAGTTTCCAGATGCTCTTGCATGATGCATCACAATTAATAACAATTTATAGTAAACTTATGTTTATTTTTCTTTTTATATACAATACTGTTCAAAAGTTTGGGGGCGGTAAGAATAATTGAATAATTATTTATTCAGCAAGGACATATTAATTTGATCAAAAGTGACAGTAAAGAAATTCATAATGTTCCAAAAGTTTTCTATTTCAAAGAGGTAGAAAGAGTTTTTATTTTCTGTTTCTTTTGAACTTTCTATTCATCAAGGAATCCTGAAAGTATCACAGTATCCACAAAAATATTAAGCAGCAACTGTTTTCAACATTGAAATGTTCCTTGAGCAGCCATATTAGAATGATTTCTGAAGGATTATGTGACACTGAAGACTACAGTAATGCTGAAAATTCAGCTTTACCATTACAGGAATAAATTACATTTTAACAGTTATTTTAAATTATAAGAATATTCCACAATTTGACTTTTTCTACTGTATTTTAAATAAAATAGATGCTGATAAGTAAGCCTTGGTAAGCTTTCTTTCAGAAACTCTGAATGCTGTACATTGGGGTGTTTGTTACATTTTACAGTTATGTAATTAATTCAGTTATTTAGCTTTATTTTAGTGTTTTGTGTGAATACAAACTTGTGGATTAGCCAGTTTTTAATGACCTTCTAATTTTCCACCTGTTTAATGACATGGCCATCGGCATATTTTAAAGTTCCAAGCAGATTTATGTAGTTCCAGTAAGTTAATATATTAACATTATAAAAGAAAATTATATATGCAGTTATGAACTGTAAAATGTTCAGCCTTCCATAATGCCTCCACCCTATTATCACACATACTTGTAAATGTATCAGAATGGAGGGGTTGGAACTGATGTTTGGTGTTCACGTTCCAACAATGAATTATACAGCCATCCAAAAACCAGTGATACTCGTGATACTTCCCTAAAAAAGGTTCACATGGAGTTTCCCAACAAGGAGAGACAAGTGTAAGAATTTGCTCCAGGGTTTCAACACGTCAATTGTGGAGCTGCCAGTGCAGTTCTCATGAAATATACTACCATGGCCATCATAGCTGAGGCACACGAGGGCACAAGAGAATTTATTATTTTTTTAATGAAAAACAGCCCTGTAACGTAGTTGTATCTGCCTGGCTGCTTTATTTGAATAGATTAGGAAGTGGGATTTATATAATTATTTCTGCAAATAAGCAGATTCCTGTGTCACTCAGACTTACAAGATCCACACTCTTCACTAATGACTGAAATTGAACAAGAAAGCAAGAGTTTGAGTGATTACTGTCTTACCGTAGCTTTGTACGTCCGATTACACAAAACAAAAAAGACGAAAGGTCCAAATAAAAGAGGTATCTGTTGAGTGACTGAAACTTTCAACACTTTCTGCCCCACCTTGTTTGACTTGGCATGAATAAGAAATCCCTACATGTCTACATAGTTTTTATAGAGCAACAGGAGTAGTAACAGTGCGATTTTTTGTTCACTCATCAGGATGCTCATTTCTTTCAAACATGTTCATGGTGTGTTTTTTGGTACAGCACTGTCAGAGGTGCCTTCATCCAAGCCGTACCAGGGAGTGAGGGTCAAAGACCCTGTAAAGGAGTTGCTGCGGAGAAAAAGAGGAAATGCTGCCAGAACCAAACCCCCCAGCACAGTAGGAACTACAGCCCACGTGTGCACACACAATAGGACACATGCTTTTTATCATAATGTCATTCAAATCCCATAATCACGTATTAGCACTTTGATACAGTAATTGGCTGAATAATGGGCCTCAGAGGATTGAAAATGATTCTTTTGATAAGACTGGGCATTGAGAAGGATTGCGAAATATTGCAAAATCAATGTCAGCTTGAATTTTACAAGGTATCACTGAGTTGCAAGAAGGCAGGCTCTCCAAACTCCAAGGGGATTTTGTCCTTATATAATCCAGGTGTTTTTCCGTGACAGTTAAACTATTACCCCACATACCCCGAGGGGTTGGGCATAGGGCCTATGCAAATCCATTTGTGGATCTGCCAAAAGGCTTGCCTACCAACCTTAAAATTGTACCTGACAACACAACAAACACACACTCTGCAGCCATTCAATTATCATAAAAATTAGCAAACTTCTCGTGAAGCCTCTTCGACTTGCAATGCCATCTTGATAGTTTATAAATGCTCTTCAAGCTATTCTGCTGAAGCTTCCAACGTGTGTCAGTAATTGCTCCCACAGTGTTAAGCGAAACCACGCACGAGAGCTAGAAATGTTGTGCTTATCTTTGTCTGTTATTTTAGGTTAGCTAGGTTATCAGTAAGCCAACCCCTCCACGTACTCTCTGCCATTGCATGGGTTTTTAAGCAGCTTTAACATTATTGGGCTGGGGGCCACAGCAGTAAATGCCTTGATCCAATCTACCAGGTGTAGGTCTCAGACAAAAGTCCCTGTCATCTCTTTAAGTGGGATTTAAGTGCTAACACTTGCCCTGACATGTACACCATTTTACAAAGGAATATAATTGTGCCACTTGATTGCTTTTCTTTTGTGTATAGCTGGTCATATTCATTGTTATGTAAACTTTATGTCTTTAAGACGAGTAACTACACGTTTTCCTGCTTATTAGATGTCTAATTGACAAATAAGAAGTTTATTGCTTTTAATGTTTTCATATTCTAGCTTGGGACTCTTGAGATTATTCAAAACTTCACACTTAAAACTTTTTTGTGTTTTAAGTGTTTGTTGTAGCCATGTTTCTTCATATGTCAATATTCACTGAGATCCCAATCCTGATTGCAAAAAAACAAAAAAAAACAAAGGTAATGTTTCTGGGACTTTTTCTCATTGAGAAAACTTTTGTCCTGATTGTAGAAAAACAAAAAGGCCCTGGCTCCGGTTATTGGACCCTCAGGGTGGAATAGTTCCAATAGTTGTCTGTGTAAAGCAAAATTAAATATATATATATATATATATACTGTATATTATAGCATTATATAATTTGCTAAAATGCTTTGTTTCCACTGTTATTTTTTCAAGGTGATGGCTCCCAACAACACTTTCCAGTCATACACACATGCTGGTAAGTTACATGACTATTTTTGCTTTTCATTGATTGCGCAAAGATTTCTTATGCTCTTATTCCTCTCTAAAAGGGACTTCTAGCTTTGTAGAAGCCAACCAGAGTGGTCTTAATGATTCATTGGTGGATGTCGGCGGGCTTTGCACAGGATGGATTGCCCAGACCACCAGCACATCTGCTCTCCAGCCTTTGAGCCACTGGACTACCCCAGACTGCCAACACCACGATCCTAGTATCCCATCCCACGCTGATATGTATGTCCAGCCAATCTGTCCCAGTTACACTGTGGTAGGCCCTTCCCCCATGCTGACGTTTGCGCACACACCTCTCTTCACCAACCTTGCGGTGAGCCACAGACTGATGCAAAGTCACTGCTATTGTTTCACGGCACTATTGTTTCAGACGTTGATTAGTCTCTTATCTGGTTCCCTATTAGACCGTGAGCACATCCAGCTCAGCCTTGCCTCCAGTGGAGATCCCAGACTCCTCCTTGACATACATTCCTTGGGCTCAGCCTTTATCCACCATCTCCAGCACCGTCATGCAGCCCCCCTCTGTGCAAGCAGCCCTGTCAGCCTCCCAGCTCTTCCCAATGCCTCTGACCTTGCCAGTGATCTCACCAGAACCTGGGCCCAGGCAGGTGGAGCCTCCCCAGGCCCCAGAGGGCACTCTGGCCCTTGAGAAACTGCTGGAAGACGATGAGAGCCACAAAGAACCCTACATCTGCAACTCCTCGCTATTCTCAGAAGACATTTAAGAAATTTGTAGATTGGCACTCTTTTTGCGGAGCTTTTTACCCAATCAAGATTTCATGGTGGAGCCAATGTAGTCCTACACTGAATAAGCTCCAGTATGAGCCCTACATGGGTTTGTCCTTGGGTTCTATGTCTGAACCCATGACAAGTATGGGATAATTCAAATAGGGCTGACACAGTAACCCACAAACAAACCCATGTAATACCCATACATCGAGCCTATATGCTTACATTGTCTCCACCATGTAATGTTGGCTGACTCACGGCCACAAACACACTGTAAAGTTTTAGGAGTGACAACCGCATTGAAATATAGAAGTTTATTTAAATGATCATTCCCAAAATTGCGATGATTGACACTGTGGTAACCATTAGCCTGACTACGTCAGACTTCATACTTCCACTCAATTTCAGTTCGCTTCTGTACTGAGTCTGAGATTGCGACCTATCTCTGGGTTTTCAATCAACCCGGCCAATCAACAGAGGCCGGGCTGAGAGCCATGACGTAGACGCTAAGTGGCAAGTTTAAGATTTTATTTTAGGTTGGCGAAATCGAAAACGACCACGGATATGAAGATACGGGATGCAATTCGCTCTGTTGTGGAGAATATTCCAAGCAATGGCAACCTGAAGCCCGAACAAGAGGAGCCCCCAAAAAGAACTGTAAGATTCTGCAATTTTAACTAAACCACCGTCAACAGAGGCGTTGTGTATTGTTTATGCTGGGAAGGCAGCTCAAATGACTCCTTGCAGTGTTGTCAAGTCCACTTATAAGAGTTTTTTTGGGCTTAGCTTTTAAAGCGATCAAGTTTATGGGATTAGAGGGAGAGTTTACCTAAGTTCCTTTCTTCTGTTGAACACAAAAGATATGTTGAAGAATGTTGGTAATCAAAAAGTTGACGGTAGCCATTGACTTCCATAATAGGAAAAAGAATACTATGGGAGTCAATGGCTACCGTCAACCAACATTCTTCATAACATCTTCCTTTGTGTTCAACAGAAGAAAGAAACTCATACAGGTTTGGAACAACATAAGAGTGAGTAAATTATCACAAAAGTTTAATTTTGGAGTGAACTATACCTTTAAGAAAAGTGGGAATTTGCAGGTCACAATATTTTGATGTTATTTTCAATATAAAGCTTTTGGATTTATGGTAACACTTTACAATAAGGTTCATTAGTTACTACATTAGTTAACATTAACAAAGAATGAACAATACTTCTTCAGCATTTGTTAATCTTTGGTAATGTTAATTTCAACATTTACTAATACTTTATTAAAATCTTGTTAACATTATTAATGCACTGTGAACTAACATGAACAAATAATGAACAGCTAACTAATGTTAACAAAAAATAACAAATACAGTAACAAATGGTTAGTTCATGTTAGTTAATGCATGAACTAATGTTTAATAAATGAACCTTATTGTAAAGTGTTACCGGATTTATTTTGGTCTATTATGTGCTTGTCCTTTTTCTCCTAGAACGATCTAGCAACGTAAATGTGTTAAGTCTCGTACCTCTTTCCCAGTGGTTTTCATACAAAAGAGAGACCTCTGATGGCCATTTAAAAAGTAGTTGTTCAAGGCAGTTACATACACACTTTTTAAAATTTTTCTAAATGCAGTTGTCGCTACCTGAATTATACTACAGAGTATATTTAGCTCCAGTGTGTACATAGCCAATATGTAGGATTTGCTAGGCTGAAACTGATGTGAGGCATTTCAGACCGCATTTTGGCAGCCCTTATGAAAAATTAAATCTGGAAGAAATAACAGATCTGGGAACAACTGTGAAGGGAGAGATTAATGTCCATTTTTGCTGGCTTGCGTAGCTGCAACTTAATCCAATTTAGTGTGCAGAATCCTGTAGCATGTTTACAATGGTTAAAATTCTAACCTTTACATAGTGCTCTTCCTTGTAGACAGTTCATTAAAATGTCAGTTAGAATTAGAAAAGCATCGGTTTTCTGAAAGTTGGAGAAATCCCCTATGGATGTTATCATTAAATCTACCTGTGCCCCAGACCTGCATGCTTAGTTGCCTCTCAAGTTAACATGTTCCCTAATGAGATGTTTAAACAAGTGTCTGATCTGTGCACGCTCTACCATGAAATCTGTTTTTTCAGAGCTTCTGTGCATGACATATCTCCCTCAAACGGTTTGACAATAAAGCACACATGCATTTGCAAGCATTTTAGTGTGTGATTTAGTGGTGGGAAGGAAGGGGAGGGGGGATGTGTATGCGTGTGTTAATGTTTCTGATGTTTTTTGATTGCTAATTTGGCTTTAAATGTATATTCAATTAAATTTCAATTCACATTCAATTCAAAGCTTTTCACAATACATATCGTTTCAAAGTAGCTTAACAGAAAAATGCATGTTTCCACATTACAATTTAGAGTGATTTGTTATCAGAGGTGACAGAGACAAAGTAATGTCCATTTGTCAAAAAATGACCAGTTCTAAGATAATACAAATCATGCAGTTAGCCAATGCCATGTAGTCATGTATTATTTATCCATGTATTCATGTATTCATCTCATTTAAGAAATGATTACATGTTGTGATCATAATGATTACAACATATGGACAATTTGGAAGTTGTGTGTTGATTTGGAGTTTGATTTATATGAAGTCCATGCAGGGGTTGGTGCAATCTTTTCACAGGATTTAGAGGTTGGATCCAAACTGGAGCTGACGTATTCTCAAGATATGATATACATCCGGAGGTAGAGACAGAAAAGCTAACGGAAAATAATTAGCATAGCTGTTCACATTTCAAGCAAAAGATAATTATGTGTATTTAATCTGACTGGAGTACAAGATTATGAGGTGCATTGTGTGGATGCTGGGCTAAAGAGATTGTCTTTAATCGCGAGCATTATTATTATCGTAAAAAAATATATACGATTTAGTAAAAATCTTACTAATTCGTATGAGTGAGGTCGTATGAATTTGTACGAATTAGTAAAATTCGAATTGCTGTGAGATAAGGTTGGAAGATTGGTTAAATACAAAGGAGGAGCTTAACCATTTAGGGCCTTAGCAATAGAGCAATAGAGATTATGCATACAGGTTTTTGGTCCAATAAGTAATACCTCAGTTTTATCCGAAATTAAATAGAAGAAAATGACGGTCATCCAATATTTTATCTATATCTATCTATCTATCTATCTATCTATCTATCTATCTATCTATCTATCTATCTATCTATCTATCTATCTATCTATCTATCTATCTATCTATCTATCTATATATATATATATATATATATATATATATATATATATATCGTTCTATCGTTCTATCGTCACATGTGTATGTTTGTCAAAAGGTTGTGCTTGCATTGCACTGCCAACAATCACATTCAGGATCATATAAGAAGACCTTTTCACTTATGTTGCACTGAAACTTAACATCATGGGCCCTATCTTGCACCCGGCGCAAATGACTTTGTACACTGACGCATAGGCCTATATCATTCCTACCCACGCAAAACACGTCGGTAAATTAGTAAATGAATTTGCGTTCCCTGGGCGGGTCGGCGCAAAAAGGAGGCGTGTTTCGGTGCAAACATTCCCAGTGCTATTTTGCAGTTCCAGAAAACAATTCCGCCACTGACCAGGAAAAACCTAGTCTAAAGTCAGTGGCGCGTTGCGCATTGTTCATAATGCTCTTTTAAGCGTGCATGCTTAGCCATAATGTAGCGGGTGCACATTACAACACACATACATTCTCTCATTATTTTTTGAAAATCGTACATTATAACAAGGAAAAATATTAACACATGAGGGATATTATTGTGGTGTCCATAAAGATGTAAAAACTGTTTAACCGACGCTGATTTGGGTGAATTTCCCCATCCCTATACAATGTCACTTCCCTGTCTTTCACTGCTCTCGGCTGAGAACGCTCCTGAGGCGCGTCTCGTAAATCCGCCATAATAACAATCCGCAACATGCGCAACATGCTTTAAAGGGTATGTTGGATGATGCTCTGATTGATTTATTTCACTTTACGCCCCAAACACCTATGTATAATAAAGCTATTTCAGACCAACCCCCTTTAAACTTGCGTCGGGCGTAAGAGAGTCATTTATCCCGTCGGTAAAATAGCAACAGCGCCCAAGACCCGCCCACAAACTTACTTGCGCTTCGCGCTTGATACTTGCGTTTCAGATCGTTAAAATAGGGCCCCATGTCTTTCTGCATGCGGAAAGCTTGGTCATATTTCAATTAAGTAATTGAAATTTAGTATTAAGACAGAAAATAAAAATAGTTTTGAGGCCATGACAATTATTGTTTTCAAACCATAAAGAGCACTAATAATGAGTGAAACCAAGTAAAACTTTGACACCTGTGCTCAGTGTTTTTCTTGAGTGAACATTACGTTTGTGCACAAATATGTGCACAAGATACTTCAGAACACACCATGCTGCCAAGATGTTGCTTCTTACCTTTAAGGTGCCGCTGAATCACCCCAACAGGATCCAGGGGCATGTCAGCACAAATGTTGAGAGATGGAAGGAAGAACAATTCAAGTTGTGACTGCCGAGGTGAAGCAGGGAAAGTGTGTGCTGGAAGGGGGAAAATATTAGGCATTTAGCTGTGCAGAATGAGAAGTTAAATACCTGCTTATATTACTCTGATTACAGTCCATGCAGAAGTGTGCACAGAAGACCCATTATTAAGCTTGATTTTTTTTTGCAAGCAAATATGTCATGTGTTCATCTTTTATGGGGCATAAAACGGTTTGCATTTATTTGGATAAATCATTGGAAAACTTGAACAGTAAATATTCTCTTCATATGCCGATACATTAATACTTTCCAGACACAATCCTGAAATGTCATCAGGGATCCCAGTGATACAGCATCATGACTGAAAAAAAAACAACCCACCAGCATTTCCAAGCGCCTCCTATCAAATGGCCGTTATATAGTACAAAGATCTCACACTCTTACTGTTTCCTTGGGGAAATTGCGGAAAACCCAACATACTGGTTTTAAAGAGAGATATGAAAAACTCTAAATGAACTCTTTAGAAAAGGAGTCGTGAGAAACTTGCAAGACTGCCTGTGGAACTGAAGTAATGAAAAATGGTAATTTGACCTATCCACATTTTACGTTTCTAGAGATTTGGGCTGCTGATAGTCTCTGCAGATATTAAATATATCGGTCACACTTTACATTGATCTCACTATTAATTAACTACTTACTATGACTTTTTGTCTCAATAAACTCCTAATTACTAATTATTAATAGTTAGAAAGGTAGTTGTTACATTTAGGTATTAGGTATGATTAGGGATACGAATAAGGCATTAATAGGTGCTTTATAATACAGATAAACAGCCAATATCCCAATATGCATGCTAATAAGCAACTACTTAATACTGAGAATTGAACCAAATGAAAGTTGCAATATCCAACCAGCTAGTGGGGGTGGGGAGTATTGTGGGGGGGGTGTCCCTCTCGGTTGAAATCGAGATGGGGGGAGGGGGGGTCCCTGCACAAACAGGCCTAAACCAATCCATGTTGGCAAAGAGTATGAGAAAAAAAACTTAACATAAACAACAAAGGCATGATACGACATGCCTTCAATTTCTCTAGGAACAGAGTTACTACTGCCAAAAAAAAGAAAGAAAAAAATTGGGTGACATGTCATGTAAATTGAATAATATACTAATAGCAATATACCTTTCAGCATTTTGGTGTAAAAAAAAAAAAAACCATCAAGTTTAATAACCGAATGTCCATTCTATTGCAGTTACTTTACATCACATAGAAGGATGTGTCTTTTTGTCATAGCTTTTGTTTCCTTCCTTTTGACATACATCTTGACCTCTCACTTATATAAAGGGAAAGTCATTTACGATAGCAAAAAACATTACTGGTATGTTAAGTTAAAGCAGATGTCTTACCTGATTTTTGCTGAATGCATGTGTTTTTCTATGTAAAAGAAGGAAAGAGGCAGTCTAACAGTGACATGCAGTCAACTCAAATGAGGACAAAAAGGTTTTTAAGTATTTGTAAGCTTATATCTTATTTTCATTTTGATCTGTATAGTCTATTATTTGGAGGCACTTGTGTTTCTGAGAAACATAAATACTTCTTTTTGATCTTTCTCTCTCCTCTTCACACATTTGTCTTATATGGGTCAAACTCTTAGTTAGTTATTTTTTCAGTATTCTTAATGATAGGCTACTATAACCTCAAACAAAGTTGACTCAAAGTTAGAGCTATGCTTGTGCCACAACTGTGCATAACGTTGTTTTTTGGCTGTAAACAAACATAAAGAGTAGCCTACGAGTAGAGATTACAGTAGTTGCCTATGGGCCATAATTGACACAGGGTTCAACACTGATCACAATTCAGTGTTGCCATAACAATGCAACACTTTCATGTTTGCCCTTTTGACCTATTCATTGTTTCTGTCCAGACAGTTCCAATCTATTCCTCTGTTGGTGTTGGCAAAAGATTTAATCGCTACAGTATTCCAGAGAATATGCTTTGCTGCTCAATAAGTAATATGTCACAGCTCACAGATGTTATGATTAAAACACCATCAATGTTTCTCATGAAATCAAATTTTAGAAGACCTCTCCGAGATTATTAAAGTGGGCGAAAAAACGAATGAAAAGCTGAAGGCTATAAATTTATTTGCTTTCCATCTAAACTAATTGGATTTAGATGGAAAATGCACTAGCCTAATGTGGTTATCAATTGCTGAATACCTTACTCTTTTATTTTATTCTTTAATCTTTCTTCTTCCCAGTATCTCATTAAACCAGGGTTAGACACTCCTGGCACACAAAAAAAGGTTCAGTAATACTTCATTGTTCATTAACCTTGTTTAATGTATCTAACATAGCCACAAAAAGATTTATTCAACCGCATTTCCTTTTTTTCTGTACTAATTAACCAGCAGACTTCATGTGCATAACTAGTTTCCTCATACTGAATTATTAAGGGGAAATATAAATCTGACATGCCAGACCTTTGCATCAGAAATATTACACACACACAAACTTAATCTCAATTATAAAACACCTCGAAATGAGAATAGATTTAGATATATAACACAAAGCTGCAACAATGTTTCCCTGTTGAATTGCAGTCAGCCTGTTGTAACAGAATCCTTTCAATTTTTGTCTTAAAAAAGGCGTGAAACTGTTGAAAATGAAATCCCTAATGGCATTACTGACATGTTTTGGCATCCCTGCAGACACCTATGAGTCTGATAGTGGTGTTATCGATCAGATCAGTACAATAGCTGCCTCTACACTCAGATCCAAGACGAGGACTGCCTGGAACAATTTATCCTTATAATGTTCCACAGCAGTCCACAATGTTCTTGTTTAAACTAATGAATCATGTTATCAGTGATAGTAGTGTCATTAGAAAGGATGAATATGCTACTTAATAAGCGTAGCCTATTTAGCGTTTCACGGTTAAAGCCTAGCCTAAATAAAAAGCAGGGTGTGGGGAGGAGAGGGGGAGCGCATTTTTATCGCAATATCTCAGTTTCGGAGTGAAAGTTCCATTCGTCTACGGTTCGCTTCACTTCATCGCAGAGAATTTGCTTTGTTGCTCAATAAATAATTTGTTATAGCTCAAAGCTGTTATGTTTAAAAAAGATCAATGTTTCTCATGAAATCAAATTTTGAAAGTGCCTTACGTTTCATTTAACAAAAAAACATTCATAAGGGACATAATTTGAAAGCTTTCTGTGGATTATGCCAATTTAATTAGTTGGTGGAACAATTAAGAGAAAAGAGTATTGTAACTAATTGTATGATGATGACATAAAAGGAAAAAAAATGCACAAAAAGAAAAAAAACTTTATAGTCAACGATCTTCTAGTCAACTTCTTTAACAGGTGAATCACATGACCGGGTTCTTTTTGGGGAGTCAATAACACACAGCACAACCAGTGTAGCCCAGTTCACACTAGTTAAGTGCTCTTAAACTTGAGGCACTGAAACTTGTGATTTGTCTGTCATCCTAGTATAGCCTCCATTATATGAATAAACTCCTCTTTATGTAGTAGCCTAATGATATACCTAGTCTGAGGAACTCAAAGAAAAATAGACGTCTTGGTAGTGCTCTGGATAGTGATATTTTGTTATTAGGAATCTAAGCACCTACGCTATAAGTGAATTCATGATGCTAACTGCGAATTCTAAACTATTAGATTCAGCCATTTCAACTGAAATATGGAGGCTGTGATATTAATGTTGTCGCCTAGGAAGCAACTGGATATGGAATCTTGAAATCCTAATGTTTTTCTATCAGTTTCCATCCATTTGAATGGAAATAATTGCATTGATCTAATTAAGTTGTATAACTTTGGCGTACAGACAGTGCAGTTTTATATAATAAAATATAGTGTACATAAAAATCTGTGAAATGCTTATAAACCAACTTTTTCAAGTTGCCAGTCATTGATGATTTAGTAGTCTATTGGGTATACTGTATAGGCTTGAATGCATGGGTGGTGATGGCACAGTGGACAAGACACATGCCTTTGGTGTGAGAGATCCAGGTTCGAATCCACTGAGAGACACCAATGTGTCCCTGAGCGAGACAATTAACCACTAGTTGCTCCAGAGACGTGAAACCTCTGACATATATAGTAATTTGAAGTCGCTTTGGATAAAAGCGTCAGCTAAATTAATAAATGTGAATGAATGCTTGCTTGCTTTAACAGACAATTTACAAGACTGTTGCCCACTGAAGCGAAGCAGGGTTGAGCCTGGTCAGTACGAGAGATGCCTCTTGGGAAAACAAGTTTGCTGCTTGAAGAGGTGTTAGTGAGGCCAGCAGGGGGTGCTCATTCTGTGTGCATGCGCACAAATCCATGGGTCCTGAAACCCAAAGAGTGAATGGGACACTAAACTATCAAAAAGCACCGTACTTCAGATGAGATGTTAAACCAAGGTCCTGACTCTCTGTGATCATTAAAAATCCCATGTCCTTCAGAAAAAGAGTAGGGGTTTAACCCCGGGATCCTGGCTTCATGCACTGTCATTCAAAAGGGAACATTGCGCAATCGCAGACTCACACGATCCCGTTACATTTTCAGTGCCATATGCAATTGAGTGGATAGACTACAACTCATTTTCATTGACCCAAAAAATATAACCAGTTTAAACTGGAACCTCAGACACTCCCTGGAGTCAGTTCCTCATACCCCAGACCTTCACCTAATGTAGTAATTGTGAGTTTCTCCTCAAGTGGCAATGTCAGTTAAATACAGTTTAAGACTGGACCTTAATTAGAAAAATAACAATTAAATGTTGTTTTTTTCAGAGTTCAGAGTCAATAACACAAAGAAAGTTCATTTTATGAAGTATACTTAAGTAATGTTCAAGTATAATTTTAAGTAAACTAATGTCAATATGTACTAGTGAAATTGCAAGTGTACTATTTTAATACCACTTGGGACTAAATGGCCAACTTTTTGAATATAAAAGTATATGTTCAAGTGTATAAATGTAACAGCAGTAGGGGTGTAACAATATATTGTGCCACAAAATATCGCAATACAAAAATGCAACAATATATCATGGATAGTGACAATATGTATCGTAGATAGTTCACCCAAAATAAATTTTTCTGTGTGAGAAAAAAAATCAGGTTTTCTGATTTTTAGTGTCATTACTAAACTACATAATGTTGGTTGTAATGTATAATATTGCAAATGGGGAATATTTGTGGGTCCTGATAATGCCAAATGTCTGATGTAACCAGTAAATGTGGCCGACATAATTTTAAATATATCTAGTCAGTAAAAGAGTGCAAGCATATTTGTCTAAAATAATTCAATATTTTCAGCTACAGAATCATGAATATATTTTTTTCTGGTGTCACCACTGTCCTTGGGTTAGAATCCTATTCATTTAAATCCACAATGCAACATAAAATTTAGTATTTTAATCAACCGTACATTTTTTGTTAATATTTTACCATATGTTGGAGTATCGCAATAATGATATCATATCGTGAGTTCAGTATTGTGATATGTATCGAATCGTGACATGAGGGTATCGGGTATACTAGTAGTTTACTATTATATAGCATTTTTTTTTTACTCTTTGAACACTCTCAGTTAACTAACTTACTAGTTTGGTAGACCTGACTCACATGTCAGTTTATTCGAATTAAACTCGAGGTAACGCAGCGCTGTTTGACTTGCTCTAACAGAACTGTCAAACTAAAGTTAGGTTGTTTGTTGGCTGTACGAGATTAGCAGTACGCTAGATCAACATTCAAATAACATACTGACCATAACATTTCGTCATATTGAACTAAATAACATTGATTAGTTTTATGTACATTTGCTCACCTGTCTAATAAAGTAACGTGACATGAAAGACTCGCGTCTCTGCCAAGTCGATGTTCGCGAACGTGGAACTCTCGGCTTCTCGAAAGATTTTGATCTTCGTTCTAGTCCTCTTTTTGTCTCAAAGTCTGCTTGCCATGGTCCAAAATGTTTGAACAAAACAACAACAGTGTGAGCGTTGTAACACCGGTAACACGGATATGACGCCATATTGACTGGCGACTGCTCGCCCCTGTGACACGTCCCATTTCCTTGGTTAAAATCTCAATTTTCTCACTATTAACAAATATTTGGAAACATTGGGAATATTGTAAGTAATCAACTAAACAAAATATATAACACTGGCCTAGTGGTTCTTGGATATTTTACTGCAGAAATCCTACATATTGTAGGCTACCTTTAATAGGCTACTGATCAGAAGAGTTAACAACTACAAGAATACTTTATGGCATATTTACATTTGTGAAAAATGTTCATTAATATGTATTGTCCCTTTTGTCTTTTTCTACAAATAAAATAAAATAAATAAATAAATAAATAAATAAGAATACTTTAATTATACTTTTAAGTAACCTATCTCGATCAAAATATAGGCCAAATATAGGCTACTTGGATTTTTCTCTCAGTAAGTCAAGTAGCCTAGGCTATTCTCAAGTGTAAATTTATGTTTCTGTGAAGTACATAAAGTACAATTTTGAGAAGTATATAAAATGTAGACTGAAAGTATGCTTTCTCATTTTTAGTTGAAAATAGATATAGACTGCTAATAAAATTATTTTCGATATTATCGATGTGTGCAATAAGGTTCAGTTCTGTGCTTATTTTACTTATAAGCTAATCCACCCGAAAGCTTGTTACATAAACTTTACCGTTAGTTTATAAGATGTAATATCATGTTTTAAAAAAGTATTTAATAAGCTACTCAATCAAAATAGTAAACACAAATAGCCTACAAGCCAAGAACACTTATATGCTACTTCTATCTCTATCAGGCCAAATTAGACTGTCAGTGTTTAGGCCTATACAGTTTACAGTATCAGTGATACTTGTGCAATTTGTAGTAGGCTATATTTCTGAGAAGTAGCCTACATAAAGTTTATTTCTGAGAAGTAGGCTACATAAAAAGAAGTATTTTTATTAAGTATACTAATAGCACACTCTAATAAACTTCTTTTTCGTAAGGGGAGGTCAGAGCAGTGCTGGAATTACTATCGCAATCAGAGATCACGTTGTGCAGAAGTAGGAGGGACGCAGTTCATGGAAAAAAAGATGCCAACGTGTGGATAGAGGAAAACTTCCTTGTCCTTTGCTCTCCCGAGGGGATTTCCAAGTTGGAGAGCAGCAGGCACAAAGCATGAGCGTCTGCCAAATTGTACACGCCCTACTGTTTGACTGCAAAACATTCCCTGTTTCTGTGGTTAATGAATAGGCTAACACGATTGCGTGACTGTTAAATGATTAAGTCGTGCCATGTTGCGAAGTTGAAAGGGACACGGGACATTTATTTTAAATGAATAAAAACTGATGTCTGCATTTTTAAAAACAGATATCCAAGCATGAATTAATTTCTTTTCAATCTTTCATTTCTAAAGAATTCTTTGACACTGCAAATGCACTGCTTATAGTTTAGGACATTATATGATAACATTATTCCTTACCTGTTTACCATTCCATAGCCTACATGTAGATTTTTGAACCTCGTGAGATAGGCCTAATTTAAGCCCAATTTATACTTCTGCGTTCAACTCACGCCGTAGCTACGTCGTAGGCTGTGTGTATCGCGCGTACCCTGACGTGCATCTCTCCAAAAATGTAACAACGCGCCAATTCTACGCGTACCGCAAGCGCTGTGATTGGTCTGCTAGAACCGCTCCCCGGGTTTCACATGCTCCCCCTGCATGTGTAATTTCGCGTCAACGCGGACAACAACGCAGAATTTTAAATTAAAACCAACGCGTAGAAGAGGCTCCGCTCTAGGTCCAACGCAGAAGTAGCTATAAATCAGCCTGAAGTTATGCAATTCGTTTTCTTAATATTAATTTTGCACAGTTAACGGTGCTGCGTTTTCCTTTCGATTTCATATTTTGGTCAAAATGTGTGATTGTTAAAGTTCTTGTTCCACGATAATAATGATAATGATGAAAAGTTCAAGGCAAGCTACGGTGATTTTATAGGCTGCTTAAAAAAATATGGCATGCAATTAATGTTTTTAATTTAGTGAGTTAATTTTTTGCAGAGTTGAATAGGTAGAACAGTTATGAACTATAATAGATGCATTGTTGGATATCAAATCTGTTTTTATACATACCATATATGCTGTATTAACTGTTCCCCTCCTACTTTCCTGGTGTTAAAGATTGATAAGAAAAACAATAATTGTGCCCTTAGTTTTTTTTTTTTTAACTGTCAAAGCTTCACATTTCAAGAGTGAGAAACATACTGAACGTTGAAAGTCCCCATTATTAATCCATCTAAGCAAGTTTAACAAAAGATTCCAGTACAATTATGAAAAATATGTTTATTGTAGAAAAGATAAATGAATACTTTGTAAATTATACTCACACATAGCTCTCTGCAATCAACCTTGTTGCTTAAAAACAACTCTTAATCTAAGCCTAATCTTGCATTCTGTCAGTTTTTTTTTTCTTTGATCGAAACTAAAATACAACAAATGCATTCAAATGCATCAATTATGACACTGAATTTTCGCGCAAAGTGCGTTAAAAATGCATTCTATAAGTAACACATCTCTGAGTTTGAGGTGTCCCTTCTGAAATAACTGTCGTCGTTATATGAAAACAAACAGTCTGAAGAGCCGTAGGGCGCATACTCCGAAGTTGGCATGCCTTCATGCACATTGGACCAGTGCGACAGGCAAAAACAATGCTGAAGGTTGCAGTGCTGATAGTGGTAATTTTCTGGAGAGAAACTGGAGCTCAAATCCATTCGTGTCGGGGAGCTGTAGCAAGAGGAAGATGAAGAGTGGGACTGAGGGGGAGAGTAACTGTTGTAGTCGACTGGACTGGGGAGATTGAAGGATTCTGATGGTGACCTGGATACCTGAGGAAACATTGCAAAAGCACGAAACACGTATTAAAAATGCTGCACGCGTGATTTTATTAATTTGAGAAATCATATAGGCCATATTTGACCATTAGAACTCTCCAAATGTTTAAATGAAAAAAGAAAAACACGTACCAGGCTAGTACCATAGAGGTCCGTATTAGAAGGCATATATCCATTAGACCACTGCGCAGAAGTGGGACACACGAAATTACTGCCGCTGTAAGTCTCAGATGGCATCGTGTGTATCATCTGTTGATGATCATAAGCATTATCCATCTGAATGTTGACATTTTCGGTAAAGGGACGTGTCTGGAAATAGGGATCTGGAGCTTGCATTCCAGAGAAGACATCAAGGTGGGCTGTTGGGAACACAGAAGAAAATGCTGGCTTGAGCACAGGAGAACATTTAAATTAGGCCAGCAAGACTTGGGATGATGTCACGAGACCATCAGCCAACAGCTTCACATTTGAATAGTAGTTTATAAATGGGAGATCATTCCAGGATCTGTAAGGAACACCTTTAGATGTGGGTGTCTTTGTTCTTTTATTTATTTATTTTATTTGTTTTCCCCTTAGAATTGTAGATGTAGAGCTGATGCCTGACGGTGGATGAAAATGGTTTCTATTTTGGAGTATAGTAAGTTGCATGCAGTCAAGTATACTCTGTTTTGTCTTGTTCTCAGGTTTCCTGATTAAAATTCAAGCTCGTACATGCAGTTTAGTAGGCAGAAGGTTTATTATCTTTGTTTTGTTTGTTTTTACTGTCACTTATCGATGTATTTTAAACTTACTATTCATGGTCGTAGAGCAGACATCGCGACCAGCCATGGCTTGTGATTTCTACAAGATGACATGTAAGAGAGAGAAGTGGGATGAAACATTAACCTTTATGCTCGGTCAGTGGAAAACAGCAGAAATTTTGTAGCTGAATCTGTCTTCAAGCAGGCCTGAGGGGGCGTGGTGCTTTGAATTTGGTCTTGTACTGACCACGCTTCACTTTACTTTGGCTACCACAAGTCAATAGTGTCTGCTTATGATTTTTTATTGTGTTTCTAACAGTAGTTGTTTACCGTTGTGGGTTGTGCGGTTTTCTGTGCCTGCAGGGCTCTGTGCTTCTGCAGTAACTCCTTGACAGTGGTCTTCACACGCACACCCTGGTAAATCTTGGGTTTATCTGCAGATAAAAAAAAACAACAATACATTTTCATTTCATTTCATTTTGATTCACCACTGACGTATGCATTTATTTTAAATGATTCTTACATGTTCTGTAAATGTGAATGTTCTGTGCAGAAAAAAATGAACAAAACATTTTTTTATTTGCCTAAATAAAAATCCTAACGAATGTATAGCCTACATGAATTCCTGTTTAAGACAACGCATCTACTTTGTTAAAAAATGCACACATATTTGTGAGGGGGCTTCAAATATGTAGGTTTATGTTTGTTTGATTTTATAGCCTATGCATTTCGTGTGTGTATATATCAGTGTGGCTTATCCAATAAGCAATATAAGAATTTAATTGTGTTACCTTGAAAAATGTGTTTTTGACTTGGTTGTCAAAATAATGAAGTTGCAAGGAAGGAATGCATTTGACCACTTTTCACTCTTAAAAAAGAACGTTCTTTATTGGGATCTAAGCATGAAGAACCTTCAATATTATTGGAATCAGAAGGTTCTTTACAGTGATAAAGATTCTTAAGATTATTAAAATATTCTTCTAGAAAAGGTTATTTAAGAATAAATCACTGAAAGGTTTTAGAGAACGGACATTTGGTTTTGGGATGTCATTAAATCGAAATATTTGTATGATGATATGTTATGCATGTTTTTTTTCCAAAAATGATCGAAACAACAGGAATACAAAGATAAAGTTTCTAAGACCAGCACATGTAGTCTATAACAAGATTTTTGAAAGATTTCTTGGGCATCCTTATTTGTCAACCAGCGTTTGCATTTTCCCCATTTGCCAGTAGAAAATAAGATAGGCTATATAGCCTGAGTAAATATAGAAATACAAGATAATATCCCTCAAGATTAAAACAACAATACTCGTCTTCCCAGTTAACACAGTGGTCTGAGTGCATTGGGTGATCCGGCAGTGAATGGGTTAGTTTTCGCATTACAATAGACAGTAGTGAATTTCGAGAAACATGCTCTCCAGCCATCTTTGGCACGGGGCGACAGCATTAAATTGGAGTTCAGAGCGTTTAATTTCATGTAGCTGTAAATTAAAACCCGACTAAAGTGGAGATGAGCCCAATCTAATTATTGAGCGTTTCTCTCGAGAGCAGAAGCGCTCCAAGTTGCGGAAGCGAAGTGAAAGCGCTTCAAAACCCTACATGCAGGAAAGGAGACAGAGACGCTTCCTCGGTCGACGCCACTACAAGTTACAGACGTAAGTAAAATACTCTTAGTAGTATATGGCTAATAGCAAAAGCCGCGTGCAAGCGGACAGAGAAAATAAATTGGGGAATAGACCAGACGTTCAAGTCATTATCCAACAGAAACCCCGATTAGATTTGGTGCAAAAAATCCCAATTTCTTTACAAACGCTCTGTCGATTTAGCGACAATCTGTTGTTTTAAATGTACCAAGAACGTCGCTGCGTCCAAGTTGGATTTTGCGTTACGCTCGCCAAAATTATTTCTTGATAAAGTTAAAAGGAAGTCCTCGTATTTCCTACTGGAGTAAAGCCGCACCTAATAACTTCCTCCCAATATGAAATGTGTAAAAAAAATTAGATGAAAAAACAGTTGTCCTTCTTTGCTAATTTTTTAATTGGTTGTTCAGGCTTGTGAATACATATACAGTGGGACGTCTTTCTGATCCGTGTTAATATAGCTATATAAAATTCTGTCGGAACATTTGTGATTCCAAACAACGCCACGCCATGGTTGAGTTCATGGAGGCAGTTGCAACACGAGGGCAAAAAAAGTGCGCTGATGTTAATAAGATAGTAAAAACGTCCTTCGGCAGTGTGTTGATGCGCTCGTTGACAGTTAAACCTATCTAATAAATATTCATATAAGCTCTGAAGCAAGGCATGAATTCTGGTTAAAAAGTTCAAATTATATTCAGTCAATGATTAGTGTAGGTTATTCCTAAAATCTTTAGGCTACATTCAATTGGACACGCTGGTCGACAACGTAAAGTCTAAAAAGACATGGCAAATAAATCTTCAGGTCATTTTTGCTTGAATTAAAAGCTGAGTAAAAATACAACCTGAGAGAAAATTCAAGCTATCAGTGAAGCTCGAGCTCTAGCCTAATGAATATAGAGATGCTGTTCCCTCAAACTGCAAGTAATTGCATGTATAACCCAATTTATATAAAATACATATACATGTAAAATTCACCAATTTGTTTGAACTGAAACCATCACATGTGTTTGCTGTTTTAAGATATTAGTAAGGCTGCATCATTTGAACTACACATTCCCAAGCAAAGTTTACCAATGTATTAAATGATTTTAATTAACATATTTTTTTCTCAATGTTTTTCAGGTTGCTGAAGACAAAACATCTTAAACGAAAGAAAAAAAAGAAAATTGACTTACCAGACATTTTGGCCTGAAAAGGAGGAAAACTCTGGAAGAACTACAGTGAAATACCCCAACGTCACTTCTTTGCTCTATTATATGGGCAAGAACGAATTATTCACAAAAGTATTAAAAAGTCTCAACAAAGTAACCTCAAAACACTCTCAGGACATACAATTATACAGTAATATAGCTAGGGATATTTTAGTTTGAGTTTTTCTCCCCTCATCCCTACTATTTAAAACCCCAAGAACTCAATGATTTGACAATGATTTGATTGCGCGATACTTTCAATTTGAATATTCAAAGGCTTCGTAAAAAGACTTATTTCTGACTGATATTCGCTATTATAATGCATATATTAGCACCTCTTTTAATAGAATGTTGTGTTATTTCACATCTTGACATCAAGCAAATATATATTTTTAACATTTTATCATCCTTTTGGTGTTGGTGGATGGAGTCTCCCTTAGAAGCACAATTTCAACTTTGCAGGGAGACTCAAGGCACAAATCAAGCTTTACATCCCATTACACGTTGCAATTATCTTCTCTAATAGGTAGTATTGAAAAAAATAATAATAATTGTGACGTGTAGATCTTATTTGTGCAGTATTTTAAGAATTATTGGAGTTGTGGGCGTGGCATATGATAGCAGCCATGTTTGTCATTAGAACAATTGGGACTCATGCTAAAGTTAAGTTGCTGGGATAGTGTGAACAAGTATGAGAAGGCTAAATATGAAATTTAGTCATTTATATGAATAGGCTATATTGAATTCAAAAGGTCAGTTGTAGCTATAACTGCAGATCCAAAGCAAGTTAATTGAAAACGATGTTCACAATAATATTTAGGCTATTCATTTACTTTCTCACGGTATTATCTGTTTTAATGAAATAGTTTCGTTAATCAATGGATGTTGCATATTTATCATCATCAAAATCGTCATATTGATCCTCAAAATAAATTGGCTGAGGGATGCTGATCACAAACACAATCTTACACCTGACTTTAGTTACTCAGTTAGGCTACTATCTTTTAATAATAATTTAAACGAAAAAGCTTCAAGTGGAATACTCTTCGAGACCATAATGCAGTTGTTTATTTACGCGTGTGATATATTTAATGGTCGTGTGTTTAAGAAGACTGGAAACAGGCGGAATGGATGACATGCAGGTGCTCTTTGTCTTGGAAAAGAAGTCTGAAAACGGCTAGGCCTAGTATACAAACTGAACATTTCGTTCGCAAGTGCAGAATAATTGGAAATTAAAGTGTTGAGATAAAACGTGAGTTACTTTATTAATTCGTATTTAAGCATCTTCTTGTAGTAGCTAGTCAGAATGCAACTGTCTTGGTGGGATTTTGAGTCGCATGACTCCTTTGTGAAATCGATTTGTAAACATTAATTCGCTGCAAACAGACCTCCTGTTTCAAAATATTATACAAGTCTCTCATTATCATTCACCTTGATCAACATATCTTTCATAATCCTAATAAATCTCTAAGAAATGAGAGGACAGTCGTTACGAGATCTGGCCAGTTGAATGTCGCCCCCTGGTGACTAAAGTAAGGAACACTCAGGTCCTTTATGTTGTCAATTTCTTCATTTCAGTACATTTTTATACATAAAAAGTCAGCCAATTCCTGGCTTCCTCACGTTAGAATTAAAAAAGACGTACATCTTTTGATTTTCACCCTTATTTTATATAGAATTTTTTCTCCTAATTCGGAAATGTTGTATATATGAAGATATTAGGCCTACTATTTTTAATGTTTTTGAAAGAAGTCTCTATGCTCATCAAGCCTGCAAACAAATTTGTATTTGTTTAATCAAAAATACAAAAAACAGTAATATTGTGAAATAATAAATCCTAATTTAAAATAATGGTTTTCTATTTTAATACACTTTAAAATATCATTTATTTCTATGATGAAAAGCTGAATTTTCATCAGCCATCACTCTAGTCTACAGTGTCACATGATCCTTCAAAAATATTTAATGATGAAATAATTATGATGTTGGAAACAGTGCTGCTTAATATATTTTTATAATCTGTGACACTTTTTTCAGCATTCTTTGATGAATAAAACTTTTTTTTGTAAGAAAAAAAGAACATAATTTATTTAAAATAGAAATCTTTTATAACAATTTCAGTGTCAGTAATTTCTTTCTTTTTTGAAAGAAACTTTTTTTAAAGGATGTGTTAAACTGATAAAAGGTGATAGTAAATATTTATATTGTTAGAAAAGATTTCTATTTTGAATAAATGCCGTTCTTTTTAAAATTGTATTCATCAATGAATCAAAAAAAAAGTGTTAAGCAGCACAACTGTTTCCAACATCGTTAATAACTGTATCAAATAATCAGCATATTTGAATGATTTTTGAAGGATCATGCACTGAAGACTGGAGTAATGGCTGGTGAAAATTCAACTTTGCATCACAGAAATAAATTATTTTTTTAAGTATATTAAAATAGAAAACCATTATTTTAAATTGTAATAATATTTCACAATATTAATTTTTTTTCTGTAATTTTACATTTCTGTCATAATTTACTCACCCTCATGTTGTTTCAAACCTGTATGATTTTCTCTCTTCTGTTGAACTCAAAAGAAGATATTTTGAAGAATGTCGGTAACCAGACAGTTGAGGCAGCCATTGACTTCCATAGTATTCTTGTTCCTAGTATGGATGTCAATGAGTGCCGTCAACCGTCTGTTTACAACATTCTTTTAAAAAATCTTCTTAAAAAACAGAAGAAAGAAACTCATGCAGGTCTGAAACAACTTGATGGACATTAAATAATGGCAAAATGTTAAAATAAGAACCCTCTTTCAAAACTATTAAATGAGGTTTTATTAACAAAGTTCGGGAGGAGCACGTTCAGATAATTAACAATATTTATCATGAGAGGAGCGTATTCACTTAACCATCTCACTAAACGGGAAAAGAGGTATATATACAGCAGACTTACCTCTGTTCAGTGACAGTTTATCATCATCTCCTCTCTTCTAGTTCTAGTATCACAACTGGGGGGACAACTCTGGGTTTGCCAAATATGCATAAACCTTTAATCTATTTAATTATATGTAAGTGTGAACTCGTGAAATATAGTAAAGTTTCCAAACTTTTGACTGGTACTGTATGTCTCATATGAGTGATATGATAATTAGAATAACAGGATAATTGATTTTGTTTTAATTGTTGTTTTTAATAAAGGGTTTGAGTTTTCATTGCATGTCAAGTTGTTTCTGTCGTGTTCACGTTAGGCGCTTGATTTTCCCTCAAATGCAAAACTGCATCTGACCTGTTGCAATGTTGAGTCACAAGAAGGCTTTTTGGTAATCCTAATTTATTTACCTTATAGATACAATTTTCACAACAGACTTTTACATGAAACAGTCACAAGAAGAGAAACAGGACTAGATAGATAACTATAAATATTTTAACACTTACATTTTTGCTGATTATATACATTTAAATAGACTCACAATCACTTAATGTGCCATAGAAATAAAAAAAAATCTGATATACATGCAGTCTCATACTGATTATTATCCTAATTGTCCTCTAACTTGCGATGACTAGAAAATTCAAGGTACCATTATAATAAACAATACAAATAAAACATAAAGATACAATGTTTGTTCCCCAATGTTAAGCCTTAGCTCTGCTAAGTAAAACTGACACAAAGATTTTAGTGCTAATTGCCTTACTTGTGTTTTGAAGAGGTGTTGATCTGCTAGGCTTTAAGCCTTTACTTCCTCATACAGTTCGATCTCAGAACGTCCTCCTGACCTCATACTGTGACCAAGTGCCACCAGTGTCCTCTTTCCCCCATACCAGACTGTCACTCAAGGCTGAAGGGGCACTTTCTGTATCTTCTGATGGTAGAACTGGCAATAGTTTGGTCGCAGGCTCTGTCAAGAAAGAAGAGGGCGCAAAACTGCCAGACGAGGATTGAAACGAGGAGTGATAATTGACATCATCCAGTGAATGGAGAGAGTATGGCTGTGAAGATGCCATGCGGGAAGATGAGCGGAACTGGGTCGGGCTGGCGGTGTCAGGGTTGACCAGAGAACTGGGTGTAGATAGGGGCATGGGAGCCAGACCATCTCCACACAAACCCTCCACCACCTCGGCCCCCGTGGGCTCCCAAGAGTCCCTCTGCAGTCGACAGAAGCAAAAACTCAGTTCACACAAAAATTAAAATTCTGTCATTATTTACTCAACCTCAAGCTGTTAATGTTGGTAACCAAACAGTTGATGGGCCCATCAAATGTTTGGTAACCGACATTCCTCAAAATATCGTCTTTTTGCGTTCAGCAGAAGTAAGAAATTCATACAGGTTTGGAACAACTTGAGGATGAGTAAATGATGACAGAATTGTAATTTTTGGTTGGAGTATCCCTTTAAGAACATTCTCAAATGACAAGACACTAAATTTACAAATTGACTGAACCTCCTCTTTAGCCACTCTACTTTAAAACCAGATGAATACAGAAAGTGGGAGAGACAACAGACACTAGTTGTAATGTATATTGCAATGTACAGTATATGCAAAAGAATGGCAAATAGAGTAAAACAAAACAAAAAAGCCAGTATGATGTTGTCAAGGCCAGAATAAACCTATATAAATATTGTCTTCTTTTTCCAAAAAAATTAAGGAAGATGGGGGAAGATACCCCTTTTAAGAACAATATGTATTTAATTTAACATTTTAACATATTTAGATATAAGTTTAGAATGCGCATGTGTTATAAGAAACAAATAGAAACATTTGCTAATTTAGTTGTTAAAGCACAAAATGTTAAAAGGGGGGTAAGATGGCCCCCTATCTGGGGTAAGAAGACAGTGTCCCCCTTACCCTAGGTCATAATACTATGAATGCAAATATGATTTGTGAAAATGTATATCTAATTAATGGAAATACAGAATAATAACCCCATAAATTACCATTAGTATTATTAATAAGTAATATGTACCCAGCATTTTGACTTATCGAATACTTCAGAATTAAATAGTCAGCAAAAAATGTGTTCTAATTTAAATACATAAATTAAATTTCATAAAAGTATGAAAGGTATATAAAGATTGCAGGTAGTATAGTTTTTTTAGAATACAAATAAAAATATAAATTTAATTATATAAAAACATGTGCTGTCTGCACACTTTTGAACTGTGCCAATGAAATTGAATTTGACATTTGAACTGTGCCAATGAAATGAAAATACAAAAAGTTTTCTTCTTATTTGCCCTAAAAACCTAGGCTATAATACTTGGATGAAATGTTGTTGTTGTTGTTTTTTTTACAAATTTTAATATTTTTAATTTAAGTTTTCAGGGGAAATAAATTAAAAAAAAAATTGTAATTATGCATTTGTTTATTTTTTTGGTTTCACTTTATTTTGATGGTCTCTTTAACACATCCAGTAACACATAGCGTGACTATAAGTAACGCTATGTTGATAGTTGCAAACTTACTTAAAGTCAGTAGAATGTCTGTTGGAGTATAGCATCACAATAAAGAGTTGTCAGAGACAGCCTACTAATACTCTAATGAGAGTTAGTTGACATGTAATTGCAAAATTACTTATTGTCAACAAAATGTTCAAAAGGGACCATCAAAATAAAGTGTTAATTTTTTAAAACTCATACTACTTGTACGAAACAGCAAACATGTTTTTAAATTTACTGATTCATTTAAACATTGTCCCATATGCCCGTAAAAAACAAAACATATATTTATAATGTTCCTAAAATCTTGTTTTTTCCTTTTTTTAATATATCATTTTTTAATTTAATTTAAATATAATTGGTTAAAAATGTGTTCTATAAATATTTGAATATTGTTTTGTCTTCTAAATAATTGTGCCAGTATGGGAAACATGTTATTTAAAGTATTGATTCATTTGAACTCTGGCCCATATGCCCATAACAACATCATTTCAGAAAGATATGACCAATATATATAGCTTAAAAATAACTGAACTACTCAATATTTCCAACATAAAGCAGCATAGACCTTTCCATAGCCTATATACACCTGTTCTGATGGACGTATGACTGATTTATACACTTTCTGACAGTTCTTGCTTGATGTGCCTGATCTTACCAGCAAATAATGTGAAGGGTCACTGGAGTAAGGAGGGAGTAGAGAAGACAATGCAGATGGTGAGAATATTGCACTTCCTCCGCTGGAGAAAGGTGTGCTGCGGTAGTCTCCAAAAGACTCCGGGTAGTAGCTGTCTATGAGAGAGGAATAACCAGACATGCATCCGGTGTCACACGACAGAGACTTTCCAGTTAGCGATGAAGGGTAGACATCAGTAGAAAATGGTTTCGTTGAGGAACAAAACTCTGTGTCTGAAATGAAAGGTCTTCTCATGCCGTAGTAACTCGGAAGCATGTGAGAACCTAAACAGACCACAACAGTTTTGATTAATCCATGAAAATAATTCATGACTGATACATTATTTACAGCATCTAAATGGCATTACACATTTCTGAATGTTAAATTGGAGACTCACCAGTCATTTGAACTAACGGACTCGGAGGAGAGGATACACCCTAGAACAAAAAAATGATTCCCATTAATCATCAGTCACCTAGTTTGACTAATGCAATCTAGTATTAATGGCACATGACAAGACAAAGCACAAAATATTTGCATACATCTAATTGAACCCCCCCCCCCCCCCCAAATCTTAGAGAGACTTCTCACTATTTTGCAAGAGTAAACAATCTGATCTGATAAATAACCATAAATAAATTCATCAGCACATCCTTTCAAAAAAAAAAGTAAGAATAGAATAACATTTGTTATATATCTCACTTTCTCTTGCAACCTAGTTTTGTAAGGGCAGAGGAAGAGTCCAGTTAACATTCAATTATTCTACAACAAAAACGACAGTGTGACCAAGAGATTTGTAACATACAATTTTGTAATTGAATGGTTGAGAGCTATTGGTGAAGCAGACACACACTCTTTTTCGTTTGCATAATGCTAGAATAAATGAGCTGATATCAAGGCAGCGCAGGCTGGAGGGCAAGCAAATTTTGAGGCTAGCATTTGAATGTCATGTGCTCGTTCCAAGACTTTCCTATGTGAATGACCTACGCCTCAGTGCCTCTTTGAAGGCTTGGTATGGAAATGAGGCTGTTGAAGAGGTCCAAGGCTGTAGCACTGCACCTGATCCAGCCTCGAGATAAACCACGCTGGAGTGGGTGGAAGTGAGGGGGTTGGTGGTTTGTGGCCCTTGAGCCGACAAGCAATGAAATAGCTCTACTGTACACGAGTGGGATACAGTAAAATGAAGTTCAATACCATGCAAACACCTTTTCTTCCCACATACAACTTCATTTTCTCTGTCTAAAGTGTATTATAACTTTGCTTTTGAATTGCTGCCTAGATGATTGTATTGCTTATTGTTGCTAGAAACAAAATGCCATTTTACTGACATAAAAAAAATTCACATTCATTTCAATGTCTCAAAGTGACATCTATCTATCTATCTATCTATCTATCTATCTATCTATCTATCTATCTATCTATCTATATATATATATATATATATATATATATATATATATTAGGGCTGTCAAACGATTAATCGCGATTAATCGCATTCAAAATAAAAGTTTGTGTTTACGTAATATATGTGGGCATAGTGTGTATAATTATTTTGTATATATAAATACACACACATGCATGTATATATTTAAGAAAAATCGGAAAGTATATACTTTATATATATTTATACATAATTAATATTATGTATAAATATTTGATATATTAAGAACACATTTTTCTTAAATATATACATGCATGTGTGTATATTTATATATACAAAATAATTATACACACTACGCCCACATATATTATGTAAACACAAACTTTTATTTTGGATGCGATTAATCGCGATTAATAGTTTGACAGCCCTAATATATATATATATATATATATATATATCAAATCTTTTTGCCATTCTGTAATATCAGCTCTCACTATAAAAGTTTTGTTATTCTCTAAATGCCACTTTTATTATTTCAACTAAAGCAAAGATTATACAAGAGTAGTAGTTTACTATTGTTGCTCTTGGCAAGTGTGTGTATTGTTTTGGTCCTGTGTTTGAACACGACTTCTGTGGACAGTGTTTGCTGTCTGCAGATGGCTCAAAATAAAAGGCCATAGATACAGAAGTAAGCTTATCATAAAGCAATTTTTGTTCTGAGTGGCCTCGACATGCTCCGATTCACCTGTGCAACCCTCCCCCTGCTCAGCCATTGTATTATGTGTTTGGTCTCAGTCGTGTCCCTGTGGGATCACAATGATTGACACCTACACTTTTTAATGCTTTGAAAACATAGTTACTTTTCAGCTGTTACAAAATACATATAATAAATGATTAATTGCCAGTCTAGACTGAAAGAACCAATAATAAATCACACAGGGAAATCTGAAGTCACAACTGTAACACAACTCATGAGAAAATGACACGGATTTTCTCACATTTTTCCAAGCTATTGAGGTTATTTGTGTAGGAAAATGTCGTGGGAAATGTAATATATATATTTAAAAGTATTAAAATTTGAATATTCTTCATATTAATTTTTTTCAATTAAATTTACACAATAACATATCTATATATATAGATATATTCAAATGTTAAGAATACTTAATTTTAATACTTATATTTATACATTATATATATATAATGTAAATTGGGTTAAAACAACCCAGCATTTTTTAGTGTGCATTCTTAACAGTACAATTTTTGGATTAACAGTACAATTTTTGGATTTGCCACACATGAACGTACACATTTATAATTTGTATTTATGTTAATGTTTAGAATACATTAATCGACATTATTCAACCCCCATTGCAAATCAGGTTTATTGGAAATATTTACAGACTTTCAGCTGTTGGCAATGAACAAATCAAAGAAAAGAAATTGAAATAGCTTAACACATCAAATGTTTAAAATGGTTTTCACAAATTCAACTAAAAATACAACTTTTGATGACTTCTGCCATCTCAAAATTATTCAACCCCATGAATAAAATCCCTCACAACAACACAAATCTGCAAAACAGGTGTTGTCTCAAGCACACGTGATGCAACTGATCAAGGGCTTCATTAGTTGGATCAGGTGTGCTTGAGCTAGAACACATGAAATATCTGAGCTGGCTAGGTTTATTGAGTGTCACGTGTGACTGCATCTTAGAAATATGGTGAAGTTAAAAGAAAGGACCGAAATGTTAAAAGAAGATATCTTCACCCTTCACAAACAAGGAACAGGATAAGATAGCGAAGGCACTAAATGCTCCTAGAGACACTGCTTGAAGCATAGTTTGCAAGTTCAAAGTTAAAGTTAGTTAACAGTGGTTACTCTACCTGGACGGGGCAGAAAAAGGAAGCTATCAACGGCTGCAACCAGATTTCACCCTCGAGTGACTGCAAAAGACCTACTGTAAGACTTGGTGGCAACAGGCACTAAGGTTTCAGCTTGCACAGTGTAAGACTGGAAAACTGGAAACTGGTTGAAGAGATAGACCACTGGTCTATGAGACAGAAGACCTTGGCAAATTAAAATTTGGACTCTCACACACACTTCTTCCCCACATCCCCCACTCTTGCAGAGATCACCCAAACTCACATAAGAATCTATATGGTTTAAATTTGAACATCTATCATGCAGTTTTATACATGCGTTTAGAATTATTTGAAATCTCTACAAGTGCGACTGGCACAAGTGTTCTTTTTTCAAATAAGTAAAACAAAAGGTAATAAGATTTTTAAAAGTTTAACCGGCACACAAAGGAATGTGGTCTCTAGGCATGGTCCTACTTCCAAATGGTGTAAATTCGTGAATCGATCTTATCTGACATTTATCTGACATAATAAATTGTTATGTTTGATTATTCTAACAGACTTTGACTTAGGAATAGTCAAACATTCACAATGATTTAATGATGCACATATCATTGAAAAACCTTTTCATTTACGAAGTCAGATGAAATAATGAGTTAATACATAAGATAAAATGTATTGCATTTAATTAAAAATCCCTATGCCATGAGAAAAGACGGAACCCACGTGAGATCTTCACCTCTAATGGAATACCGCCATTGGATCGAATTAGACGGCCTTACACACAGTAAGGCGCGTAATAAATGCATGCCAGATCTCCACCACTACGGACCCAAAAGCACAAAATCATATAAACAAGCTACTTAAGTTTTGGGATTCTATTCTGTGGAGTGATAAAACAAAACAGGAACTTTTCAGCCCTATGGATCAGCGGTGTGTCTGGAGGAAGAAGAATGAAGCATGTGTTGAAGAGAACACTCTGCCTACAGTTGAGCATGATGGGGCTCGGTGCTCTGGGGCTGCTTTGCATCTTGGAACTGGAAACCTGCAGCATGTGGAAGGCAAGATGGATTCATTTTTGTATATGAAATCCTAGGAGAAAACGTCAGCTGAAGCTGTCAATGGACCTTCCAACAGGACAATGATCCCAAGCATACCTAAACTTCCACCAAGGCTTGGTTGCAGAAGAAGTCCTGGAAGATTCTGTCATTCAGCTGACTTGAACGCCATAGAAAATCTATGGTGGGATTTGAAGAAAGCGGTTGCAGCAAGCAAACCCAAGAATATTACTGAACGAGGAAGAGGCTAAAATTCCACAGAAACGCTGCCAGAAGCTGTTGTCTGGTTATACATCGTTTGCCGCAGGTCATAACAGCAAAAGGGTGTTCTAAAGTAATAAAAATGCTTGCCATGAAGGGGTTGAATAATTTTGAGACTGCAGCAATCTATAAAAGTTGCATTTTCAGTTGAGTTTGGGGTGAAACATTTTTTGTGTGAAACTATTTCAATTACTTTGTGTAATTTGTTCATTGCAAACAGCTCAATGTCTGTAAATTTTGCCAATAAACTGATACACAATGGGGTTGAATAATTTCGATTACAAATATATTTCATTTACTACTTTTCATTTCTTGTATGTAGTTTGCAATTGTAAATTATTATTGCATTTATTAACATATATTAGGACTGTCAAACGATTAATCATGATTAATGGTATCCAAAATAAAATTTTGTGTTTACATAATATATGTGTGCGTGCTGTGTATAATTATAAATACACACACACATGCATGTATATTTAAGAAAAAAAATATTATTTTATATATAAAATATTGATATATAACATAAATTATATATAAATTTATATACAGTATTTCTTAAATAACATGTGTGTGTATATAAAATAATTATACACAGTGCACCCACATATATTATGTAAAAACAAACTTTTATTTTGGATGCGATTAATCGCGATTAATTGTTTGACAGCCCTAATAAATATACATTTTTATTTTCACAATGCTTATGTTCTGTATCACATATTATAACTTAATATAAATGTTTTTGTAAAATGTCATTTTTTTTAAACTGTTAATACTATTATCTCTGAACCTTGACGAGACAGAAGTCATTACGTTGCTTATTCAAACAAAAGCGAGCTCAGTGTGCCATAGACACGGAGAAAAGCTTTCCCTCTTGTGCAGCCAGATGTCTACAAGTCTGATTTGAGCTTGTCAAGAGTGACAACAGGCGACTTGTCTGTGGTCTGGAGGAGGAACAATACAGTGGAGCAGGTGTGCGAGTGTTTGACTTTGCATAGCCATACTACAGCAGCAAAAGGATGATTTACTCCCAAACCTCAGGAGTTCATGACCATCAGCGCTGCTGCTATTGTTCGCCGCTTATGTGCAGGTATTCACTAACGGGCTTTGCTTCATCCCACCCGACCCGTGTGAGAAAAGGACAAGACTCCGAGGGCTTGTATATTAGAGGCTGTAGGCTCATCATTAGAATAAAAAGATAAGCCAATGAGCAAATAAAGTGGCGGGGCACAGAAAATACCAACTGTTTTAAACTGACTGTTTGCATACGTGAAAGAAGAGCAGAGTGGCAGGGTGAATGGAGTGAAAGGAAGCATTGTGAATGACAGGGCGGGGTATATTTCAGTTGAGGGTATTGACCAGGTAAGATTAAGTGGTGGAATTACCGTGTAGCGCGGCCCGCTCGTCTCCCGTGACCTCTTTTCTGCCAGCAGATCTTTCACGGTGTGCTTGACCCGGACTCCCTGATACACTCTTTTTGAGCATTCTGCCAAAAAAATAGTGTAAAGTACAAGGAAAAGTACTTTAAAATGTGTGCTGATTAACTCTGGATGGCTGATACAATACAATACTGATACAAACATACCATAAATGAATGTCTATCAAATAAAATCAACTGCACACAAATCACAAACACAGCATGCATTGACTATGAAACTGGTGATATTCAGACGCTACGTACGATTTGTTTAATAATTGCACATTTATCACATCTTTTACATCATTATTGATCATTTGCAGTTTAATTTATGACCAGGTACAGTATCTCTAGTCAGTTTTATGGCGCGCATCTATATAACTGGCATGGAAATTATCTTTGGTTTTGGTCAATGCAAATTGGTCAGTTTACAAACACTAACTCTGTCCTGTTGCAACATCATCAGGGGGCGATTATCATTTTATGTTTATGTAAAATTTGCTTTTGCCGACTCAAAATGTCAGCCTGAGATGTCTCACTAACCATTTGCAATGTATCTGTGCAAGTGCCAAGTTATTTACCGACATATGAACTAAAGTTTAAAGTTTATTTCCCAAAATAACACAAAAAGGGGATTCCTGGGAAGCACAGATCCTAGTCAACACAACAGAGTATTTGCAATTTAAAATGTCCGTGATAGGAAATTACATGCAAAAGTCATTGTAGCGTTATGTAAAAGACCCCAGCTTCATGAATGAATTTGAGGAGCTCTGAAGTTCTGCTGGTATTTAAGCATCGAAAGCGGTTGTGTTTGAAATATCACATTTATCCCATTTTTGCAGCATCAATAGTCATTTTAAACAGGCTCAAAGTACACCGAGTCTCGTCTATTATGAAGATTTCTTGTCATTTCGTTATCAGACCGGTTAACATTAGAGTTAAATATTAAATAATGCAGTTCGACTATTGCAAGATTAATCTTAGCTTAAAAATTAAACAGCATGACTAAAAATTGAGCTCAAGCTAGTTGAGTTTTAAATCAGGTCAATTTATACCTTACCAGTTTCCATGATGCAGATACCTCAGCTGTGAGTGGCAGGAGATACACTCTGTCTATCCCAGTGAAACAACTGTGTCTACTCCCGAACTCCAGCTGAATTTGACCATTATACCAAAGACACACAATCCAACTCCGCTTTAGTGAACTATACTATAGATGCTGATCAGAAGTCAGCTTTTGAAATGATCCTCACACATTTGTTTGCATGCAAATAACTGGCAGGACGTTTTCCAGCATTTGCATCAACTTTCTAGATTAGCGAGAAACGAGCACGAATGACACGCCATCATCATTGGTAATGTCAAGACTAACCTTTGCTGGTCATTTGGTGGTTTTTTTATAGCCATGAAAGTCAAGTATGCATGGTGTGAATACAGATTTATCCTAAATACTGTAGATGGCTTAATAGTTATAGATGTACAATGTTTCAGGATTAGGGGACCAAAATTGAAGGTACGGTACCTGAGCACTCTCGGGTGAAGCCTTATGTGTACACACACTGAATTCAAAGGCCTAGGAGTTTCGTGCAAGTTATTTTGGGATGTTTGGGGCTGTGTGACCCATGACTTCCAAAATGCACACTTCTTCCTGTTTCTACCTGGTTGCCAGGATATCCTTCAATCTATTACGCTAACTTCATCAGGCTCAAATTGTGAAAGGTTGGTTGGGAGGGAGCATGAAAAATAATTTTCAAAGATGAGCAAGCACCTTATTCAGTCCAGATCTTAAATATCTTAAAAATTATTCTTAAAAAGACTTTGGGATGTGCTGAAGGAGTCTTTGACTCTTGCATTACCAATACAAGATCTGGACCAAAAATGTATCCACCTCTTGATGGAAATGACATCACAACATTTATTATCAAGAGGTGCATCTATTTTTAGTCAAAATCTTGTATTGTAACAATAATCACAGCAAAATGTACTTAGTCACAGGCTCTTCAGTATATATATATATATATATATATATATATATATATATACTGTATATATACAGTATATATATATATATATATATATATATATATATATATATAGTTTCTCTCTACTATGGCTCTCAATCGAAATATGGTATATGGGACACATTTACACTTTAAAGCTCAAGGCTTTTTAGATTTTTATTTTAAACACTTCAAAATTATGGAACATGTGAATGAGTAATTCATAAAGGCTGGGCAGACATAAAAAAAAGATCAATATGATATCAGCCACGTAAGTTTCACTCCATTTATCTTGCGCCACTAAGCATTCCACACTGCTCTTGACACTCACACAGATAATCTAGTGCAAAGGGTTATCATATCAGCTGACAAGTCACCAATCTTTGTGACATCAATTGTGCTCACTTTGGTAAGTGCCAACCACTGAACTGAACATGAAAAACCATGAAAAAAATCAGGGGTACATATGCTAAAACTTGCTACAAATCACTTGATTTTTTTTTTTTTTTTTTTTGGGGGGGGGGGGGGGGGGGGGGGCTCTCCCTCAAAACAGTTCAACAAATTACTTATAAGAACTTTAATGGCATCAGGGCATCAAACACCAATGTAACTCTTAATAATGAACGTGTTTGAGTGTGGATATGCATGAAATAACATCAAGTTGTCACAGCTAAACAAGTGAAATTTCACAATGTAACGCAGGTTGACTAACAACACAGGACCTTTTTATGACTTGTTAAATATAGAAAGAATGCAAATCTGATGAATTCCAATGAAAGGCCAAAGGTCAATTACTTTTGGATACCGGATAGATTTAATCTTTTGTTTTAAGATTTTGACTCCCAGGGGCAGAAATTTGCTAGCTGAGGGATCTTGGCTTTTCGCTATTAACTTCAGTAGTCACAACAACAGTAATCAGGCTCACCTGAATTAATCAAGTTTGTCCAATAATGGCTGACAGGAAACAAGGAGCTGGCTGAAGTTCAGGAAGCAGTGCAGCTGTGTATAAAGCCAGCTGATGAACAAAATGAAAGCAAAGGAACCATTAACGCAGTCACATCAGATTCTGTGTGATTGCGTGACACTGCACAAGCACAGGTAAAACAATCATCACAGTGAGCGCGCTAAATACAAAAACACCTCACAGAATCGTTTCGTTTTGGATATAAAGACTAGAAATTGACCATATTCCTACAAGAAGTTTTGCTGTGCGCATAATAAATGGCAAGGGATATATCGGACACGACCGTCACAACCTCGCACTTCATTCACCACGTCTAAAAGTAAAGTAACAGTGGTAAAAACAGCATGCCTCTTTATACAATATGAGTTATTTTTATGTTTATAACATATGATATTTAGTAAACTGTACAGTAAACAAAGAGAGGCTTAGTTCCAGCATGAATTGTGACCGGTAAGATTAAACGATATGGTGTTGTAATTGCAGTATAAATGTATGGTTAAAAATGCCCCAGGAAATCTATTTAAGGGGTCACATATTGGCTCTTAATGGGAAAGTTAATGTCTGCCGGTGATATTCCATAAAAATATGTAAGTTAAACATTTGGCATTTACTATAAAACCCATAGGCTATAATTGGTTTCCATCATACATTTGAATTTAGCTTCAATGAATTTATCTTCAACATTTTTCATATAATTGTCAATATAATAATATTTCCAAATTTTGATAATCATAAATACATCCTGTGATAAATTATATGAATATGATTAATATTACGATATAAATGTATAAGAAAGGTAATCATTTCTGAGGGAAAAATAAATAAGGTTGAGGCCAATATAAACTCGACTTTTTTCTGTTTGGTAATGTAACTTGACTTCGACTTGACCCTTAGCAGGACTCGACTTGTTTTGCATGATGTGAACCACTGACTTGACTTGGTTGTGTGTACCTGCGACTTAGACTTGATTGAGACTTGATGGTAGGGACTTGAGACTTACTTGTGACTTACTCCCATCTCTGAATGATGTAGCCTAACCTAATAATCTGGTGGGTTATCTGTCTGAAAAATGAAAAATGTGTTACCGTAATACCTATAACTTATATATACCTATAGTTATATATATATATATATATATATATATATATATATATATATATATATATATATAACTTAAATATTCAAATACTGTCAAAATCCATAAGAAAATGCTCTTAGTATGTTCACTGGTTTTGGAATGTAAACTATCTGCATGGAATTATAAACATGCAAAGCAAATCTCAATCTTTGTTTTTGCAATAGTAACATAAATGAGTGATTGGATTCAAAGAGATAAAAAAAAAATCACAATTCAACGGGTGTTGTCATGCCTTAAAAAAATCTGTCAATGTGTGCTACAATATGTAAATAATGGACACATGAACCTCACTTCTGGATTTAATTTGTGATCAATACTGTCCTCTAGTGGGCAATGATAGAAACTACGTTTAAAAACGTTTCTCATTTTTAACTCTTGGATGAAAAGGGGTAATGCAGTGACTGTACAGTGGAGACTTATTTATATACATTTTTCTTTTAAAATGTAGTCGAAAATATATAATGGGGTTTAAGCAAAACAACAAATGTCTTATTGAGAACAGATAAAAGCACACTATGTTCCCTGCAATCTTAAGATGGCGTAGAGCTGCATGGTTCTGGATAAATTGAGAATCACATTTTTGTTTGTTTGTTTGTTTGTTTCAAACAGAGATCACGATTCACAATTCTGAACAACAACTAAACAAAATAACGATGAAATAAGATATTCTGGCAAAATGGTAATGCGGCAGTCTAAGTAACATATTTAATAATCTGAATTATAAAAAAACTCGATTTAAATGAATGATTCATGACTCATAAATACACTTTCAGTATTGAATGAATCAGCGTTTATGAACGAATACAAACAGGTCATTTTTTAAAAGTCATTTGTCGCCACCTGGTGGCGTAAAGATGTAATCAATACAATCATTATTTGAAGCACCGTGTTCAAATGGTGATCTTCCCTACTCTTTAATCGCCACCATAGATTAGTTTAGATTGGATTAGTGTTAATATCCGAACTATAAACTTATACCAGTACTTCTGTGATACTATAAATCTGTAAGACTGACATACTGTAATGATACTATGGGGTTGAAATGACTGTTTGTGAAGCTGATTCACCTACAGATTTGAATGTTCCAGTGTTATTTTGTCTAAGACGCAAGTGAATGGTTGAATGGATGTTTTAATGATTACCTGAGCTGAGCATATCACCTAATCCTCGGCGTTTTTGCTTCAAAGGCTAAAAAATTAGGCCTACTTTCATTTATCGTCTTTGGTGAGCGGCGTAAGCCTACCCGCTGTGCTCATCAAGGCCTCATTTGATCAAAAAGTAGTAAAAGCGAGAGAGAGAGAGAGAGAGAGAGAGAGAGAGAGAGAGAGAGAGAGAGAGAAGAGAGAGAGAGAGAGCACACACACACAGTACTAACTAAATGTACCTTTTTCTTTTTGAATATTCAACATTTATCTGACTGCATTCATTGACACCACAAGAACTGAACTGAGCTGGATGATGACATCAGTTTTCTCCATAGCTACTGTAGCCAGAATAGGCACATTAGGCCTAACTAAATGAATAAATTGTTTACAACAGAAATGAATCAACTCTGAACTTGAGCTGGACAATGACACAATATTTTCTTCTAGATACAGCCGAAACAAACCATGTTGCTTTGTTTTCCTGTTATCACTGTAACAATCCTTATTATAAAAAGCGCTAACAAAAGTGACTTGACCTGTCTTGAATACATTTTTAAATGCAATATATTCCTGTGATGCGCTGGTAAGAAAAACAAATCTTAATTTTTCCACTTTTGACTGTAGTGTATAAAAAGAGCCATATATGGGCAATTTTTAGAAACACACACACACAAATTCTCACATGCTGTATCTATAAAAGGAGACACACTCCTATAACAGTCTTATCTCACTGTGTATGTGTAATGATAAATGTGTGCTGAAGTTTGTGGTTATGCATCTCATTAAACAGTTTGTTTGATCTCTGTAGATTGCAGGGAAATGATCTAGGATCATTTATTTGCTCCGTCACCCTGAGCAGTGGCTCGTTTTATCACAGGAACATTCTCTTGGCTCACTCAAAGGAATTTTCCAGCACTCTGTGTAAAGAGCCTTGCAGTAATAAGCCTTCAGGGTGCATTTAGATCTTACTTAGCCTACTGTATATCTCGAGTTATATTTGCACTTATTATTTCAATCAAGTGGTTACAGTTTACTTCAATGACTCAATAGTTTGAAAAGTAATTAAAAAAAGTTTTCATGCATTGTCTCAAGAGAGAAACTTGCTACATTTTATAATGTTGCTCTATGTACCTGTAAATGTTGTGGTTTACACATGCCTAGAGGCTGTTATCGTGTAAATTCATCAGTATCACAAGAACAAGGGTGCTGTTGTTCAGAAAATCAGAAACCGCTGTGGGCTATAGGCGCGACACCACAGGTAAACAAAAACAGCACGAGTGGGCTTGTACAACAGTAGCCTACAATTCAATAAAAAATAACTTCATATTGAGTAACTTACATTTTAGACAGAGTATGCGATTGTGTTTGTCTTTTTTGTTCCGCCAATGAAAATCGTTCCAACACAAATTAAGGAGCAACTTTAAGCTTCTGAGACATGCTGTCTCGTTCCTGAATGAATCGGTGTTTTCGTTAAATGAGAGCATGAATGGCTTATTGGCATAAATATGTAACATACAGGAAAAATCACTGACAAATAAATGTACGGTCTGTCTGAAACACGTAAACATGTCTGTTCCAAAACCTGTATGAATTTCTTTCTGGTGCTGAACACAAAATAGTATATTTCACTTTCAGGCTTGAAACAACTTGAAGGTGAGGAAATGATGACAGAATTTTTATTCAACTATCCCTTTAATAGGCGTGTGTGTGTGAGAGAGAGAGAGAGAGAGAGAGAGAGAGAGAGAGAGAGAGACTTCAATTACAATTAAGGGCCACTGTGTGTTTGTTCTATGAAGATTTTGATTTAAAAACATATTGTAAATGTTTCAAAATGTTAACATTATCAATTAAATTACACCAGTTCTGTTTCACATGATGTATAACAGGTTTTCAACTTTTCCATCAATACTAGCTTTCCAGCTTATTTACATCCATTCCAGGATGATTTTTCTCCACATAATGGACTTTATTGGGAACCAAACGGTTCAATGTCCAAAAGACAGTTTCGGTGCAAACTGCAAACCGTTCAAAGGGCTTTAAACGATTCCAGACGACGAATAAGGGTCTTATCAAGCGAAACGATTGCTCATTTTATAAACAGATAGCAAACTTTAAGTTTTATAAGCTCAAATGCTCGCCTTGCTCTGTTCTGTGATTCCGTGACTCTCCTGTTCGAACTGGTTCGTGAAAATGAACGAATCTTTTTTCGAGTCATTTTGTTGATTCAACGAACGAAATGAGCGAATTGACTCGGAAAAAGATTCGTTTGTTTTCATGAATGAGTTCGAACAGGAGAGTCACGAACGCGCATCACAGAAAAGAGCAAGGCGAGCATTTGAGCTTATAAAACTTAAACTAGCCTATGTTATTTAATTTTTAAATGAGTGATCGTTTCGCTTGATAAGACCCTTATTCATCGCCTGGAATCGTTTAAAGCCCTTAGAACAGTTTGCAGTTTGTACTGAAAGTGTCTTTTGGACCTTGATCCGTTTGGTCACCAGTAAAGTGCATTATATTTAGAAAAATGCTGGAATATTTTCGCCAAAACCCTTAATTTCTTTTCGACGGAAGAAAGACAGACATCTTGGATGACATGGGGGGTGAGTAAATTATCAGCAAAGGTTTTTTAAAAAGTGAACTACTCCTTTAAGTAACAGTATTATGTCTTTGGGTTTGATTTAGACCAGTACTTACGTCCTGCAGGGGACACGACCTGAACATTGACTGTTATCATGACCATTTATCAGGCTTACTTTGTGATATCTACACATTTTTCAAGGGAAAAATATGTTCTTTTCCAAAGAAAGGAATCTATATAATATCGTGGCACAGTTTATACTGCTTTAAGAGAACGTAAAGTTTTATTGCATGCATTAAAAAACTAACTTCTGCTTTTTCCAGTCCTTCCACACCTAAGTGAAACTACAGAAATAAAATGGTTACGGTAAACAACAGGCGGATTTCTGCACAGTAGTGATCAGATAAATGACTTTCTTCTCAGTTGCTTATGATGCTATAATAAATGAATAATGCCAAATGAAAGTGTATTTCAGTTGTTTGAAGTTCAGCCCACAAAATGCAGGCCTGCGAGAGGCAATGTTGAAAAAGCAAAACAATAAATGAATAACTTTTTTATATGCGATTTCATAAGCTAGCCATTTGCTGTATCTTGTGTGAAACGCAATAAAAATATTGTTGATTTTTCTTACATTTCATATCTTTCCTGAACTATCAACTTGCACAACAATTAATTAAATGGTCGTTGTATCCAAAAATCTGGACATGTCTGTCTATAACATTCATTTTTCTCCTTTGTTCTAAACCCAACTCGCATCAAATATGTCTATTTTTCACTTTTTGTTTTGATCGAACCAACAGAAGTCTGTTTTTAGGGATACGTTATAACTTCAGCATGATGGATGTGAGGCGCATGGTGTTTCTTGCTCTTTATCCCAGTGAATTATACGCAATTGCTCACAGCCTTCAGCCCTCATATGTGCAGCACGTGTTGGATTAAAAAATGGCTACTGGAAAATGTCACAGGTGTCACAGGGGTTTTTACTGGTATCATGTTGGGTTTTCCATTACTCCTCATCACTGCAGTGGAATAAATATGCTTGAAAGTGCACACATTTTCAGTCATTGTTTCATTGCGGCTGATCAAATATATGAGATTTTAATCCAGACTGAAATTTGAAAGTTGAAAATGAACTTTATAAGTAGCTATTCAAAATCTCAGCAATTCATTAGTTTCTTGCACATCACAGCCAACACTTAAATGAATGTAAAACGAAGAATCAGGACATTGTGATGCTTGAAAAACATTTTTTGAAATCATCAAAATATATATTGAACTGTCCAGAATGCAAACTTTTGGTTTAATCTTTACTTGCACTAGAGATTAAAAACATCCTTAGCATTACAAACTTACTAAATGTCATGCACTGTCTCATATCATTATATATTTGGATGTACGGGTTTTAGAATATTTCAGAATATGCTGGAATCTTTCATTACAAAGTTTACTGCGTAAATCATGACCGTGCGACACTTCCATGTTCTCAAAATAAAACAATAAAAAGTTGTGAAATTACTTACAAATGGAATTTTAGCAATAGAAAAACGATAAAAGTACTAGGAGTGTTTTAAACTGCACAAAGTGTGAGAGATTGTCTTTATTAGAAAAAAAAATGTGTTTTAATACACACGATTTCAATTAGAGCTGCTAAATAAAAGGGATCCTGCTGGTTTATGCTTTTATTTCATTTGTGTGTTGTTCGCATGGCACCAAGCACATACTTTATTGGACAGAGTGAAGCATATTATTGCTATACTGTAAAATAGGTTAAAAATGGATTAAATAGGAATGTCTTTGTAATAAATCTTTTATGTTTCATAATAAGGAACATGTGATATTTGAATGTTTTGGGGATAAAGAGTGGAACTAAGCCTTTTGGTAGTTGTTTAAATATAAAAATAAAAACACCTAAAATCTGTAACTACTCAAGGGAAAATAAATACCAGGACAAGAGCAAATAGTTAAAACCTGATCAAAGCCTGACCTTTCCCTTTTGTCTCAGGTTCAAATTCTGGAAAAAAAAAAAAAAGAAAACTAAGAAATGGAAATCGCCATGCTAATCACTGCAATCTACTGAATAAAATGTCAGTAATAAACACTTAAACTTAAACTGTAAAGTTAATAAGTATCTTGCCTGGTCACATGCACATATAGTGCATGTTAGGTTACCTATTAAATAAACAAACCCAAAGCAAAATATGAGGATACATGTGAAAGAATACAAGGGTTTTAGAAGAATAATTCTCATTAATGGATTTTTATAAAGTAAGGACTTTATCAACACAGAAAGTAGCTGAGCTCATAAACCAGTTTTATTGTGTGATCATAAAAGAGAAAGTAAAGCCAAAATCATCATCAGGATTTTCCAGAAGTCGGTGCAAAAAGAATTATTTAATAGGATTTTTGCAAAGCTGAGTCTTATTATTGAGGTGTTTAGTAAATCTTTCCTTCTGGCAGATTTAGAATAGCATGTCTGAAAATGTGTACAGTTTCAGAGCTGTGAAAAATTGCACAGACAATAATTAAGTGTGTATGTGTGTGGGGTGTGTGTGTGTGGGGGGGTCGGGTCAAAATATGGGAATTGTGCAAAATATTTAATGCAAATTCGACACTGTCTCTTTAAGACACATGGACAGTGTTGTAAATCGTAAAGGCTGTTGCTCAATGAGAAAGCCACACTTACAGATAACAACAGCTTGAAAATTAATTAAACGTATTGAGCTGTTAAAGTTATTGCCACAAGGTTTGCAGAAGTAATTCCAAACAATTTTTCCACCAAAAAGACTGATCTGGCCACAAAGACGGTGGTTAACTTTACTGAGGACAGCACATCTTTATAGTCATATCATCTGCACAAGTATAAACAGAATATAAACAAGGGTTGATTTATAATCTGTTAAACACATATTATGATGCAGTCCATTTTAATGCAGGACACTGCCATATGTGATTGAAATATGGAAGGATTTATTTATTTATAAGCAATTTATTCTGTAATTTACCCACTTTTTGGATCATAGAGTATAAGAAATAGTATTGCATATTTTACCTGAAATATACTGATTAGCTAGAAAATGTTTGATATTGAAACTTGCATGTGGAGAGGTTCTCTGATTCAATTGATTTTCCATACTCCCTTTTCCTTGGATTAACCAGAGTTATAATGGGAAACTCAACGCTCTTACCTTTCATCAGCATTGGTCTGCCTGCCAGCATTGGCTGATGGTAAGTCATCTTCACTGTCTCCCTCCTGAAACCATGATGCAATATTTCCACAATTAACATCATACTTGCACATAACATCATCATTTTCAGAGGGTAAAAAAACAGTTATTATTTCATGAGCACTTCTATATGATTTTATGAAAGATGCAAATCCTGGAGAATGATGTGTGTATGATTATGTTCAGTGTTGGGGAAAGTTACTGGTAATGAATTACAATATAATATTACGTTTCTCCCTAAAAAAGTTGTGTCACTTTTTTATGGAAAGTAATGTGTTACAGTAGGCCTGTTAGTTTCACGTTAGGCCTACTTTTTCTCACCTGAAGTGGACTTGCATGTGTTTTTTTTAATCAAGTTTTAAAAAGTTATATTTAAGTCAAATGTAAAAGCCCTTTTACAACAAAAGTGAAATGAATAAGCCTCAGACAGAAGGAAATGCATACCTTTCAGCAGTGCTGCCATTCTGGAGAAGGACGCAGGAGAAGAAAGTTATGTCCCCCTGTGGTGAAAATCAAGTAACGTTAGCTAATGTTGTTGTTTATATGTTAATGTGTTGTTTTTAATATGCTTTAAGACAAACCATGTGGAAATTCATGTCAACTCAACTCATGCGAGTATTTTCTCTTTTGTCTATGATGTCAGAAAAGTGTTTCTTTGTAACCAATCACGTCAATGTGAAAGCTACCGTGGAGTCTCAAGAGAAGCCATGTTATGCCGGTAAATAAAGCCTTAATTAATTGCCCTCAAACCTTAATTGTTGTACTTCTTTGCGGCCGTTATCTTGTTCCGGTGCGACTCCGGTTCAATGTGACACAATTGCACAGATGTGTCCTCAGAGACTCCCGCTGCCATTCTCTCCAAAATATCCCTCAACTGTTGTCAACGCAACACTTCACGTGCGCTGTCTACAAACGCAGAACAGAGGGGCGGGGTTTATTATTTAAAGGTCATTATACTTTTAATCAATGCTGATTTATATGTATATATAGTGTCTCTCACACAACAGACTTGTGCTGAATCTGAACGTATCTCTTAAAAATGACATTCATTCATCAATCTGAGCTATACTATGTAATCCTCTTTCATTTCAGAGCTGTCATTAGTACACATCCTGCAAAGAGCATCTTCATTGACAGCCATTCAATAATAATTGTTTGGGAAGCAGAATTTAAATGAAAATTATTATAAAAATACAAAATAAATACATATTATAGATTTTTGGAGGACTCTTAAAAACAACAAATGACATTTTCTGCTGCTTTGACGTCACAGCTCAGCATAGTCGCCATTGAAGGGTTGCCGTCAGGCAATCAGCATTGTCATGATGTCATTTTCCTACAGCCCTGGAGTCATTAATCACTTGGCATTTATAGTTCAGGTGATTGGCTCCTGGCAAATGCTCATGGGCTGCCGTGAGGAAATAGGGCAGATTTTAAATAAACCACTACTCCAGAAAGTGCCACTGAGATGAATGGAGTGCAAATATTTTTCTAATCCTCTCTGGATTGCAAAAATATATTTTTCTTATGCTGTTTGCCTAGCACTAAAAAATGGACAGATTTATATATTTGTATGCTTTTTGCAATGCCTTAGCTCACTCGCTGTGTGGCCTTGTTTAGAAACAAATAAGGGTGTGTTTGGAGTCTTTATGCCCAAGGATCTACATGAAAATAGCAATTAGTTGATGTGAGAATAGGAACTTGTCTGAGCTCACAACACAAATCTGTCACCATTGAGCCCTTGAGCAAGGCACATACTTTAAGCAGAGTATTGTAACTCATTTTTGATTGAAAAGTTCTTGGTAAACAACAAGCAACCAACAATCACAAAAGAACATTAGAACAGCTTGTAACAGCTGGAATTTAAAAGAAAAAAATGTATGAAAACATGCACCCTAGAATGATAATTGCATAACAGGTGAAAATGTATGAATCTCCTTTTATTGATGGCCATGTCCACTGGCTCAGCAGAGACGGGTTTCCTGAAAATTTCATCTGGTTAATTTTCTGAACTATGTGAACTTTATATATAGGCCTACCGGTGCCTAGCCTACTCGTGAACCAGTTTGTTGTGTTTCGACAGCCAAAGAACCAGTTCTCGGCCAGGAAAATTGGTTCTAAAGAGGCACCAACTCTTTGCTGGACTAGAACCGTTCTTTTACCACATCATGCTTACGCCGGGGGGCCAGGGGGCCGGGGGCGGGGGGCCATGGGACGGGGTTATTGTGAACAACAACACGACAGGAATAGGAAAGCTAAGATGGCGACGTATAGTGATGTATCAACGTTGTTCGCTGGGCTCTCTAGTTAATGTAAAAAACAGGTCGCAAGGATCGCAAGTTGAACCAACTTTGAACCAGCACCAGTTCTGAACCAGTTCTTTTTTAGTGGTCGGACATGTAATCTGGATAATTTAATTTGGATAAAAAAGTGCTGGTAACTGCATATTAGAACATTGTGTGTTGCTGTAATTTATTTAGGGCAAATATTTCTGCTTTGTGTTTCTGGGTGGAGTTGTTGAAAGTTCAGTTCCACATCCTCAAGGCAGATTTGCACAACATACTAATTGTTCTTATGCGGCAGTTTTATGAGAACATGATGTCTGGTGAAGTAGTTCAGCAATTAACAGTTCACAAATCACTTTTGTTACACTATCATGTTGGTATTAAAGTGTTCAGCAATCAGCCCATTTAAAAGTATACACTTTTAGTGTATATACCACGATGAATAATTACAAATTAAACAGACAGTACTGCAGCGCTTCACAATGTTATTAGTTAAGTCTGACAGACAGTATATAAAACTATTAGAGATTGCACTTCGTTTTAAAAGTGCAGTTCTGTTCATTTTATCAGTGGAATGGAAGAGCAAGACAGCAAATTTATGTAACAATTGTAGCAGATGCATCTCATTCAGAGCCAAACTCATGCAAAAACTCTTTCTAAGAGATAGAGAGCAGCTGCCTCTCAGACATGTGCTTTCTCGGAGGAATAGGATTTTCCATCAAACAAACATTCTCTCAAAGGGGCCCTCTTTTAGGAAAGAATACCTCTTCACAATTAGGGAAAAAACTCTGAGGCTATGTTGGCCCAATAAACTCCAATCTGATTAAGCCAGAGACCGAAGTTTGGAGTTGTTGTTACTATTTGAATGCCATGCCAAAATAACGTTTCTTGCAATTTCAAGCCGCACATCAGGGCCACAGTGTTAGTGTTAGTAGACCATCAGGTTTCTTTGGCAGTGAAGGGTTTTTAGAGGCACTTTTAGCAGTCATGATCTTCATTTTTATTTAAATGATACAGTTGAGACAACATAGCCTGTTGTTTGCTGAAGGTCTGTAAGGAGTTTAGGTCCAATGTTTCTAACCTTTAAATATCCACATTGCCACAAACAGTTGTCTTAAGGATCTGTCTGTGAGAACTATTCGGTAACACTTTATTTCGATAGTCACTTTAGACATACTAACTATAAGTAACTTTTCAACTACATGTCAACTAACTGTCATTAGAGTATTAGTAGGCTGTAGTAGACTGTCAGTAGACTGTTAGGTTAAGGTTAGGTGTTATGGTTAAGGTTAGGATAACAAGTTGACTTCTATTTGCTATGTTACTTACAGTATAGTCAGTAGAATATCTGTTGGGGGACCAATAAAATAAAGTGTTATCAGATATTAAGCAGACAGTCTACTGATACTCTAATGATAGTTAGTTGACATGTAGCGGCAAAGTTACTTATAGTTAGTTGAATGTCTAAAGTAGACTATCCAAATAAAGTGTTACCAACTATTCTTTTAGGCTTTGTGGAGTGGAGAGGTGTCTGAAACACTGCAGCTAATCGCTGGAGAACCCCAGGGTTCGGTACTTAGCCCTCTCCTTTTCTCGTTCTGTAACATCTTTGTGCCCTGTTATAAAGTCTCATGACTTTTCCAGCCCATTCTCATCCCAAGACGTCATCTAACTGACGCTTTTGACCATACGTCAACATCCGATGTTTTAGGGCACCCTTTAAACTCAGTCAGATGACGCTATCTAACCATAACCCTACCCCAGACCTTAACCTTCCTACGTCATCTTGACGCTAAAGGTAAAGCGTCAGTTAGATGACGCCCTATGGATAGCGTCATATAACTGATGTTAAAGGGTGCTCTAAAACGTCGGATGTTGACGCATGGTCAAAAGCGTCAATTAGATAACGTCTTGGGATGAGAATGTGTTGACTTTTCCTATTACTGCTGTGCAGATGATACACAGTCATTCCATTCCAACAACTCAGCATATATCTCAATGACTTTATGACATTTTGTACTGGATGAAGGAACACCACCTCTGTCTCAACCTTCCTGATGTCAACAACACTACAGCTAGCCAGGAATCTTATCGTATTTGACATCCAGCTGAACTTTACAAACCACATCTTAGCATGCATTTCCATGCGTCATATAATATTAGGAAAATTAGAGCCATCTTATCTCATTATGCTGGTTTATGTTTTGCACTTACCCTTCTGGTCTAGCTTTGATTAAATACATTCACCCAAACTGATTTTGCAATGTTTAGGGATTTTTATTTTCAGACATTTCATTGATAAGTTACAAAACAAAAAGAAAGCAGCATCTGGTAAACATAGCATAATTTGTATCGATTTTATACAATAAAAATGTACAAAAATAAATAGCTTTACAATGAAGAAGTAACAAAGTACAGTCCTTCACTGAAGGGATAATATGTTTTGCTGCATTTTAATATGACTAATATATGAAATGCACACAACTGGACATTCATATACAATCATTTTAAAGGAGCATTACCTATTTGTCAGTTTAATTGTATACTGTACTGTTTTTTTTTTCCTCAATAACGTTCAACTACACAGCTCTTTCAAAATCTCAGCAGACATCTATTCATGAAGCATGAACTCACCGCAAGGTCTGATGTTTTCAAACCTCCAAGTTTTCATTCACATAGCAATTCACAACAATTTGCTATGTGCACTTTTGAAATTAAACAGTGTTTAATACAAAGAACAGCTATAGTAAATGGTAAATTACATAACCATTGTATAACCCTCTGAATGGACACAAACATTGTTTGTTGAGGAATTTTCAAAAGTAAAATTTAAACACTTACCTGTAATTATTAATGTTCCAGGAAATAAATTAGACTCAACTACTGTGTAACTCCGATACAGTTTTCATTTTATAAGAAAATAGGACTAACATATTTATCATGCATCACGTGTTCTTGCTACACTTCAACTCTGAAAGTGAAAATAACCAATGATAAATGCAAGCCATGAAAAAAAGCTAAAGTCAATCATTATTGACCCAATCACAAAGTAAATCAATAAAGAATTATAGCACCTTCGTAGTGGCTTAGAGGGCACATACAAAATACAAATACATTTTAACTAAATGATTTCTGTCCTTATTTTAAAAAGTCAGTCAAAGTCTTGGCTGATTGTTTTCTATTTTTCAGAATCGTTAAATGTGACATTTCGAAACCTAATCTATATGTAATTGGGAGGCACAAGTTAGGAAAACAGCATTGCTTGCTGAGGTAGATATCTATTGGATAAAACTTCAATAGTGGTTATTAATATACATGGATATTAGGAAAACCAAAGCCCAAGTGATCAGTCCGTGCAATATTCATTAACAAGTTCACTCCACACAGCTCCAACTAAAGCTGAAAATTTCCTGCTCCGACCTGAAGCACGGTCAAATGATAATCTGTATATTGTTTCACAGGAACGTCTTATCACCTCAGCCTGCATGATGTCCTCAACACTCTTGGTAGAAACACTTTTCCGATACTGGGCGAGGCATCTTACCAGTGTCACAATTCTCCGGTTCCACGATCTTCCCAGTGTAATCAATGCAGAGCATCTTACGCTGGTGTTCGCCGTGGCCACAAGTTTGTGAGCATGAAGACCAAGCTCCTATTTGCCACATGGGACATGGCAGGTCTGCGCAGGGCCTGATATCAGAAGGTCTGAGATCTTTATTGCAGTGGTTTGAATAGAAGCCAGCGTTGTCTTTACATTCCACATTTCTCCTGGACCACCCTGAACCACACGTTTTGGAGCATTCAGACCACTCGCCCGAGACCCACTGCGGCACCCCAAAGGGATGGATCAGTTTGCCAGCCATCTTTTTGTCTTTAGGTTTGCTGAAAGACGTGGTTTTAGGAATGTAGAAGGTGTATTTGACCTTCGGTGGGATGGATTCCCCAGTGGTGGAGAGCAGCAGTATTGTGATTGGTTCCTGTAGCTGGCGGAAGCTCTGAAGTCTCTCCAATGTGGTGGACGAGCCACTGTACTTCAGCACAGCCCCGAGCACCGGAATATACTGCTCCACTGTGGAGACCGAGAAGTTGCCATTCAAGATATAATCGCCATTTTCTCTTCGTACAGCCAAGTAATATCCATCGTGTGGTATACTTCCGTGGCTCTGCTGTTTGATGTTAATGTTGGTGGCTCCACTTGGAATCGTCACAATGTCCCTATATCCATGGCTTAAAAAATAACAGGTGAGATTTAGATTACTGTAGCCAAAATGAACCGACTCTTTCATTAAAAATAGCTGTGAGATATTCTTACACGACTTTATTGAATGAGCCAGATATCATCCTGCAGCTCTGACCGTTCCCTCCGCACACCCCGCATTTGTCGAGCTTCTTATTAGAATCCATTTCCAGGTCACAACCAGCTTTGATACATTGGCCTTGCACACAGAAGGATGTGGTATCTGGACCGCATAGGGTTCCATCAATTACCTAAGATTGAGACATTGTAAAAAATTATGATAATTTTAACAGTAAAATACTAAAAATGCTACGTTAAAACCGGTTAATTGGTTAGTAGTGGTAAGTTCCCTTAATCTACAACATAATTGGACATTTCATGTAATTTGACAGTTAAATACAGTATTTAACTGTATTATTACATGAACATATTTTGGAAGTGAAAAAGAATTTCATAATTTACAGTGAAAAAAACGTAAATTTACATGTAACTGCTTACATTTGACTATTTTTAAAACTGAAATAACAACATTCGTTTTTTCAATCTGTGTAGCCTATATTAGGGTTTATATTTTACACGTGTTTTTAAATTGATGCTTATTGCCTTATTTTAGAGTCATGTTACTATGAAGGTGTTTTGTATTTGTGTGTAAAATTATTATTTTTCACAGTAAATTTTCTTCCTGTCGCTTAAACAGTAAAGCACTAACAACGCCAAGGTCATGGGTTTGTTTCGCAGGGAAAGCAAGCAACTGATCAAATGCAATCTGCCAAGAGCATCTGCCAAAAGTCTAAGGCCGTGTGTCCACCAAAGCGTTTTTCCACGCGCCTGGCCTATGTTTTCAATTGTTTTCGATGGGAGCGCCACGTTTTTTAAACGCCATGAGCGTAACGAGGCGCTGAACGTTTTTTTCACACTGAAGCGCCGGGCGCCCAGCGTTTTTTACTGGTCGCCGAGAGTTGAAAAATGTTCAACTTTGGATAAAACGCAGCGCTCATCACTGTCACTTTTACTCACCCGTCCAGTCACAGTGGAGGAGGGGCGGGACTAAACCATACTGACCAACTGTCACAACATTCTTTCTGTACAACGACATCAACCAACAAAATGGATGAAAAATAAACTTTTAGTATGAAACAAATTATCGGCGAAATCAGTTACAAGTAAACTGTGCTGCGGATATTCTGTATCATAGCAACGAAACATCTCAACGGAAAAAACGTTGCGCTGCCAAAACGCTCTCAAGGAACGGTGTCTTCAGCAGAGTGTCAAGCATTTACAGCGGGCTAAAAACGCTTTGGTGGACACACGGCCTAAAAGTAAATTTAAGTGTGCTCACACTAAAAAAAAATGCATCTTACTTTAGCTGCAAATACTCTGAATTCACTGCTCCCTCGTGCTCTGCAAAAGAGTTTACATCTATCTCGTAGCGACACTCCAGCGTATTTTGGTATCCACTGCTTTACATTTCCATGCACATCGAAGTGATTGGGATTGTTGTACTTCTCACATTGTTCCTCTCTGAAACTTTTCCCTGCAATAGTAAAGAGTTGTTACCTAGTATAATAACACAACATGAAATAACTGGCACTGAAGAGAAGAACCCACCTCGGTTATTCTCACAGGCCTGTTTGTTGCAGGACTGGTAATTCACTCTCTGGCCCACACAGTATTTTCCACCGTTTTGAGGAGATGGCCGGATGCACTCTCGGTAGGAGAACATCACTCCGCCTCCGCATGATCTGGAACATGGTTGCCATGGTCCCCACTCGCCCCAGTCTCCATCCACAACTTGCTGAACCAGAAGAACCACACAACCAAATGAATGTGAGACTACTGTGTGTGATTTTAGTCAGTGTCAACCAACCAAACAGCAAAAATAATAACCACTGACATTTAAGAGTCCATGATAAAGAAAAGAAAAATCAAACATTTCCTTTCAGATTGAATATATGTGAGTGTGTACATCTTTATCAATATTTCCAAAAACGTTTTTGTCATTCTACTCACTAATATAGTTCTTTTCACAGGTTTTACTTTTGCATTCATTTTTTTAGACATAACATATTTTTTAGTTAATTTTTAGTTAATTAATTTTTATTTTATTTTATCATTAATTTTAGTTCAGAAATGACAAAATAAGCTCATTATAAAAGAGGTTTAGAAAGTCATTGTACTGTATGTGTGAATTGCTTTTAATGTAAACTTCCATTCAAAAGTTTGGGGTCAGAATTAATTTTTAATACTATTTATACTACAATTTAACAAAGAGACATTAAATTAAAAGTTCATAAAACATTTTTATTTGTAATGTGTCCAAATATGCAAATAAATGCTGTTCTTTTTTCTATTCATCAAAGAATTCCACAAAAATCTTTAGCATCACTTTGACATTGATAATAATAAGAAATGTTTAATGAGTAGAAAATCAGCATGTTAGAATTTTATTTTAATTTTATTTATGATCTTCTGTGTTCCTAGTACTGATAAAACGATTAAATGAAAGGCTAAAAAACCTATTTATGTTACTCGAGAGTATCTTCAAATACCTTAGGCTTCATGACTTCATCTGAGGACATGCATTCACTGTTCAGGCAGGTCCTGTTGGGGCCACAGCCTGTGCCGTCCGCCCAGGGAAGACTCCCGTTCCTGGTTGTGCACACCGACTGCCCTTCTTGCTGGCACCAGAGCTGTCTGCAGATGTCACTGGCTGAAGTGTTGGGACAATGTGAAAACTCCTCTCCAAATATCTGTTGGCACTGGCGGTCCAGGCTGTAAGTTATGCCTGGCAGCTCAGTGGGTAAGGCCACTATCGTCTCAGGGGTGTCCAGTAAACAGTCTCCTGTTATTATCCAGAGGAAGAGTTAGAGGGTAGTAAATCATGAAATCAAAGGATTGTGAAACAGTAGGAACATTGGGCTCCTGGAGCTGACATTTAGGGAGACTTGCAGGAATGCACATCTGGGGGAGTGAGCCGCGAGGAGGAACACGAGTGAGCTGAAATGCACGTGGGGAACATGGGCCACTGCCCACTTCAACTGATACAGCAGTTAAAAAGGAAACGTGTGAGACCAATACTAAAGAGACGTGGACCGGTGGAAAGAAAACATTAGTTACATTCCCTTTTTATGAGTCAGTGAGAAGGGACAGGAATGCACTCTCTCTGACTCAACGGAAAGGATCTGAATATTAGGAATCTACATAATTACAAGCAAAAGGTGACGTAAAAGTGCTTTACTAGTATCAATGCGTAAGTGGCATTCATAAGAATATTTTTCCTGTACTATTGCAAACTCTTCCATTTTTTTAAGCTAGGGCACTGACAAATAAGATTATCCATAAGAAAAGGAAAAATCCGGTTTAAAACACATGTGATAAATTCTTACAAATACTGCTTTTTCTAAAAATGTGGTGTAAGTGTAGACATCTTAATCATTATTTTCAAAAGGTTTTTAAATGTACTTTTAAGACAAATATATATATTTATTTAATACTAACATTGTTTTACAATAAAAATAATAAATGGTAAATTTTCTATTTTACCATTTACCAAATAATAAAACTAATATTACTGTTTAATAATCAAATAATAATATAAAAAATGTATATAACGATACACAATCATGAGGGTCTTTAATTTTGACTTTAATATTAATTTTGCAAATAAATTATATATATATATATATATATATATATATATATATATATATATATATATATATATATAAATATATATATACATTTAACTAAAACATTTTTTTAAAAATAATAATAAAAGATTATGGGAAATTAATTACTTATTTTCATTAACTTCATTTTTTTTCTTCATTATAATATCAGGATAGTTGTACCACTCACATTTTTGACTTTGTAACCCAAGAAATATTTAAATTAATAAATTAGAAACATGTTAATAAATGTATTCAAGTATATATGATATACTTCGCTGTATATGTTGTATAAAGATGATATACGCTGTATACATGAAATGCATTTTTCACGTATATTTGATGACAAAAAGAAAAAAAGTGTCAAGTCATTGACCCAGTTCAAATTTTGTGCACATACCATGTCCATTGTCGAAAAACTCAGTGACGTACAAAGCACTGCAGGAAGACCAAGGCGAGGTCTTACTGAACTGAGTGAAAACAGGGGCCATGACATGATGCTCGCCTAGATGTCCAAAAAGCTGCTCACAGTTCTTAGTGTCATCGTGCGGCATACTCAAAACATGGCCTGAAAGAAGAGCAAAATCGCATTATGGAAGGTCCAATCAATTTAACAATCACTTAATGTTTACCAGAGGACATCCACACCTAGCTCATGGGCAGTGGTGTAAGCGGCCTGAAGGCCATTGTCTTCAATAACAGAACAGCTCCTTTTGGTGTCACACATGGTTCCAACATCAGCTACGCCCAATGTGTCACAACTCTGATGTCCACAGATGTCCTGAAAGGCAGTTTAGGATAAAAATAAATGTAATTATTATTGCTGTTCCAGGTCTCTGCTTAATAGTAAGAGTGAAAAAAACATATTTGCCAATGTTTCCATCATAAAACCAAGCAAATAAATAGTTTTGGCAGACTGCAGACCTATGAAGTGAGAAAATGTAACTATGTGGCGTCTAAAAAAAATCTCAAAAACATGACTGGAGTATTTTCCATCCTTTGCTTAGAGATCCGAGATGGAGGCAAATGTTTCCAAAGCAGCAGACCACAAAACACACATGATTCAAGACACATCTGGCCTTGGCACAGTCTGAGAGCCGGTCTCACATGTGTTCACCTTTCAGAGAAGCTAGTCGGTCTGCTCCAATTTTCAGCCTTGTTTTCGGTTTCAATATGCCATAACGTCTGCTCTAGTAATGAGCAAAGCACCATACACTTTTTGACACACTTTTCGACACACTTTTCAAGACACTCTTTAAATAGTTAGTTCACCCTAAATTAAAAAAAAAAAAAACATGATTATTTAGTCACCCTCATGTCGTTCCAAACCCATAAGATTTTCATTATTCTTCAGAACAAATCAAGATATTTTTGTCCCTCCATTGACAGCTATTCACATATAAACATTGATCAGCAAATATAAACAGAAGCTCAACCGAACCTGTTAACGAGAACAAACCTCATTGGTTCTTACAGAAGCTCAAACGTGTCTCCCTCATCAGACACACCAAATTCAAGTCTTGCAGTCTGTACTAATAAGCCGATAAACTGAATCAGGTCTGTTAGGTGAAAGAGACATGCTAAACGTGCAATGGTGAGGGGTCCCTAGGACAGGTTTGAGAACCACTGATATAAAGTGATCGTGTCTCTTCAGAAAATTTGGACTTAACCACTCAATTCATATGGATTAGTTTTACGACCTCTTTATTAACATTTTGAAGCATCATAGTGGTAGTTGCGTGGAGTTGCAATGAAGGGAATGAATGAAAGTCTTACAGGTTTGGAACGAAATGAGGGTGAGTAATTAATGATGGAACTTTATTTTTTTTTGGGGGGGGGGGGGGGGGGGGGAATTAACCCTTCGAATCATTATGCAAAATGATTCGAAGGGTTATTTCCCTGTAAAAAAATACTGTAAAAAAATACTGTAAAAACTGTAAACTTAACTTTAAAAAGTAAGTAACCTGGTTGCCTTAAAATTTTAAGTTGATTGAACTGGAAAAAGTAAGTTAATACAATGAAGGAGAAACTCAAAATAATAAGTTATCTCAACTAAATAAATTATTTAAGTTGATTTGACAAAAGAAAAAATGTTGTGATAACCAATCTTGAAAATATTTTTTTTTACACTGTGTGTATTTTAATTATGTTTATTTAAATAATCTTTTGTCATGCTTTATAAGTACACTTATTTAGATGTTTTGACTAACATGTTAAAGCTTATGTAAAGTTATCACATTAATTGTTGCTGTATGTTGTTCGATATTACATTTAAAGTTAAAATAGTTTTAATTGTACTAAATTGCAAAATTATTTTAAAAAGTATGCTTAAGTGTACTTCTTTTTCACAAGGGAAGGCTATTCTAAATTCAGCAACAGTCAAGAATCTCACTTCATCATTATCCCATAAAATACATAATAAATCACTGCTCACCTCTCTAGTAAAAAGTATGGCTGTATCATAGTGCTCTGGGTGCCTGTGGCTGGGCGGGTTGAAGAGCTGTTGCCAGGCACAGAAGTTACGCAGAGCGACGCCTCCATTGCTGGAGACTGACGGTCCAACCTCTTCGTCCTCCACGATCAGCATCTTCACAAGCACTATGTTGATGGAGTTCTTAATGCTAGGATGCTTGTAAATCTGAGCAGCCATTGACATCAAGGTCAGCATGTAGTGCTAAAGAGAGAAAACCAACAGCTTGCAATTCATCAACTCTGTAGCAGAATGTTAAAGGTACAGTAAGCGATTTCTGAGAAACACTGTTGAAAGTGGATCTAAACGAGCAGCACAACAAATTCATAGCCAATTAGCAGTAGGGGGCGTGTCCACTCATAATGGGGGAGGAGAGAGCGTGAGCAAAGACTGTAGAAAGAGAGATGGCTGAGAGACATTACAAAAAGAGAAAAGGTCAGAGGAATATCACTTGAAAAAGAAGGGCTATGATCAGGCAAGAGTTTTGGTTTTGAATGTGTGCTTCTGACGACTGACAATCAGCTCTTGCTTTGAATATGCTCTTGTTCATTTTTATGTTCTTCCTTGTCGTTCGTTTGTCATCTACGCTTAATTAAGATTTGCTTCCGCTATGACAGAGAAATTCCACTCTTTCATTGCATGTTCACGCATTTTGGAGGCGGAGCAATGAAGAGAGTGGTGTGTTTGTTTGGGTTGATTTCAAATATCAGCAGTGTTTAATAAAGATTCTCAGAAATCGCTTACTGCACCTTTAAGTGTAAAAGCATGACATCATTGGCAGGACAGTTCAGAACTCCTTGAATGGAATGGATTTTACTCTGCATATTTTTTTCCAGTTATTGTGGACAATCAAATCTCCAGCTTATGCAATATTCATAATAAAAAGTTCATATTTTGATATTGGAGACAGGATTATTGATTACTTTTAGCTGGCATGTCAAAATGTGTATACATGTTTGGTGTGTATGTAATACATTATTCAATATTCTTTAAATGAGAATAATTATTAGCCGATAGAGATTGTCTTTTTGTGTTTACGCTCCACATAAATAAGTGGTTTTGTTTGTTGGAATGCCCTGACATCAACAGTAGAAGCAGCTGGTCTTACATGGAATTCTTTATGAGGAATCTGCACATTTGGATCCCAATATCGACATCTGGATTGAAATCTGCCTCATGATCCCGACCCAGACAGTGCATTTTTTCACACTCTAGTTTTTTCCAATCATTTGTTTTCGATGACTCAATGAAGGAGAATTTCAGGGGGTGGTGGATCATAAGTGGGTGTAAAGATCAGTACAGTACAGTTCCTATGAAACGTGACTAATGGTATATGTTTTGAGATTTCCCTCAAGCTACACTAAATAGCTCTTACTGTTAAAGGTTTTATCCTTCTTTCGATATTAGAACAAGTATGTGGCTCCAAAGGGTGGGGTAGCCAATGGTATAGTATTTGTAAACCTAAGATGGTTTGCAAGATGGACTCCCGGCATAGTCGGTCTTTTTTTATTGACTGGTTTTTGCAGGGTTTGGGGCAACTTTAAATTAGTTAGACCGGAAGACCAGCTTTCTGACCTGTAAAACCAGCTTGGCCATGCTGGGAGACCATCTTAAACTAGATGAGAACACCTTAAAACAGCTAAGACCAGCACACAATCTTTTTTTTTTTTTTTTTTTTTAATTAAAGGTCTAAAAACTTAGCCTAATTGTAGGCCTATGTAAAGTCTGGAGCAAGCTGCATACCATCTTAGAACAGTAAACCCCAGTTGGGCATCCCATCTGAAAGTGGTCAGACTGCATGGTTTTTGTAAGATGATAGCTGGTCAACCAGAAAATGACCAGCTTGCATCATCTTGCACCAGTTATTAAACATCTTACACCATATTCTGAAACAGATTTTCCAGCTGTCAAAATGGTTACAACTTGCGAACTCTTACCTTGATCTCATCTCCATAGAAATGTGCCAGTGAAGAGTCACCGACCACCAAAGTCTCGATAAACCTGGGCGTGGAGACAAAGCGCGTGCGCCTAGACGGCATCTGGACCATAGACTTCTGATGATCATCTCTGATATCTGACAGCTGTTTAGAGACCTGCGGGGACTTTGTAAAACGTCTTCTTTTAATGACATGCAGCTGCTCGGTTGACTTTCCATATGTTCCCAAGCCTAAAAGTTTAGGCTCGACTGTATATTCTTTACCATCTGTAATGAATGATCCTAAAATCCCACGACATACACTGACAGAAACAATAGAGTCCTCATTGGAGTCAACAGCGCCGGTGTAAAAACAACCTTTTAGTAAATCTGCTCCAGTCTCTTCAGTTTGATTCAAGGACGTATAAAAATTTGTCGGGTTGCTGGACTCAAGACTTTCTTGTGGTTTGACTTTGATGCGATATACCTTCAGTTCTGGCGATATAAAGCTGCTGTCTGGTGTCAAATTAAGTGTGAAATTCCTGCCGAAAGCCGTGAGTCTGAAGCTGAGTTGTTCTTCACTCCTCTTTGCCACTCGTCCACCGGTCCTTCCAGTCAGCCGTACAGGTATAATCTCCTCAGTCTCAAACGAGTGAGCAGATGTTTCAGCACAGAGGCAAACAGTTAATGTAGATATGATTAAATACGACCACATTTTCATAATATGGCGCTGTTTCAAAAAGAAAACAATAAATATACTCGAATTTACTGAATCATTGGTCTTAAAAAAAAATGTTAATATCCTAAACGTTTAAAATTAGCTACTATCCAGCACATGACTTTATTAGCTTAAATCTATTTTAAAACTGAATAATTAATTTTTTTTAATGCAATATCACCAGGTAGGCTACACAAATTGAATTTAAAAGAATTCGGAGCCAAGTTAGTGAGCTCTTAAGTCCAGGACTGTCTCATGGATTGAGGCGGTGGTATTTATACTTTCTGAGAAATGAGAGGTTTATTTTTGATATCCAGCGCTGCTGCAGTCTCTCCTCCCACTGTACCCTCATGAAAAACCTCTGGATCGGGTTTGCCCAATGAAAACTGAGAAGCACGCCCCTTCCTAAATAGAAACAGTTTGTAAACTGAGTAGTTAATATTTGTGTATTTCTAGTTTTCTTTTACTGTCTATGGTTTTAGGGTTCCAGCAAAACGTCAAATTAGGTATATTTCATATATTTGTGACATTTTAATGCTTGATAAATTGATACATAATAATATTGGCATACAGCATATGTAAAAAAAAATGCTTAATTATTAGGCTACTCCACAAGTGTTGATTGATAAATAATTACCATTGGGCTGTTTTGGGCAATCTGAAAAATCTGCACAAGAAAAGCTATACAATGTAGTAGCATAAGTTGTGTTCAGATTGTTTAAAAGCATCACTATTTTAGAAATGTTCGTCAGCTGACTCAGTATGTAGAATGGGGACATAAGTTCAGTCCCCACAAGGTGGCAGTAAGACATTGTATATGGACGTGATTCGAACTAGTCTGAAAAAGTTGAGATATTCTGTGACTCAGACACCAGAGGGCGACGATGATATAAATTAAAAGGATGGAAATAAGTTTAAAGACTATACATTCACGATAGACTTGTTCTATTAGTAGCATACATATTACTTCATCAAAGGCCTATTTAAATATTTTAAAGATAATCTGTATTTTTGTAGTCATTCAACTGTTCATCTTTGCATTAATATTGATATTTTGCAAACAATTTTGTTGCATTATCTTTTTTGTCAGTTACTATCTTTACTGCATGTATTGGCATTGAACTGCGCCAAGGTTTAAGTCAACAACCTTTCAATGAGTATTTTTCATGTTAACTATGTAGCTTGTGATTCACAACCAGTTTTTATGCATACAAATCAACACTGGAAATAATAATTAAAAAGATAACTCAATTCTATATAAGCCCAAAGCAAAATTATACAGAATCTGTATGGCATTTAGGTCAGTAAGGGTTATAAACGCCAGAAAAGGTTCTGATGTACACGCTAAAATCAGCAAACCGATGGAGTTTTTCCAATAACTACAGGCTAGTCCATATCGCTATATGAAATGTGACTTTTTCCACTATGGGCAAGGGCAAAGAAGCTGCAATGTTCTACATGTGGTTCATTTGGCAGTTCATGCAAGAGTTCACAGTAGGTGTCATAATGGACAGTCATCTACTGTTTGTGCTGCTTCCAAAGAGCTTTCAAAGCCCTGTCATGACCACATGTGTGGAGTTCAGCTGATGAGAGGAGGAGTTGATGGTGGAAATCTGAAGGACTTTGCTATAGCATCCAGAAGTACACAAACTTGCAGAGCCTGATGTAACAAATATAAAAATGTGTACATTTTGGATTCAATCGATTATGGATGTGAAATGATGATACAAAGGTAGCACCACTTCAGGGAATCCATGATGGTTAAAATGAGGAAAGACTGAATAGGTGTAAACACTGAATGCCGTACTAATTATTAATACCATGAATACACAGGTATTTAATTTAATAAAATTTAATAATAAAATTAATAAAAATTAAAATTAATTAAAAAATTAATTTTGTATTAATTCTTACTGTCAAATGGCAATAAAAATAGTAGCCTAGAGCTAACAACTTTATTCAACTTCATGATTAATATGTTGTTTTATGAATATGATATTCGTGAATGAAGCTCTTGTTACGCATCATTTGTCACTAGCCTATCATAATAGGCAGTTCATTGACTTCATTAATTATTAAACTTACTCTAATGGCTGCCAAAAAATCATAAAGTAGTCTACAATTTAATCAAAATGATTAGCATTATGTGTTTTAATGCTTTCATCACCTCCTCTCATTAATGGGCCTATTACATTTTTGAAATGATTGAAACATGCATTTCATTGCATTGCCTTTATTTTAATAATATTATTCTATTTTTTGTATTTTTAAATAAAAGGTTAAAAAATTAGGAGTAGCCTAATTAAAATTAATTTATCAAAAAAATAAGCCAGTTTACATAGTTCCCTCAGTCATTTGCCAAGTAGTCTACTTTCACACCTCTATGAAATGACAGGCATTTCTAATAGAGTGGGAGGTAACCTCTGAAGCGCGCCTGGCTTGATGCTCATATTTAGAGAGCCAGCGGTGTCTGCAGTGTTCAACATGAACCATGAGCTCTCATCTGAACCTCCCAAAAACTTATATTACAGTCTGCAATGTTTACATATGACGCAAAAGAATAAAAAAGAGAGAGCCGGTCTCACAGAGAGAAACACCATGGCGATGGATGGCGATTGTGGCAATGCTTAATTCTTATGACGGATGTACAGAACCATGATCGAGAGCATCACGGTGTGATTTACACTTTGAGGGATATATATAATCACCAACAACGACGATGTCGGTTTTACCCGTTGTTTTGTTTTGTCACTTGCTTTTTCTAACAAAAATATACCTCTGTATGGAAACTGATTTTTGTGAACCTGTTCGACTTGACCGAGAAAATATCCCAAGTCCTGACAAACTGAACCGAGAACTTGTTGTTTACAGAATAAACGCTTTTAATCAGGAATTTTATCTCAACCTTTTGCCTGATTCAAATTTTCTGGCTCCTGACGGCACATTTCAATATGACACCTCATCTTCGACCTCAAGTGCTTTTTCAGGACCTGCTCTTAGAAGATGCTTTTACTCCGGTGATATTAATGCAGACAGGAGTTCATACGCAGCTGTCAGTCTCTGTGAAGGTGTCCGAGGTGCGTTTTCTTATAACGGGATGGAGTACCTCATAGAGCGAAGGTCGACCAACACAGATGATGCTGAGAAAACGCACATCATCCGCAGGAGAAGACATCTTCACGCTCGGAACTCAACATCTCGGTGCGGAGTTACATCGGGCTTAAACCCGGACGCTGTGGAGTCCTTAGAAAAGTACAAGCACGTGAAAGGACATACGAGGAACTTCACAGAAACTTTGAGCAGATCGAAAAGATTCGCCTCTATACCGAGATACGTGGAGGTCCTGGTTGCTGCTGATGAGTCTATGGCGAAATTCCACGGTGACGACCTGAAGCATTACATTTTGACTCTCATGTCCGTCACTGCAAAGCTGTACAAACACCCCAGTATCTTGAACGCCATCAGTATAGTGGTTGTAAAGCTTATAGTGATTAATGAGGCAGAAAAGGGACCCAAAGTATCCAGTAACGCGGCACTAACCCTGCGCAATTTCTGCACCTGGCAGAAGAAGCTGAATAAAAACAACGACAAACACCCAGAGTATTGGGACACGGCTATATTGTTTACAAAGCAGGTAAGAAATAGCCTACAGAAAGGGTCAATGCAATATTAAGTCATTTAAAATACCCCCAAAAATGTAATTCATACCAAATGACTTAAATACATTCCTTGTTGTTGTTTGAATATATATATATATATATATATATATATATATATATATATATATATACCACCATGAACATAAAGATTACATCTGCTAGATTGTTAAAAGATTTCTCCTTTTCATCACCTCTGACTATCCTGATTAGTCGCTGACCCAAACCTTCTCTTCCTAATTTGTTCCTTATAGTCACCTGGTATGGCTGAGTTTGTTACGCATTACATCCTTCAGTGGTTTTGCCACAGTAGAAACCCTTTCTAAACGCACATGACATGCCATCTGGATGTGAAACTCGTAAAACATTGCTGGAAACATGTCAAAGCTAGGGAGGGCTCCTAAAAGAAAATGTAATTTTTTACCATTTGATTCCAATACAAACTTAAAAGCAGCATTACATCATCAGAAAGCTGAAAGCACACGTCAGGAGTTACAAAAACACTCGATATAATACTGACTCAAGCAGAGGATTGATCTAAGTCAGCTGTCTCTATCTGCCAGCTGTGCCAAGATACCTGCGCTGCACCTGTTATTATAGCAAGATTAACTCCATACCTTTATATTACTCGTAAATAAAGCAATACAAACTTAGTTTCTGCTAAATATTAAGTAAAAATGCTATCATTTTTAAGTATTAAAAAAGCATTCATAGCTTCAGAACTGAAAGCTGAACTAATAATATCATATCTACCTTAAAGGAGTAGTTCACTTTTAAAAAACTTTTGCTGATAATTTACTCACCCCCATGTCATCCAAGATGCCCATGTCTTTCTTTCTTCAGTCGAAAAGAAATTAAGGTTTTTGATGAAAACATTCCAGGATTTTCTCCATATAATGGACTTCAATGGGAACCAAATGGTTCAAGGTCCAATTGAGAGTTTCAAAGCAGCTTCAAAGGACTTTAAACGACACCAGGCGATTAATAATTGGGTCTTATCTAGCGA
>CM075881.1:8096802-8279302 GCA_038021265.1 Cyprinella venusta | reverse complement strand
GATTATCATCATTTGCTCCACTTGGTCAACATACCACACATTTATTACTGACAGGGCCGGATTAAGAGTTCAGAGGCCCCTGGGCACAATGTCTCATAGGCAGGCCAAATGTATATTTTGTCCAAGGACATTTTAATATGGAATTTACAGTACAGTTTTACTGACTTAAAAGAAACTTTGTTGTACTATGCTGGGGTAAAGTTCATAAATGGTTGTTCTTTCCCATAGGAATTTGTACAACTATGTTGGGTGGACCTCTGTGCCTCTAGCGGGGTTCGGGGGCAAGAAAATGTTGTACATTTTAAGGTTAAATGCAGCAATCTAGTGCCCTTTGAGAGATCAAAATTAAGAGCTTCAACCCAGGAACTGCTCGTTGAACAAAGAAAAGGCATTGATTTGTAGCAGAGCAAAGTGCATACTTTTCTTTAAATCACCCAGCACAAACAGGATGCCTATTCTTAAAGTATTGGGCTGTTTTATAAAGGCACAAAGCCATATCATGGTTTCGGTTTTAGTTTGTTTGCAAAATATAACGCTAGAGACCTTTAAGTTAGGTTATACATTTTACATCACATATGTGTTGGGAAAGAGTTCGGCAAAAGGCGGATTCGAACTCGGATCGAGAGCATCAAAAGCTTTCAAGCACTTCACGCCCTTTAGCTATTTCATAACATGCGTCTTTTTACTAAAAAGACAGGCACTTAATGCAAATATACGCTCTGTTATCTAAAATGTAAAAAAAAAAAAATTTCTTCCCCTCGCTTGGGCCCCAATTGCGCATGGCGAACTTGCAATGAAAACATTTTATCAGACCGGCCCTTGCGGCCTCGAAACACTAGCGGTCCACCAGGGAAACTCCCGACACTCCCGAATGCCCCTTTTATTTCTTTTCCTATTTAAATACTTCAAAACAACCAGTGGAGGATGAAATTAAGATTGTTTTTGTACAATGACAAAACATTTGACTTGATGAAACATGGACAAGGAGAGCTAAAAGTGTTCCTGTTGGCAGAACAAGCAACACCAAGGGCATAGGTTTTACTGGGAACTACTCTTGTATAACTCAACACCCTCAAGTTACCACACTTAAAAAGAGGCTGATGGTGTAGTGATGGTGAATGTTATCTGTGTGACAGGTGGTGGACGGAACCACTTGTTCCCCTGACACCTCAGCGGTCTGTGTTCAAGGAAAGTGCATCAAGGCTGGCTGTGATGGCAAACTGAGCTCCAACATGAAGTTTGACAAGTGTGGTGTGTGTGGTGGTGACAACCAAAACTGCAAGAAAGTCTCTGGAATGTTCACAAAACCCATGTAAGTGCTTTATCTTTGAGTAAGTATATGGTTTTAATTTTTTAATTATTATTTATTTTATTGTAATATTTTAATTTAATAATTTAAAATGTTAAAGGCTGGTGGAACAACTTCTTTTAGGCCATTGCACACTGAGTCCACTGAGTCCTGGGTTCAATCCCGATCTCATTAAAGTTCGTATCTATAGCACGAATGTCATTTCTCGTGGCATTTATATGCCAAAAACAGTTTTTGCGTGTATATGGTACGCGTTTTTCACGTGCATATGATACGCACTTTTTGGTGTATAACACGCACAAACTCCCCACCCCCCTCCCCCCTAAACCTACCCAAGGGTTTTTTAGTGCGTAGCATAAGCACGCAAAAACCATTTTTGGCGTATAAATGCCATGAGAAATGACATTCGTGGGATAGATACGCATCTTCATGAGACTGTGTTGAATGTTCGTATGCGTTTTTTTATATTCGTGATTTGGTGGCTCTGAATTGTCAAACCATCATTCAAACTGCTTGCTACGGATGCGAAAACGCAGAAAATCAAACCCAATTCGATTTTTTTATGGTGGACGAAAGTTTCGGAGGCAGCGTGCAAGCGTGATTGACATAACGTGAGGTCGCATTTATTTTTTAAAATGCGAAAATTTCGGACGGGAATTTCGGACTCAGTGTGCAAGGGCCTTTACCCATAATGCTAACCTGTCATTCCAGTACAAATTCCAATTTAACTTGTAATTCAAATTCCTGAGTTGTGTCAAAAATTCAAATTCATGCGTCAAAATGAAGCCGAATCTTGAATTCTGAATATTGTCCAATCCTGTGATCTGCTTTTACAGGAGTGGATATAACTTTGTGGTGACTCTACCGGTCGGAGCTGCAAACGTGGACGTAAGGCAACGTGGTTATCGCGGTTTGATTAACGACGACAACTATTTAGCAGTAAAGAATGTCCAAGGTAAATACCTCCTGAATGGAAACTTCGTGGTTTCAGCGGTAGAAAAAGACATTATCGTAAAGGGAGGTTTGCTGCGCTACAGTGGAACCGGCACGTCGGTGGAGACGCTGCAGATCACTAGACCTCTCAAAGAGTCTCTCACCGTGGAACTGTTGTCGGTGGGTAAAATGACACCTCCTCGCGTGCGCTACTCCTACTACCTGACTGTGGGAAATAAACAGGGCAAGATCTTAAAGAAGGAGGAGAGGAACCCTGCGCATAACAGCGTGCTGGAAGACAGCAATAAAGTGGAACTGAAGAAGCCGGCCTATCAGACGCCGTCTTATAAGTGGGTAACGGCGGATTGGAATAAGTGCTCGGTCACCTGCGGGAACGGGGTCCAAAGTAGATCGATAGAGTGTTTGGATTCGGATGGGGAAGCAGCCACACACTGTGACGGCACCCAAAGGCCCAGTACTATAAGGGTGTGTGGTGACCCTTGCCCAACGTGGAACATCGGCGAATGGTCCTCATGCTCTAAAACCTGCGGGAAAGGCTATAAGAGACGCCCACTGCGATGCATCTCTCACACTGGGCTGCTTTTACCTAGAGACCATTGCTCAAGCAAAAGAAAGCCACAGGAACTGGACTTTTGCAGCGTTCGGTCCTGCTAGAGACCCATTGTGTGTTTTCTGGGACCCATTTTAGGTGAAAGGCAGTGATCTTTAATACTTGTGCGTTCTGTGGTGCCTCACTTTTTGTAATGACAATGTCGTCATCAATGAGGAATTTTACCATGTCGCATTTTAAGGTATAGTTAGATATCACCTACCTCGAAAAGGACAGGGTGTTTTAAAGCAACCAAATAAAACAGACCACGTAAAGTTGTTATGGCATTAACACTGTCACAAAAACAGACTTTTACAGCATCTCCTCTGCATGTGGTTTGTAGATAAAGTGAAGATATCCGATTTGTGGCAAAAGTGTCGTATTCAGACTTTATATACATGTGAATAATTTGATCTAAATGTGAAGCATATTGTATGCAAAAATAGGGCATCTTGGTCCATGCACTATTGATCATTTGTATTCGTATATTAAGATGAGCTAGTCAGTAGATTCAAGTGTTCCTAATCGTTGAAGGTCCAACACGCAGGATTTAGGGTTATATATAAGTATAGAGAAGACAAAACAATGGCGCCGAAAGTAGGCTTTTAGTTTGGGTTTATTAAACATAATCAGTATCTCAACCCTGTCATTTTTGGGTTGAGGAGGACAGATTCTGAAAACATATTTACATTAATAAAATAAGTAATGTTAAAGTTTTATATAATGGTGCTGTACACAAAGGGATAAAACAGATAATATACTATAAATAAATCAGTTAATATACTTTTATGGCAATCAATTTTATCAGTTCAGCTATCTATATACTGAAAGTATACCATAAGAAAGTTTTATGGGTCTTGCAAAAACCCATAAACCTGAACTCTCATAAAAGATGCAGATATTGTACTATGACTGTCCTAAATCTAAAAAGAAATATTAAAAATATAAGTCTTATTTTACCTGTATTCATTACACATGCAGCTGCTATGGCCACTATGATTTTAGTAAAGTCACCATGTCTCCTGGATGGAAAAATCTAGTGTTTTATTGTAAATTAATTAGATGTATTCTCTGCTGGACTTATGAAGATGTTTTGTAATTTGTGCAAACAATCCCTGTAAACCAGATGTTGTTGCTGAGTGAGAGCATTTCATTCATTTAAAAGGTGCTCCCTTATTTCTTTTTTATTATTATTATTTCATCATTTGTTAATACAGCAAAAGGCACTCATGTTTTTGTATTGAAATTCATTGTATACTATGTATACATCCATCGACTGTGCACAAATAAATACAGAAATTACATTAAATGTTTTATGGTATCTCCTCACACTATTTGGGGATGGGGAAGTGTGTATGGATCATGAACATGTTAACGAAAAGCCTCAAACTTTACCAAAGGCCGGATGAAGAAGAATCATGGAAAATCCCATAGTATTCAATGAGACTTGAATTATGCTGAGACGACTGAAAACTCACTACCTTATGCCTGATAGATAGATAGATAGATAGATAGATAGATAGATAGATAGATAGATAGATAGGGATAGATAGATAGATAGATAGATAGATAGATAGATAGATAGATAGATAGATAGATAGATAGATAGATAGATAGATAGATAGATAGATAGATAGATAGATAGATAGATAGATAGATAGATAGATAGATAGATAGATAGATAGATAGATAGATAGATAGATAGAGGTGAAATGCTGAATAAATTTGGAAATAATCTGGTGTCATTATAGTGAAAACAAAGTATATTTCCACTGACGAAAAAAGCAACATTTTTACAGCTGAAGATATTGGCTGCAAGGGAGCAAATGGTTTTCCATGTGGTCATATGAACTACTAATAAATATTATTCTTACTTCATGATGCACACACACAAACACACACACACACAAACACACACATACACCACAGCTGCAATAAAAAAAGTATATGGCTATGAAACTAACAGCTTCACATTTCAGGTCTGTATAATGAGGATTACGTTCAACACCTAGAGGAAAAAAATTAATGGTCAGCGTTTTTCAGCAGCACAGACAATCCATGTAGTAATCATGTGCATGATGTCAGAAGATTTAAAGCATTTATTTAGTATTTAATTCAGAAAACACTTTTTTTAGCTTGATGAATCTGGGAGAAAACATGAATGCATAGAAACAAACTTTTAATAAGAAATAATAAACAAGAATTTTATCCATGTTTGACTGACTTCCAATAAAAATGGTCCCTCTCCTATCCAAATAGTGCACACAGTTTGTCCAACTCCACAATATTAAAACTCTCAGCTGCTTTGGATCTATTGTTCCACGGGATTGACCTCGACTGCTCTCGAACCTTGAGAACACCCATGAAAATCTATATGATCAGCGTTGCTGAAGTTAATGCTTCGAGATGCCACAGGGAAATTTGGACCCTTTTAAAGTCAAATAAGTGACGATGTGGGAAATAAATGAAAGAACGGCTTTTGGTCAAACGAGTCTGTCTCTGTTGTGCTTTCAATCTAATAAATCCTTGAATTGAAAATTTATTAGTGATTTTAAAATGAACTCACTATCGCACGTTCAGTGAATGTTGGTGGATGACATATCCGTATTGTAAGCTTTTAACCTATTGTCACCCATTAATTCTTTGTTCGGACCACCATACAAATCAAAAGCCAAGCGTGAAGGCGGCCAGCAGTAGTTAAGCGGGAGAAAAAAATGTTCTGTGAACCAAGAGGCCACTTCTTTCTTTGGCTTCACTTGCCTGTTTCAGAGAGCTGCTTTAAATCCACGTCATTCGAGACACGGCTTTTGCGAGGTCATTTGAGAGTTCAAGCTTAGAAAATGAACAGGACCTTCTGTTACGGGGGTCTCACATAATGAGCTGTTGGACTGTAAAAAATTGCAAAGAAATCTCTAAACGTTTAAAATGATCCAAAGCTCAAATGCTAATTCTAGAGATGACTAATGCTGCCAATGAGGCTGTGTGAGGGTAGCCACAAAATTTGTTTCATTTCAAGTTCATTAATTTGAAGTCTCTATTTTTTGTCTTAAGTTTACCTTAAAATTTTCATATACTGTATGTGAATGTGAATCTTAAAGGGACAATACCCCAAAACATTTTTTTGTCATCATTTATTCAGTATAAGGTTGCCCAAACCTATGAACTATTTTCCTCTGTGGAAACATAAAAGAAGATATTTTGAAGAAGAAGGAAAAAAAAAAGAAATACAGGTTTAAATTTTGACATTTTATATAAATATATATTAGGGCTGTCAAACGATTAATCGCAATTAATCACATCCAAAATAAAAGTTTGTGTTTACATATATATGTGGGTGCACTGTGTATAATTATATATATATATATATATATATATATATATATATATATATAGTGTATAAACACACACATGCTTGTATATATTTAAGAAATATTTTAATGTATATAGATTTCTATATAATTTATATTATTTATTAAGTATAAATAATATATATATATTTTTAAAAATACATGCATGTGTGTATTTATATATACAAAATAATTATACACAGTGCACCCACATATATTAGGTAAACACAAACTTTTATTTTGAATGTGATTAATCGTTTGACAGCCCTAATATATATATATATATATATAATTTATTTATTTATTTATTTTTTTGGGGTGTAAACTGTCTCTTTAAACATTTTGCTTTCAGGTCAGATAATCATTATAAAAAATACCTCGCTAAATCTGAGTTTCAAAATGCCTGTCATAATGTGCAAATAGGATATTCTAAAAAATTCCATCACAAGGAATTGCAAATACTTATTTGGAAAGTGATAAACTGCAAAAACACTAGAAAAACACATCACCCTCTGCATTGGTTAATGGGCATAATTAGGGTTTTTCCAGGGTTACTGCAGATTTAAGTTGCTATGGTGAAAAGGTATAACGCACATCAAAATAAGGGTTGTGCCTAATGTGTGTGAAACCTTCAGAGCAAGACATCAGAGCAAGGTACAGAGAACAGCAACTGGTGAGATCACAGACACTCCCTGAAAACAACACAGAAATACCCTCAAATTGTGACATTGTGCAGCCAACATCATTTGCCCAGGCTGAACTTGAAGCAAATGGCACTTGTTGTTGACAACTAAATTTACTGTTGCGATGGAGAAGGAAGTAATAGTTGATATATTGAATGTGTAAGTGGAAATAGTGAGGCTGGAAGTCTAAACTAGAAGAATAAAACAATGACTGCTTCTCCATGTTTTATGGGCTCCTATACGTGAAAAAGAAGTGTGCTTAATTGTTTTCAATATGCACTTGAAGTGCTTCAAATTTAAATAAATAAAAAAATGCCTATATTATATATACTACTTGCAGAGAATATATTGTAATAATAAAGACACTTTTAAAAAGTGCACTTCGTTATAATGTCAAATTAAAAGTTTGAATTATCTTTTGTTATACTTTAAATAAGCACACTTAACTATAATCCTTCTTAATTTAATTGCAATTAAGATGCAATTAAGTAAAGTACGTTTTAAAACATAACACTCTTTTAAAGGGGTATGTGTCTATTACGCTCCGTTTAAAAGATGTAATATTAATATATGTCTCAGCTGTCCCCAGAATGTGTCTGTGAAGTTTCAGCTCAAAATACCCCACAGATTTATTATACCATGTTGTAAATGCCCATTTTTGAGTGGAAGGAAAAACATGTTGTTTTCGTGCATGTATCTTTAAATGCAAATGAGCAGCTGCTCTCCACCTTAAATTCCAGAAGAGGGCGGAGCCTCTATAACTCGTGCCAGAGACATTCTACCAAAAAAATTTTAGTTTTGATTATTATCTCTATATATCGCTCATATGACATTGCATTTTTTCATAATCATGAAAGTTTATTATCTACATTTGTTGTAAATCCATATCAGTCTAAATTTCTGATATATGTTTTTCTGAGTGGGCACATCAAAACAAAGACCTGTATGTCAGACAGCGCGTAAAACTAAGTTCTCTTTCACATCTTAATGCGCTTAAACGGTCAAATACACACAAATATGACAAAAAACGCACAGCTCACATAAATAAAGTTGGTTGTCTTTGAATGTAAACCGCAAGTAAAGGAATTGCATTAGATCTGTGTATTAGCCCGCGTAAAATACTAATGCCAAATATGTGGTTAATGAATAATAAAAACAGAAAAATCACTCACAGCTCTTGATTGAGTAACTTTAGTAGCTTTAATAAGAGTCAATTTCTAACTTGAATGCTGCTGCTAAATGCTCTGGCGGGGAGATGGCAGCTCAATGAGGGCGGGGTCTATGCTAATAAGGCAGAGTAATAAGGCGGGGCCTTAAAGTATAATATTTCCTTAGTAAGCTAAAGTGTACTTCTTTTTACAAGGGCTGCTCCAAAAACTAAAATATTAAGAAGAGGTTGGACATTGCAAGTTCTCAAAAACCTCTGAGAAGTCTGTATAACAGACTTTTGCTTTTCTTTTTTATTTCAAAATATTTAGTGAGCAAGAAATACAATATTTTGATTAGCCTGAAGCGAGGGAGCTTTCAGATATATTTTGAAATGTCAGGAGGGATTCATACGCAGTAGATCCTGCGCTTCTCTTCCAGCAATGAGCTGAAGATGTGAACCATGGCTGCTTCTCTGGCCAGCCGCTCTTTTTTTGCCCTTACACAACAAAACTGCCTTTTGTTATCTTAAGAAGATGGAACCAGTGGATGCCAGGAATCCACAATCAATGCCAAAGCTTTGATCCCTTGGACTGTCTCCACTGATGCTTGGCCTTTTTCAAGCTGACAGCAGTGGTTCTTCATCAAAATAAGATATTAACTCACATGTGCATTAAATTATACACAAAATTACACAATGAAAGGCCAGTAGTAGATAATCAGGGGAACAACTGCATCGAAATAAAGGCACAGCTCCTTAATGGCTTGTTTCTGTGAGCTTGAATTAATCACACAGGAGAGAACAGCAAGGGTTAAATCTTAATTTGTTGTGTGTGGCAAGATGACAAGTGGCCGATTACCCTCTCTCCTCACACGCTGTGCAGACACAGGGTCTAATAAGAGTGCAGTGTAAGGAGAGGTAGTGAACCAAGATCTGTGTTGGCAGAAGAGGCAATTTACCAGACACTTGCTCTGCCATGACTGGATGGGAGTAATGAAATCATGTGGCTTTCACCCTTCAGCTGATTTTAACAATATGGTTGAGAGACGCCTTATTAAGAAGGAATCCACTGAACTGATCTCTCCTGCTGTTTGATAACACTCCTTTCCCATAGTGCCCTTGTTCTGTGAATGAAGCCAGATGGCTTTGCAGAGTATGGGAAAATATACTAATTAGAGATGGGTTGAATCATAGATCTTACAAATAATGAGTGCGTTATCTTTTTTTTCTGTCTTGTTTGCTTTTTTTATTATCGATAATAACAATGTACAACATACCATTCATTAGATTTATAAAATGTTGCTAGATTCTGTCTGGTGTAATTTTTTCCAAAGCAGTTAAGAAAAGTAAAGTCTCATAATCCAAAAAAACGACTATAACGCCAATGTGACAAAGAAATTGCACCATGGATTTCAAATCAAATTGTGTCCATATGGGGTTCTGCATATCATCTATTAATACATAACATTTACAGGTATTAATATGTAACATTTACAGGTACTTCTACTTGAGGCGGCATTTTTTATATTTTTTAATATAGATTTTATGTTTACGGTCGCTGCTGAGAATGACGATTGCTGAATGGAGGCTTGAATTTGGGTCTGTTCCTCACAATTAAATGGATTCTAATGATTTGGATTATAGCGCAAAAATAAAATGCATTACTTTTGTGAATAAACGTTGCGTTTTGGTGTATTTTTATGAATCTATTGTCAGTCACAAGACTTTAAATGCTTGAATACAATAGAAATATCAAATATTCAAATATGTATGCAACAATTTTAATATTTAAAATTAAGGATTCATACACATTGCTATGGTTGGTAAGGTCTGTAAGACTGTTCCTACGTAAATATTTTACGCTTTAGTTTTCAATTTTCAATTTCAGTGTCTATGGATATGTAAGCAAAACCACACTTCACTAATCACGATTAATTGCATATAACATAAAGGTTTTGGTTTATATAATATATATGTGTGTGTGTGTATATATATATATATATATATATACACACACATATATATATGAAGAGTTCAAATGCAAAAGCCTCTAAGTGCCATATGAAATTTTCTTCTAAAATTATCATTTTTATCAAGCTTGTATATTTAAGTTCAGTAATTTCACTTAAATGGCAATGAAGATTACCTATTAATTGTCACTTAAGTGAAATTACTGAACTTAAATATACAAGCTTGATAAAAATGGGCATTTTAGAAGAAAATTTCAAATGGCATTTAGAGGCTTTTGCATCTGAACTCTTCATATATATATATATATACACAGACTGTCCCATTTATGTCTGCATATATATGTATACATATATAATATATACACACATATATAATATATGTGTGAATATAATATATAAACAAAAACATTTATGTTAGATGGAATAAATTGCGATTAATCGTTTTGACAGCACTATAAGATAAATACAAATACTAATGAGATCACGTTGATTACTTACATCTTTAAAATGCACGGCTAAGTTTTCTGCATGCAACAATGAACACAGCACCATATGTGATGTTTGTTTCGCAAACAAATGACCCTCATGAACCGTTTCTTAGTACATAGTCAATCACAAAGAGTTATAAAACAGTCTCGATCTTGCTCGTGATTTAGTGGTTCGAAACACTCCGTTAGTGAATTATTCATAATCGTTACTGAATTTGCAACAAGACTCCCTCACCGATCCGCAAATCAATTTTTGGTTATTTGGGAATGGTTACTTATAATTAAAGATATATATTCACAACAGACTTTAATTAGCGTATCCTGAAATAAATATTTAACAAAACGAACAAACAAAAAAAGAATATAAACTTATCTGCAGCTTCTGAAGGTTACAAATCATGCACCTGAGTCAGGTACGCCTTGTCAAAGCCCTCAGTGTTTTGTCAGTGTTCTCAATCAATGGCCTGTCACTGCATGAGGTAATGCTAGTCCTGAGGCCTTGAGATGGTTTCCTGCTCAAATCATAGCTCTTGCACAACAGCTTTACTTCATAAGCTCCACAGACTTGTATTTGTCTTCGCTGCAGCAGGTTTCTCTGATGGAGGCGACCTGTATTATTCAGTACCCCGCGGGAGTAGTAAAATTTAAGAGGCCATCCACACCAAAGAAACCAATGTTGCATGTGTTTAAGTAGGTGTGTGTGGTTTCAGGGAAGACTTAATCAAGGCAATGGTTTGAGCTATGCATCAATGACAACAAGCCTTCATATAGCTTTTCAAAGAACGATAAATCAAAAAACGTATATAATACCTAATACCTAGTGATGATTTAGTTGTAACTTCAGCGCTTTTGGTTTGCTAGAAATGAACATTTGTTTCGAATTTCTTTCATTGACATAACAGTGTACTCCCACCACATTCCCAGCACATTTATGGTACAGTTCATGTACGCCCAAGTACATTACTACAATCCCTGTGAGTTGAGTCCCGGCACGAATCCAACACGCACCTATAACATTCCCACAACACTTCCCAGCAGTCTTTGGTAATGCTGACCTTCAAAACTTGAAAACGATGTGGTTTCCATTTACAAACAACAATGAAGTTAATTTAGTTTGAATTAATCCCTTTCCTTTGGACGACTCATTGACATTACAGTATACAGAATAGCTCTGTTGGCATTGTCCTTAACATTGTTTATACATTGGACATCATGCGTCATAAGAATGGAAGAGGCTCTCGGAGCATGTGTAAATGTCACAATCTTTTGATTTTCCCAGCAAGAACATCCTGAGTTCTCATACAAATATCAGTCTATAGGCTTTCATTGACAACCTATAGGAAGTCTTGTTCTTTGGTTTTTTTTTTTTTGTTACAAGCTGTAAACACACGTTGGCATTAAAATAAGCAAATAATCCATGAAAATTCGGACACATAGCCCTTTATATAGCCTTTACACAATATTTTATTATCTCCAAGTACAGTTTTTTTTTAAATATACTTTAAAAATTTGTACTTTTAAAAGTACACTACAACACAAAGAAAGACACTCAATTTTTCACGAGAGCTGACATTCTCACAACTTCTCCCCCTCATTGGTTTACCAGCTGTGTTTTCACTGAGACAGATCAGCTAATATGACGTAAAACACTTTATATTTTGTCATTACAATGGCAGCTAAAGGATTATGCAGTGCATTTAAATCAAAACATGCTACATTTCAGAGAAGTCACTCCATCAGTTCTTTAATTTCCTGTATGTATAGAAGTACACTCTCAGAAAAAAAGGTACACAAGCTGTGACTGGGGCTGTACCTTTTCAAAAGGTAAACTTTTGTCCATTTCAGGTGCTAATATGTACATTTTAGGTGATAATAAGTACATTTCAAGTGCTAATATGTATTTTAAGTGTTAATATGTACATTTTAGGTGCTAATAAGTACATTTTAGGTGTTAATATGTACATTTTAAGTGTTAATATGTACATTTTAACTGTTAATATATACATTTTAGGTGTTGATATGTACATTTTAGGTACTAATATGTCCATTTCAGGAGCTAATAAGTACATTTTAGGTGTTAATATGTGCATTTAAGTGTTAATATGTACATTTCAGGAACTAATATGTACATTTTAGCTCCTAATATGTAAATTTTAAGTGGCAATATGTCCATTTTAGGTGGTAATATGAACATTTTAGGTCCTATTATGTACATTTTAGGTGCTAATATGTACCACTAAGGTGCCAATATGCAGCCTTTGGGTACAAAAGTGTGCCTTTTGAAAAGGTACAGCCCCAGTAACAGCTTTTGTACCTTTTTTTCTGAGAGTGTAAGGAACACTCTTGAGACCTGGATTGTTGTGCTTCGTAATAGGCTAATTAGTCACCAGTGGTCCATATCATTCATTCATGAGCCCCTTTAACACTAAACATGAAAGCCACAGCTATACTCTTTATATTCAGCTGTATGGATGCGTTTTCAACACCACCAGGTCGAGCCAATACCTTTTCGTCTCTTTTGAAGCCAAGGGGATTTTTATTGTCTAAATGATGGATTCTTGTTTTCCAGTATTTGGACTGTCTAAAATCCCATATTCTCCATTTACGTATTACAGCCAAGGGAAATCAGCATCTAACACCACACTCAGCTGTCTCAACTCATCAGTCCGAAGCACTCATGGGCCAAGTATTTGAGGGAACATGGCAAACACTGTCTGTTTGAATAGACAAACATTGTATAAACTTCTATTGGCATGTTTCTGGAAAAGAGATGGAGAAAATTTCTATTTTGATGGCCTTCTTATAGAATTATATATGTAAAATAATATAAAGACTTAATTTCAGCCTTTTCTATTTTGATGCTTCAGAAGACCAGTGGCCAGATTTCCAGCTTCTTTTAGCAATAAAAAGCTTTTTAAAAAGTTTCTCTGTCATACATGTTTAAATTAATCATGCGACGTGATTTACTTAGGTTTGCGGTAGTCCATTTGCACCATTATTTAACGCCCCAAAAAATGGTGTGTCTTAACCAATTTTGCGCTTGACATGACATGGAATTTGCGCATTGTCAATAGATCTAACTCAGGGAACTTTCCACTCCCATTGGTGCTTTCATTAGATTGCGGTTATTTAGTAAATCCGGCCCTAAATGGACGACTTTTATGATCATTTAATAGTGCTTTGAGTTCTTTTTGAAGCTTTACACCTTCAAGAGTTCACATTGATTATAAATGCATTGAGAAGTGCAGACGACATATTCGTCAAAGCTTCTCTTTTTTAAAATCATACAGATTTGAAAGGACATTTTTTGGGTGAACTGTCCCTTTATGGTTTTGTTACGTCCTCCTGACCCTCCGTTTAATATTGCTTTTCATACCGCAGTATCTATTACAAGACAAACAACATCACATAGTTAAAACTAAATGTATGTGTTTCACTGTAAGCGCTGAAATAACAGTTACACAACCTCAGTATAAACACTTTTTGAGACAGATTGAGGTAAATGGCTCAGTGTACATCTCACTGTCTCGATTTGACTGCAGCCTGCAAACCTTCAGCTTACATTACCATTATGAAACTACAAAGTTCAGCTGCTCCTAATTCATCAACAGGGATAAAAGCCTAATCGCTTCAAGAGAAACACAAATCTGTCTGTGGGATATCCATCTGTGCTCCTTAACGCACTTTTCATTTTCAGTCAGGTGCTCGGAGGAAACACACGGACCAGGATGGCATTCTGCTGACATTCCTCTGGATTTTGGCCTGATGTATGTTTTGGAGTAAAGAGTTTAATGTAAACACAACCAACCCCATGAAAAAACTGTAAAGGAGTCCACAACAAAAGACAAACTAGTGCAAGCAAGTGCATTTTTATACAATTATGAGTCAATAAAAGTTCAAATATTATCCCATAAAGGTCTCAATTTGGCATTTGGCATTATTAAAACTTTATTGTTTGAACTAAGATACCCGACTTGTCACATGGTTTCACACTTTATGTGGAAACTTGGCTCAGGTTTTTTTGAGATTGTAAGATAATTTGAGAATCAGATTTTCCGAGTACTCGCACTAATTTCTGCAGAAAAGGCCAGAAAGACTTTTTTTGGAAATCTGAGAAACAATTAGGTACAAGCTGCATATCAAAGGATATTTTGGCACTGATACTGTACATTTGCGTACTGGCTTACGCAGTACAACTGGCTTAAATTATTATCATGTGCATTGATACTTATTTAGATATACGCACTTTAATGAAAATAGCATTTTAGTGCTAACTAAATTGTGTCCAGCAAGCACTCAAACTGTAATTCTGAGCATGCAATTTCCTGTTTAAACTCTGTTTGTGAGATTGAAGATTTTTCCCAAAAACGGATGAAGCCACACTTCAAAGAAAACACTGCAATTGTCTTCTAGAAACAGTCAAAAAAAAAGCAGTCAACCATTCCGAGGTCTGTTTCAAACTGAAGCATAAATTTGATCTTTTACTGTATATTTGGACTAATATCTGGACCTATGAACATGGTCAACAATAAAAAGGTCTCAGATCTCTTGAATTATGTTATCTCTCCCAATCAGAAAGAGATATGAGACAATGGTTCTTGTAGCCTACTCAACTTTGATTAAAAATTGTAATTACCTAAAAATGTTTGTCAGACTGGTCTTGAATACATTTAAACATCATCCTCCGAGCAATTTACTTGTAAACTGTGGAATGTGTCCTGACTCTGTTCCAAAGAAAACCCTTTGGTGAGTAATCCTTAACTCACAAAACTAATCGCCAGTTAAAATTTACGATTCAAGTATCACAAAAGTGTACCACTGCAGCACTGAGAAACTCAAGAGCAGCCACTGACACTGACCAGGTTTCAACAACTTCACATTTCAACAACTTCTTTGCTTCAGCCTGCTCGTGTCACAGCTGTGGATGGTAATCCTATTTATTCCAGAGCCATTCAATGATCTATTACGACTTCTAAACCCAGAGGAAGAACCTGGAGATACATGAGTTCAATGCCAAACCTGACAGAGGCTGGATGTAAAGTGGTCATTAAGGTTGTCAACTATCTGTTAGCACTGCTGGGTCTTACCTGGCCACTACATGCCTAAGATGAACTGGAATCACTCATTTCAACCACTCAAGAAACTGTTTCTACTTGCTAAAATCTGTTTAGACCTCTAGTTATTTCCAAAAGACAGCTTTTGTAATCAATCATGCACCAGAACTTGACAAACTGCTTGGAACGAGTGATGTTGTCTGTGCCTAATTCTGTATAGACTTGCTGTATCCATATGCTTTATATGCCTTATGGATAGAAAAATAAATACAACCATAGAGATAGGCCAATATCAACTATAAAACCATATAATGTTGTGTAGTTGTATTTATCGTTCTATGGTTTTATATCTAATGATAAATACATTTACATTTATTTACTTAGCTGACGCTTTTATCCAAAGCGACTTACAATTGCTATATGTCAATTGCGACTTAAAATTGCTATATGTACAATTGCTATATTTTGCACGCCTCTGGAGCAACTAGCGGTTAAATTGTCTTGCTCAAGGACACATTGGTGTCTCACAATCGATTCGAACCTGGCTCTCATAGATAGATAGATTAGAGTATAAGATAGATGGAAGATAAGTAGGTAGAGCATGGATAAACTGCAACCAACCAGTAATATATAATGCAAGATATGTCAATCCATTTAGTGTGGATCTGCAAAACACACCTGCTCAGAACCAAAACAATAAGCCCCTTTTCCTAGTCTGTAACCATAGTGCTTTTACAAAGTTATTGTAAAGACTGATTCTGGGTTGTCTTCTCTTTTCAATCACTGTGTGTGTGTCGACTTCAGTGTTTGGTTTGGTTACGCTTCAGTGTGAAGAGTGACACGTCGGAGACCCTCAGTGCACATCAACTCCTAAACAAAAGAGACCAAAAACAAAGCGCTCATTGTGGAAATATTATCAACATGACCTCATCTTAGTATCTCGCTTGTAACGGGAGAAGCCGTACCTGTGTTTTGTTTATTGTGAAATAAGGCCGTGTTCTATTCTGAACATTATGTAGAATTTCACCAGCTTAATTTCTCTTAATAATAATGCAGTTGGCAACAATGCAACTAATGAATATGTATAAAATAGAATGAAAGTTAGCAAATAGATATGCATCATATTTTTATATTATTTTATGATTATTTATATATATATATATATATATATATATATATTTACATTCACTAAGAGGGTTCAATGCTCATCCCTCATCATTTCACATTCACTCTCTTGCATACGTTGATGACACATGATGACCATTACATCAGACCAGAACAGAAACGTGCGCCTTTGTATTTGGGTTTAATCCAACATAGCACATATCCATAACAGCACATGGAGCTGATTACATGTGAAAGCCAAAGCATTGATCCTCAATTACCTCACTACCAAATACTGGCTGTTAAGATCATGACCCGCATGGGAGAGACAAAGTATTAGCTTTTATGGTTAACAGCTGCCATTTACAAACTACACTAACCTGCAGAATGCAACTCTGATTGTGACAACTTTACTGTTCATTTGAGGTAATTTTATGGTAGGCGTACAACCACCATTCTTCATTTCAACAAACTGAGCCTCATTCATGACTGACTCCTGCACAGCAGCTTTTTGCAGTTTAGTGAGAATTAATTCGCTAAACTGGAATATTATATCAAGCTGGTCTTTGTTCCTATAGTTAGTGATGTCAACTAGAATATCAAAAACCATTCTTATGTATGTTTATTTGCAGCAAAACCTACTCAGAAGAGTTGTATCTGACGGACATTTTTAACATATAGTTTAACGTCTAGTTTAACAGTTCATCCCAGCAAACACAGAACATTGCCCTATCAGTCATGTATGGCTCTGAACGTTAGGAGGATCTGAAAATGAGAAAGCATTTTCTGGGCGCTCAAGTAATTCCAAACAGTCATTGAGCTGCAGTCTCCAGGAATGAGAGATGGATTCTTCTGCCAGCTCATGCTCAGAATACCTCTGTGTTCAGTAAACATAAAGGTCCCTGAACTCAACTCAAACAAGGCCCAACAGGCTGAGAAGGCCAAACATTAAAAAAAAAACGGCTGAACACTGAAAGCCTGAGAGAGTGAAAGTGTTCTGGATCTGTCCGCCATGAGACCTGAGGATGGCTTGCCTCTATGAATGACATCCATTGCAGACCATAATCCTTTAAGACTCAGGAAATATTTACTAAGGTATTATCTGCCCTCAGGTACAGTATGCATTTTTCTATGGTTTCTATGTATATGGTTATGACAGCCATTGACCACAAACCCCCTCGTGGAAGAAAAACACTGCCAAGTTTACAACTGTGACAATGAGCGCTTAACCAGGACCAACTAAAGTTTGGAGCTCCATTGTTGTAGTAAACTTGTACAGCGTTCTTGAATGAATCACTGATGAGATGCACACCGGTCTGTTAAAGAGGGTATGCAAGTGACCTCACCGTTGGCCGAAGTGAAGGCGTTATGTTACACTCTTAGAAGAAAAGGTTCTATATAGAACCTTAAAAGGTTCTAAAGTGCTACGTATTTGGAACCCCTAAAATGCAATGCATGTGAATGATCACAAAATTCAAGATATGGGGGTTAAAAAATGTAATTAATCAATATCATCAATATCAGTGACATTTCGGTTTTCATCCTCCAAAAATCAGCATGATTAAAATGTGATATTAAGTTACTACAACAGTTTAACTACAAAATGTGGCAGAATAATGTAATATATGTCATTACAGAACCTTTTTTAGCATAAAAGGTCATTTGGAGTTGAGTAAAGAACCCTATGCTTCATATATAGAACCCCAATGAACCATTTTTCTAAGTGGCAAAAAAGACGGCAGCATTGGTTTTCAGTGTGAATGCCGCGACAAACAAACAAAACACATTTAAAACCGGAAAGAAATAGATTTGTCAAGAAATCGGAGGTATATTTTTACAGACAGCCGAAAGCTACAGAAAAGAGAAGGAAACGGATCTCTACGATTCATAGAAACAACAAGACTCCAGACAGTGAAAGGTGGATTTGCAGTTATCATTTCGTGGCATAATGACGCAAGACACATAGAACGAGCTGTCATTGTTAAATAAAGTGACTCGTGTCATTCTAAAAGTCTCCTTTCGCTCATTGTCGGTTAAGTGGAGGACAATGTCTAACCAATCCTTGCTTTAGACTTTCATCCACAGATACCGTGTTTTAGGTGCAGGGAGATGTTTTTACTATCACTTTATTTAGCGTTTATGTAAACATTATATTCGGATTGTTCAATCGGTGTCCGTGTAAACGTAGCTATTGTCCTTTCCATGATTGCCAAAAACGAATTCGATGACACCAAACGTTTGCAATGTCAAATGAAGAGTATGCAGCATTTACATCATAAGAGTTAATGACGATTGTATGGCACTCACATTGGCTATGAAGTAATGTAGGGCATAAAGTCGATGTCACATCAGTCTAAGGGGGATAAGCTGGAGCTTTTCGGAAAACTCTGACTTTCCTAATTCTAATTCGGAGTCAAAAAAGAGCTAGTCAGGAACAATTAATTCTAATATGACATGAATGCAGCATGAGTTCAAGCATGGCTTCACCTCTCTCAAGATGAAAATCTATTAGAATAAATAACAATGAATCAGTCTTTATAATTACACGTTCACTATTAAAACTGGATTTAAAAATAATCAATTGCTCATATCTGCTGATATTTTTAAAAATGTTTAAACCATTCTCTTGAAGGTATTAAATATGTAAAATTGACATTTATCTTCTTAAATAAAAAGGGATGTTCATTCACAAAACATAAGTCTAACGTTTATGGGGAAAATGCAATGAAATGACTCAAATTGATTCAGTTCTGCACTAACGAATGACTGTTACTGGTTAGGCTTGATTGCCATTTAAGCTGCATTGCCAAAACGTTCCTTTGATTTCTGTTTGATCAGATTTTCACTGGCTTATGGAAATCCCAGTTCTCTGACCGTATGATTTTCACAAATCCTGGAGTGAAACATCATACATGACATATTCACGCATGACTGCTTGTAATCCATCTTGGTGACACACATTCCTGAAGACTGTAGCAGCATGATGTGAGACAACGCAAATTGGGTTGTTAAGCAGAAACAAAATCATATAGCATTACATAAGTTCTCTTTTACACTACTTTTACTCAGCTGTCTTATTAGATGATTTGCAAGGTCACATGCCCATTCCTCCTCTTTCCCTTAGTCTATATGGACATAGTACTACTTTTGCACATGTATTCATCTTGTGTTGGCTCAAGCTCAGTGAAGGCAGCGGGGGACGTGCGGTTAGATTTTACAGCAGTGGTTCAGGCGCTATATACGAGTTTCATTTTGAACAGAGATCAAGCCAATTTTCAAGCGCTCCAGCAATGATGTTATCACAAATGTGTTTTCCACTTACAATTTGTTCAGGTAAAGTGGTCTGTTTAAGTCTTTGTAGCCGGATGGGGGTTTTTTTAAGCTTTTGACATTGTTAAATTAACCTCACATACGCACATTGATAATTATGCATCTAAAACAAGGTTCCTGAAATGAACTCTTACTCCCATATTTTTTAATTGCAGTAGATGATAAGTTACATAATGAAATTTAAAGGTTAAAAAGCTGAGGAGGAGAATAAAATATTTAATTAGAGCAACAAAAAGCAGTGTGTTATAGAATTATAGACTTGTAATTGTGACTATATGGGAAAGCAGAATAAAGAAATTCTTATGAATATTTTCAACTGGGCTGAAATGGGGATTTCCATTCCAGAAATCATGAATGCATACTGCCAACAGAATGAGTCAATGGAACATCCATTGCATAATCGGCTTGTGAAAGTGAATCACATATCATGCTGTATGTGAATTAAATCAGTCATTCTGTCATTTCTCCCTGTGTGCATCATCAGGCCACAGTTATTGAGAAGTGACAACCATAAATGTTACCAAAGTTCTGCACAGATTAAAATAATTTATTTAATTTATGCATATTTCTCAAAAATCGCTTGCTGCACATTTAATGCATTTCAACAATTTGCTGAATAAAAATAATAATTTCTTTAAGAAAACATAAATATAGAACACCACTTTGAGAATCATGTTCACTGCAGTGAATTAAAGAATTAATGAAGATTAAATTCTAATAATGTGTGGTATTGCTGTTCAAACTAAAGCATGTCTCATGCTTCAATACAAAAACATCAACTTAAAGGAGAACTCCGGTGCAAAATGAATCAATTGGTCTAATAAATCATCGGTACCTAGTCAATCGTTCTCTGAGATTTGTTTTCGTGATAATCGAATGTAAAGAGTTTTATCTCTAAAAACTGTTTAGCGTATATGCTAGTAATGGGGGCATATACTAAGTAAAAAGAAATTGCTAGTTTATACCACTAACAAGGCTCAAAATAGCCCCATACTAACACAGTAACATAATGAGGGTCCATACATGCAAAACGAATCATGAGATCTTTGTAAGTGTACAGACCGTCTAATAAGAAGATACGTTATAAAGACAGTTCACTTCTTGTATACAGACAGCAGCCATCTTTGGAAAACAGACTCAATAAGTCGAACCACGAACGACAAATGAAGTTCAGTGAACTTCTGAACTGTATGAACGGCATTCGTGGTATACCACACATACCACAATGCTTCGTTTAGTGGTATAATCTAGCTATAGTAAATGCCCCCATTACTAGCATTATACGCTGAACAGTTTTTAGAGCTAAAAACACTTTACATTCAATTATCATGAAAACAAATCTCAGAGAACGGTTGACTAGGTACCGATGTTTTATTAGACCACAGGTTCATTTTGCGCCGGAGTTCTCCTTTAATGGGACAGTTCGAACATGCAGTCATATACTCACCCTCGTGTCGCTCCAATAATATATGAACAATGGTAACAATGAAAATCAATGGTGCCCAAAATAACACTACATCCCTTACTTTCATTGTATGAAAAAAGAAGACATTTTTCTTTCAAAGGTATGGAATGACATGATGGCAGGCTTTTCATTTTTAGTGAAGTCATGAGAGCGTTGACGCCCATCATGAAGAATAATCGTGCATTAGACTGTCATCGTTGCCTTCTACATAATGTCAAATTGCACAACATTAGTGAAGTGGAACCAAACTTCAAAGTCTGTCAACTCACATATCACTGACATCGGTTTTCTACCTTGGACCTGTTCAGGCACGTTTGAACATTAACACAATAAACTCTAGTAACTAAGTTATCATCCTCTTGGATTCTGAATGCATTATTCAGGTCCTTGCAGTAATGCCGTATCCATGCATGGATGGATGCAACTGTCTGTATTTGTTTTATGTGCAAAGTTTTCCAATAACAACCACAGGGAGGAAAAGTTTAACCCCCTAACCACCTTCACACACATTATGTTTTATTCGAATAACTAATAAACAATTACTATTGTAGAACTTCCGCACCAGCTGGCTGCAGTTGGAAATGTGCTCAGGTGTTTCCCACCGATTCCTGGGAGAGCTCGGATCACTGTTTTTCACATGCACGTATATTGAAGTGGTATTTCAAAACCTTTCGCTACATGACAGGACTGAGTCATTAATCAAGAGCTGAACTACACTGAAGTTTCTATAAGAGCCTTTAAGACCACTGACATTCCAATCTGTGCTATGCTGAAAATAATAGGCTTGCTGTTTTCATTTAGCTCTTTCATCCATCATATTCTAATTGGCCGCTCAAGGGAGTGATTCTGCAAGATCCTTAAACTGTGTTTCGGAGTAGAGCACATATTCATTCACTGCTGCTCACAATGTCCTTTCAGACTTGACATAATGAAGTGTTGTTAGGGCATTCGTGGCATTTCGGTACTACACTTCTTTGCTGCATTCAGCAGAATTTAACATAGCTTTTTAGGAACTGCCTGAGAAAAGGTCTTCTTTGAAGACTATTTTCCAGAGCAACTGTGTATATATGGTCATCTTTTGATTTTCCCATAGAATAAAATCACTTGGTTTCATCACAGTGAAAACATCAACAGTGATACATTTTCTGTCTTTTCTCAGTCTAGAAAGCTCCAAATTCAAAAATAATTTCACATTTCGTATACATATTGCCCATTTTATAGGGATACTCCACTTTTTTTGGAAATAGGCTCATTTTACCACTCCCCTAGAGTTAAACAGTTGGGTTTTACCATTTTCGAATGTATTAGGCCGATTTTATTTAGAAGAATATCAGTAACCAGACAGTTTCTGGTCTCATTGACTACCATAGTAATTTTTTTTCCTACTATGGAAGTCAATGAGACCAGAAACTGTCTGTTTACTGATATTTTTCTAAATATCAGAAAATTGGCTGAATACATTCGAAAACGGTAAAACCCAACTGTTTAACTCTGGGGGAGTGGTAAAATGAGCCTATTTCCAAAAAAAGTGGAGTGTCCCTTTAAATACAAATTCATCTTTCCAGAGGTGTAGTGACCCTTTAATCTAGAATAAAAAGTTTTTTTTGTTTGTTTGTTTAAAAGATGCATTGCTCTTTCTTTTGATATATTGCATGTTCTGATATTCGTACAAAAAAATTAAGGTCCATGAAAGTTTTATGAAAATGCTGTTGTTGTATCAAAAATGCTGGCGCTGGCTGGCAACTTAAAACACAGGCAGAAAGAGCTAATGAATCATTAACATGTAAATATTGTAGCACATTATAATTAACACAATATGAACTATAGTTCTTTCACTGCTCTGCGATACTAAACCATTAAGGCAACAAAAAAAGTGTCCACAATTTAAATCTGTTTTAATAAAAATGACCCCCCTAGAACATAGAAGTGCCTGAAGTAAGAAAAACCCCAGAGTTTTAATATACAGTTAAATTACGTTAGTCTTTGATGTTCAACTTAATGCTCAACTTCAAAGAATAACATAATTTGCCTGTTCAATTGTGAAGCTCTCATAAATAGTAATTGTTTTAATACACTCAAGCAACTCAAAGACGATCATATCTCCTCAACATCTGTAAGAGGTTTAGTAAGGGTACAAAGTGAATTTCCTTTTCTAAAACGTAAGCATGGCTCACAAGCGGAAAAAAAAAAGTTTCGGCCACATGTTTTAAAAGCTGTCAAAACAGCTATGCAAATACAACCATGTGCCTCCCCGAGGTCACTAATTATATAAAGCCTTTAGATGGTGGAACAGCAACATTCTCAAAGGTGACAACACGCAGATCCACTCGCAGTTTTCCCTTGACCTTTCTCTTACATGTCACCAGCATTTCTCATTTAAATGTCAACACCTCGATTTAGACGGGCTAATTCACTGAAAAACGTGAAGACGCATGCATTACAGCCTCAACATTTCAATGGCTAGAGTAGAAGCAGCATTTTATTCAGAATGTAATGTCGTTCACAGAGAGCCACTGTTCTGGATCATTCATAAAGAACATTAGCTTCATCTGCATGAGAACATGTGTTTAGGGAAAAAAATACATGTTCTACCCTTGAAAAAAATGAAAACAGATTCACATAAATGCAGACATGTGTAACGGCTGAATACCTGCAATATACGTTGTTCTGTACAATAAAGGTCACAGCTTAAACTCATAAGGCTTAGTACTTCATATATTGAAACAGAATTGTCTTTTGATGCACAATATGCATCATATCAGCCTTTGAAGGCATAGGCTATACTTCTGGACATATTAATAAATGTTGTGTCAAATAAACACAACATCAAAATTGTTTGTGAGCCTTTGAAAATGAAAGATTGCACACAAAGAGTGAGATATCTGACCAAACATATAGCAAAGCTATGATAGTTATTATAAAAGGAACAGCCAAGAGGAATTGCTTTGCTTAGTGAACCAGACAGAAATGTTTATTTTTAATTGAGTGTGAGATCATGGTCACAAGACAAAGTCTTCCTAAATAAAAAAAAGATTGACGTTGCAAAAAAGTGATAAAAAAGTCCTGTCTAGTTTGGGTATAATTATTTGTAAAATTTACAAGCAATTTTCATTTTTAGCGTACATCAAAATGAGTAAATGTAGACTGACGGCCTCTCGCAGGAATGACGTGTCATCATAGCCAAACATTAGTTTGAGGTTTTAGACCACTTTATAAATGCAAACAAAAGCACAGCCTACATAGATTTGTTAATTGTACAATTAAAGTTATTTTACTTATGCTGTGTTCACGTGCTATGGAAAGTAGGATATTTTCCACTTGTGAACTAGTATTTACCAGTGTGTTGCGTTCAAGTGCTTTTGTTGTCGTGATGTGGTAAAAAGATGGAGATCCAGACCTGTTATTTAGCTAAAACTATTTTAGATTGCTTAAGTCATCTGCTACAGCAAGAAAATGATTTATCAAAACTCAAAAGGTAAATAATATGCTGTATATTTTCTAGATCATGAATAGTATATAATTTCTTTTTTACCATTCACGACTCTCGCGGTGCTCTCCGCCATTTTGAAATGGTCAAAGGTTATCTCATCTTGGCAACTAGTCCATCAAAATATTCTACGAGTTGCCCAGTGGTAAATACCACATGAGGGGGTGTTCATGTGCATTTTCCACATCGGCTTTTGGTATTTACCATAATTACCATAGCACATGAACGCAGCATTAGTTACTGCACACTAGAAATGTGGTTTCTAAGTTACTACATGAACACTAATGCAACAGTCATGAATGAGTAAACACAAAACAACTTGATTTATCATCATGTGCACTGGATAATGTCTGTTGCTGTGGATCCTACAATAGACCTTCACGTGACTTACAAGCCTCTTGTGAACAACTCTAGAATAATTGACTTTAAATTATATGAATGTGCTTCAACTATTTGTTTTTGGCTCCAAACACTAGCTTAAAAGTAACATTTTGGCATTTTTTCCCTCTACTCAATCCACTTCACTTTGAGAGGAACATAAATAAGTTTGAGCACTCAGTTCTTGTTTTGATCATGTAAGCTGATAAGACCGTTTAAAAGCTATTGTTAAACATCCAAGGCCTTTGGGAATGAGAGAGGTCATATGGGCCATTAGTGTCACTCAATTATGCTAAGAACCCTAAGGTAAAACCAAACATCCCTGCTAATGGCATAACAAACGAGTGTTTATTGTAAACATTTAAACTGATAAATCTATGTATTTTTCTAAGTCAACATATTTCTTCATCATTTACAATGATGACAGCAAATTGAATCAGACCACTTGATTTTCCATCTCATTTACACTGTAAACTGTGTTTTTTTTGGTTATTTCATTGTAAATTTACCAGAAAAAAAATAAACAAATCACAAAAAAACTTAAAACTCAGCTTAAACTCAAAAACCTAATATGCACTATATGTGGTCACATCTAAATTAACAGATTTGTTAGTCAAAATTATCATTTAATGCGACCTGATATATATATGTGTATATATGAAGAGTTCAGATGCAAAAGCCATTTGAAATTTTCTTCTAAAATGATATTTTTTATCAAGCTTGTATATTTAAGTTCAGTAATTTCACTTAAATGACAATTAAGAGGTTAATTGCCATGTAAGTGAAATTACTGAACTTAAATATACAAGCTTGATTAAAAAAGATCATTCTAGAAGAAAATTTCATATGGCACTTAGAGGTTTTTGCATCTGAACTCTTCATATATATATATATATATATATATATATATATATATAGCACTAACATACACTGCCCGGCCAAACAAAAAAAATTCCTTCATGCTCCCTCCCAATTGTTCTTACTTTTTGAGCCTGATGAATCTTGACATTTTCATCCTGGCCATGATGTGTCTTCAGTTCCCACATGGTTGTTTAAGAAATGAAAAGCTACACACTCCATCAATTAGGGTTAGAAGAACTGTTGCCAAACATAGACTCTTAAGCCTTTTGCCTATTCAAATCTAAACCGACTTTCTGTGTGTGTGTGTGTGTGTATGTGTTGTGTTTCAATATCTACGAAAATACACCAAAAAAATGGACTCATCCTGCTCAAAACCGATTTTTTGTGCAATCAAATGTTCTCTATTGACATTAGCATTGGTTCTCTATCGAAAAATATCAGTGCTTTTTCAATAGTCGCATGTAATAATAGGTAACAACTAAACATAGTTATTTTTTTACCAGAGTATCTTCTTATGATGGACTGAGATGAGCACTCATGTGACAGATCTGATCGATTTGCAGATGACTAATACATTTGGATTCTCTGAGCATTTTTGAGACATGACTCACCCCTAATATCATTCACCCACAATGCACAGCAGAGCTCGGCCAGCTCTCCTCCATTAGATGATCTAACTCACTGGCTCTTCTTTGACCATGTCATAAAAAGCAAGAGCACATGAGGAATGCAGGGAGAAAGAGGCCAGTAATCTCTGAGCTGGAAGGTGGGACTCGTGCCTGAACAGGGCTGGCCTGTTTCCCCAACGCTCCGGGAAAAAGCCATGGCAACCCAGTGTTTCAGCACTCAGACTGGGTGGAGAGGGAGTTTATATAGCAGAAGAGAGCCACGTCTGGCAGATGTATGCTGGAGGTCAACTGAACACCTGTCTCTCTCACAACGCAGCCAAGCTTCTCACTCATTGCTCGCCACATCAGTTACGCGTGTTTACCAAAAAAAGGTATATCAAGTGTTGTTTTAGTTCTCCACCGGTTATGGTCCCAATTATGTCATTGCGAACTTTAAACAGACAGATGATTTCACATGTAATACTGCACCATCATTTACAGTCGTTATTAAACAAATACAGCGATTAAGCATCTAGCGCTCGTATTTCACATGCATGTTTTTAATTATGTCCAAGGAAGGCCCACCTAACATGATCTGCGTTACGTCATTCACGCGGAATGTCCAGGTTCCTGCCCGTGATTCTGTGTAAACGAAAAGGGACAAGCTGCCACATATGACATGCCAGTGCAGTTTGGTAATTCAAATCTTTCCAGCTGGGTACTCTGTGTGCTCTGGCAACACTCATGAAGAAACAGCTCAGCTACAATACCAAACCAACATCACACCTGCACTGTATTCTATATTCAATTCGCTTAAGTTTGGAGGATCACGTTACTTTATCCAAGGCTAAACATTTAGGGTTTTAGGGTCTAAACATTGCAGACTAGTTGGGCTGACACTATTAAATTAAGCTGTGCCCAACCATAGTAAATAAGTTGAATCAACCTTAATAAATTAAGTTGACTCAACGCAAGTACACTATATAGAACCTTAAAAGGTTCTAAAGCGCTACGCATTTGGAACCCCTAAAATGCAATGCATGTGAATGATCACAAAATTCAAGATATGGTGGTTAAAAAAATCGAATTAATCGATATCACACAAAGAGTGCCATTTCAGTTTTTATGCTCCAAAAACCTGCATGATTAAAATGTGATATTAAGTTACTACAACAGTTTAATAAACAGTAACTTAATTACAACTACAAAATGTTGCAGAATAATATAATATATGAATGGATAATAGCCTTTAAAGAACCTTTGAGCCAAAAGTGTTCTTTCTTGTCATTATTGAACCTCTTTTAGCATAAAATGTCCTTTGGAGTTGAGTACAGAACCCTATGCTACATATATAGATCCCTTTTTGTGTAGATGAAATTGGAATAACAGAATTGTATAATGCTAAAATAAAGCAATTTAATCACGTGGATATCCTTTCCACTGTATTCTATATTCAATTCGCTTAAGTTTGGAGGATGTCGTTACTTTATCCAAGGCTAAACATTTAGGGTTTAAATGACAATTTTGTTTTAAATTGCGCACCATTGTGTCATTCGAATGTCATTTCTGTCTTTACATAAGACAGATTTTGTGTGGTTGTTGTTGGTTTTGGTAGAATCTTCAAGTATAAAAAGACTGTAATAAAAGTATAGCCCATCCTAATGTGTGCTATATTCAGCATGCATTATAACTATAGGAAATTATAGGAATTTAAAATGTTTTTTCAATAAAATAACAAAAAATAACTAAATAAATAAATGATTGGTCTTTTGTACTTTGAGACTTTTTTTTCCAGTAAAGTGCCCCTATTATGCCATTTAAAAGGTTCCTAAATTTTTTTTAAGGTCTCCAGTTCGTTTACATGTATCCAAGGCCAAAAAAACACTTTAATTTACTCATAATACAAATTGCAGCATCGTCTGTTTTCTGTGATTTAAGGACTCGATAAAGTACTTTTTTCTCTCTAAACCCTTGCTCTGTTGTGATTGGGAATCGTAAACACTCAGGTTTCGGACAAATTCAGTGCCTAAATAAGAAGGACCAATGGCAGCTCCAAAGATTGAAATAAAAGTAACCTTCTTGACACAACCATATCGACCTAGATCAAGATGTGTGCTAAGATCACGACAACCTTTCCTCTGAGACGCATTATCAATCTCAGATATGGATTCTCAGCCTCTCTAGTGGAAAAGCTTATTACGGTTATTTGCGGTTCAGAAGAACTAAACGAGCATCTAGGGAGAAGGTGTGGTGGATGATAATGAAATCTGAGAGTCCTTTATCGCCTGTCCTTAGAGCTCATATTTGAGAATATGGGTATGCTAATGCTTTCATCATACGGTTATGGAGATTAGCAATGAAAACAATCTCGCATTTAATTTTGCTTGGCGGGATAAAATTGACCTTATCTCACGAGAGTTCCCATCAGAATGAATTTTTAATGCACTCATTTACGCATGAAAATTGGAAGCATGTGCAGAGATTACATATAATGCTCAGTTCAGCAAGTGCTTTGAGGATTTGGTGGTCTTATGGTAATTACACAAGCAGAGGTGGTCTAGTGGACCGGGTGGGCTGGAGCTCGAGTCCAGCTGTTCTAAAAAAAAAAATGATTTTGTCCTTTAGTATTTTCTTGGCAGTTTTAATGTAGTTTTAATGTCCAATTGTAAAAGTTTAGAGCTCTTTTCTTTCTTTTGCTGTTTCCTTATTGTGTGACAGTTGTGCAAAGTACATTTCCCCCCAGCCTCTCCCATGATGTCATGAGAGATGAGGTCACTGTCGTCATTATGTGTCCAGAAGAAGCAGGGATCCTGTCTGTCTCTCTGTATGAGCACAGGTGCAGGGGTCTGGCAGAAACTAGACTATACTCTCGGTCCTACAGAACAGCGGCTCAATGAAAACACAACCGTCAAGAGCAAAACATGCCTGCTCTGCTCACACCACAGACAGCATGGATAAAATATGCATATTAGTGGACATACAAACACCTAAACCTTATGCAGTAGAAAAAAGACTCAAAATAATTAAAGGGATAGCTCACTTTGAAATTAATTTTTGATATGTTTTAGCTTACCTCAAGGGCATCCAATATGTAGGTTTCTTTGTTTCCTCAGAAGTTTCAATTTTGATATTTTTAGGTCAAACCGTTCTTGACCGTTCAGATGTCTGTCAGTCATATAATGGAGGTTTATGGGGTCCACCTCAAAGAGCATGCACAGAGAAGTCCGAATTAAAAATGATTTAATGACTCATAAATGTAAGTACACATTGATGGCCTAAGACACGAAACGAGCGGTTTGTGTGAGAAAACTAACAGTATTTATCGTTTTTACCTCTTAATCACAGTCGAAGCGCGTAATGACCACTTGGACGTGATCATTATGCCTTCATTATGCCATGCCTTCAGATCACTTGGACGTGGCTGTGATTATAAGAGGTAAAAACGATATAAAAACGGTTCGTTTTCTCACACAAACCGCTCGTTTCGTGTCTTAGGCCATCAATGCTTACATTTACGAGTCATTAAATTATGTTTAATTTGGACTTCTCTGTGCATACTCTTTGAGGAGGTACCATTATATGACTGACAGACAAGAACGGTTTGACCTAAAAATATCAAAATTGAAAATACTGTGGAAACAAAGAAACCTACATCTTGGATGCCCTTGAGGAAAAAAATTAAAAATTAATTAATCTATAAAATAAAAAAATAAAAAATAAAAATTAATTTCAAAGTGAACTATCCCTTTAAGTACATTTACAATTATAATGCATAGATTTTTTTTATTTTCTGAAAAGTAAACGTAAATGTAATTGCCATTTGCCCATGCAAAAAGTTAAATTTTGCCCATGTTTAGATAAATAATAGCATGATTTGATACTTCACTTAAGTATGTAGCACATACAAGTTAGATGAAAAAGTATGAGCAAAAAGTTATACATGTACACACTGGTGAAACATATTGTTTTATGGTGCTTGTATTTGAGATCCACTGAAATGGGAATAATTTATGGCAAATTCCATGAAAGGTGAGTCATAACGCAATCATTATTCATGTGTGATAATTATATCTTGCATGTTTCTTGTTGACTGAGGAGGACAGACGGCTCCCATCCTATTTCATTCAGGATTCAAGAAACTTATCATTAAACTGGCAGTACAGTTCCAGCCAGTCTCCCACGGCAAAATCACGCATAGATGCTGTCAAGATTCAAAGCACATGGTGGGAAGCTTGATCGAGTCCGGTATAATCGCACCATTCAGCTGAAACCTGAGACACACCGGAGGATACGTGCCTATGAGTCACATCAACAACCCAGCATCCCTAAAGTCAGGTCAGGAGGGCACTGATGTAGTGCAGCCAAGAACACATTACCTCATTAACCGAGCATGTGAGACCACGATAGATACTGTATTTCTATTTCACAAACTGATCTGTGACATGACGCCAAGAACATTTCAAATTATAAGAGCGATACACATCAACACTCGCATTATAGGAAATACTGTCACTTAATTGTTTATAAAATGCCTCTTAGGTCGTTGCCACAAAACCTGGTCTCACTCAGACAAAATGTTCAGTGTAATCACACTGTCAGGTCGTTTTCGTGACCGTTAAAATGCTAAGGTAGAATTTATCATGTAAATGTTTCCTAGGAGCCTTCTGTGATTGCAACAACCAAGCAAAATTTGGCTCTCATGAAAGTCTACAGCAGTTACCAGAGACTCTCCCTGAGGAGGATGACAAAATATAAAAGCGTTTTCCCAACGAAGAGCTGAGGAGGAGGAACAGGTGCGGTTGACATATAAATTGATTGAAGGAACAACTACTTTCTTCTACTAGGATCAGGTTTTATATTGTCCTAATGGTGTTTGCTAATGACTTGAGCAAAAGTCATGAGTATCATTAATCATTCTTCATCAAAGTGGAAGATTCTTTAATAATAGTTGGCTATTGTAGGCTATGTTTGTAATGGAATACAAGCCTATTTATTAAATATCAAACAATGTACACAGTTTTAGACTTCAAATTCGAAATTTCATTAAAAATGTAAATATGTTTGTTGTTTAAATCAGTGTGTCCACATTTGACAAATTAAATTAAAACTGAATTTAATTTTTTCTTTTTTACCAAATTCAGTGTTGACAGACATCGTCAAGATATATTTAAGATATATTTCATAGATATATTTAAGATATATTTTTACAACCTACTTACGTCTTCAATACCAATGAATCACACATTATTAGAATATGCATGCTCACTCAGTTTCTACTTAAAGGGACAGTTCACCCAGAAATTAAATTTCGGTCATCCCTCATGTTGTTCTAAACCAATTAGACTTTCATTAAAATGGAGCCCCAAATAGAAAAAATATGAAATGGGAGGAGAAAAAAATAGGCATTTCAATGCTTTTGCGTTCTCTCGCAAAAGTTTTGTGTTTCCCCCAAGAAACTTTGTGTACTTGAAAAGAACTTAGCATCTCATCTTTTTTCCATCACCATGTGCCTTTAGGGGCTCCATCTGTATTCATCTTTGAAAAGCAAATAAAAATATTTTTAATGAAACTTGAGAGATTTCAGTCCTTCCATTGAAAGTATTTCCACTAAAACTTAGACATTCATAAATATATCATAAAGAAATCCTTAAGAATTCAGCGGTTTAATCCAAATCGCCTGAAGAGACACGGTCACTTTATATGATGAACATATCATTTAGACTTTTATTCACATATGAGGAAACATGTACATTTCATTAATATACGCATCAGCTGAACCACATGGCCTTGACTGCGTTCTAGATGTTTTTAAACTGGGTCGTATAATTAAATGTGATAGAAAATTAACCCAATTACAACATACTCTGCTCAAAACCACCAAGAACATAAATTAAATAATTAAAAGCAAATAAAATGTTTATTTTCAGACATCGGTAATGAAATTGTAATTTGGATTTTTCTTTTAAAGGTTAATAAGTCTTCACCAAGACATGCTAAAACAATGTTTTATATAAACAGCTGACAAATCCAGCACACGAACCACACAATAAAACACTACAACAGACAACAAATACATACTGCAAAAACTGAAAATTCTGACATCATTTACTCTTTAATATTCACACAGTTTGTGTTTCACAGAAGAAAGAGTCAAACGGGTTTGGAACGACATGAGGGTGAGTAAATAGTGACAGAATTTTCATTTTTGGCTCAACTAACCCTTTAACACTAAATGACACATCAGTTAATTATACACCTTTGGCTTTGGTCAGCAGTGTGTCATTCCACTGTTCTGCCTGTTGGATAAAATGAGTTCGGTGCCGAATTTTCCTCATCACCTCATCTGGTCACAGCGCCAGATGATCCAGGGAGCCCATTGCTGCCTACTCACTGACACAGACTCCTGGAGCGCAAAAGAAGTTCTCCAAGGGACAAGTCTTAAAGGGACAGTGCAAGCGGTTCATGAGTTGATGAAAAACTAAATAAATTGAATGTAACCTCAATAAACAAATGGGGCTGCACAATTTATCAAAATAAAAATAAAATAGCAAAATCTTTTATCAAATCAAACACATAAAGTATACTCTGTGTTGCACTGTGTATTTCATAGTAAAGCATGGCCCTGTTCATCTACACGTTTTCAGAGCTGGAGATGTGGCTTCTTACAAACTCACAAATCTCTCCAACTCTATCACTTTAATATAAAATCCCTCAGAATTTTATTCCCATTCATATTTATATTTTTTAGCACACCAGGGTGACTTGAAACATGAAATTATCCAGTCATGACTTCCTGTTTCACATGAGTATAAATATGAGGAAACAGCAAAAAGATTGTTTAGCTTTACGAACTAGAAATTGGTTGTAATAAAATATCTAAAACGTTAATAATTAAAAAGGTCCAATCAACTGGAGAGGTTACGAATCTGCCTGGAAGAGGCAGGTGCACATATTGTCTTATGTGGCCAAAGACTCTCCAAGGACCCCAGCTGGAGAATTGCAGAAATATATTTGGGGTCTTGGGGTCAGAAAGCCTTAAAAAATATCAACACCACATATTGTTTGGGATAGTTTCAAGAAAAAAAATTCCCTGCTCTCATCCAAAAACTGCAAAAAACTCATCATCCAAAAAAAAAAAAAAAAAAAACCTCCAGCATATTCAGTTGTCAGACACTCCTGGAAGTTCAAACGGGACCTGGTTCTGTAGTCAGAGGAAACCAAAAAAAAAAAAAGTGCTTTTTGTTAAATCTCCTTTAAGACTTTCAAAGCTCCAATAATTACCGGGACAATAATAGATCAACAGTATATTGTAAATATGCAGAACTGATTAGTGCAATACAAGACCGAAATGAACAGGAAAAGGGGACAAAAGCTCAGGTAATGCGTAATTACTTCTTTTCTCGTCCTCTCAGGGCATCTCAAACCCCCTGCCTTTAAACTGATGAGTGAACTGACGCTCTGAAACCTGGCTTTGAGGGATCTTGTTTTTCATTGCCTCACTGCACAGCAATGTATACGTGCTGGAGCGCTGCATCTGTGTGTGTGTGTTCCTCTCTCAGGAGCTTCATACTAACAACATATCCATTGCGATCTCACGCATCTAAAAAACAGCACATCCATGCAAAAGTGATGCAAAGGCACCGAAGTTCCCCGGCACATGTGCCAGAGATGGATCGCTAATCACTGAAACATCTGACAGCCTTTGTTTCCTTCCCGAAAAGAGCATGATGTCACTGCGAATGTTGTAACACACTGTAGCGTTAGAACAGTTATTAAGCGTTCTCATGTTCCTTGTAATAGCAAAGTGCCATAACAATACATTCAGTGAAATCTGACATCCATTATTCATTGTGACGGTATGAAACTATTACATGAAAATTACAGGAAATTATTATAAATACAGTTTTTGTTGTAGCAACTAAACTCTTGCGAACCTCCTCATTTTCCTGAATAAATATAAGCGTTTGACTGGTTCATATTGATTTAATATCCTGAATTTGTACTGGAAAACTATTAAATACGCCTCGCCTTACTTGGTGGGGTGGGGGGCTTTTAACTGAGAAGTACTAATGGAAGGAGTGCACTTGTTTTTAATCAGACGGCGAACCCTACAAATCCTGTTTCACGCTCTAGCGAGGAGGGAACGAAACGAGGCTTGGTGGTTTTGTGTGGACACCAAAGATTTATAGCTGAATTAAGATGTTCTAGGACACTATTTCACATTCTGTTGCGAAATACACTAGCTGAACTAACTACATATATTTTCTTAAAAAAAAAAGAAAGAAATATATTGCAGACTGCTTGTGTTTGTGTATGAATGAGCAACAAAGAGAGATACTGAACGAAAAAATGATTGAACCAAACAGCAGCTGCAGCTGAAAGTTTGCTATTAATTGGGAATTTAATAAACACATTCCATCAGATTCCTGAGAAATGTTCCTCTCAAACAGATGGTATTGTCAATTGCTTTTTCCGCAGCTGACCAGCTGTCTTCCGGAAATGAAAGTCCTCCTGACTAGATATACAGACTATGCCTTTGAAAAAAGACTAAGTCTGCAAGCATGCTTATGTTATCATGCCAGCATACTGTCACTTGACTATTTATAAGTATTTTATGATTTTGTATGAAGTTGTAGTCTCATTCATACTTTTTCAGCAGCATTAGCTAGGGGCGTTCTACCCATTAATCATACATTTTCGAATGAGTCAAATTGTGCAATCTGACTCTTATAAAAAAACATATGATTTATCAGTAGGGTTACTTGACTGTGGTACTCAGAAATGCGCATGACGAAGGACACTAGAAGGACGACTTTAATGAACAAACACATTGGAACAAGGAAGAACACTGAGGGAAAACCCAACCAAATGTTAATGGGAACCGACAGATACTGAGGGAAAACACAGGGTATACATGTGACAAACAAAAAGAGATCTAACACTTTGTGAGATTAACGACACACAGCAGAATCAAATTAACTAATGAAGATGGTGACCACCATGGAAACAAAGGAGTGGGGAAACTGAGGCTATGTTTACACGGAAACGATTCTGAAGAGAAAACGCAAAAGTGGCGTTGCGTTATCACTTTCTATTCTGCGTTTAGACGAGCGTTTTTGGTGGGAAATCCGCGTGCATATGGTGACGCAAAAGACTGTGAAATTCAATGTAGTATGCACTCCAGGTGGCTAGGTGGCAACGTGAAGCACTAACCCAAAACAACACCAAGTCCGCACGCCTGCGTTCAACCTTCACTGTCAAGCAGACTTTTGCGTTTTTACCGTTTACACGGGAACGCGGCGGTGGAGCGTTTTTAATAAGATTTCCACTCTGGAGGGTGGTTTCACTTTTTTGCGTTTTTAAGCCCCCAAAACGCCGTCGCCGTGTAACAAAAGGCACATCCAATAAAATATTTTTACGTTTTCAACTGCGAGCGTTCTCGTGTAAACAGGGCCTGAATAAATGCAACACAATCTGTCACCCCTAAACCAAACCCTCTAAAAAAGTATGAATGAGACCATATGAATTCATACAGAATTGCTACCAATTCCCAAAACGTAAAATAATTTAATTATTTAGTTTATTTCAGAGATGAATTATTTTGTCATTATATTATCTTAACTCAAAATTTTCTAGAGACTAGTCACATCTACATATTTTTCATTTATATTTAATTTGATCACTTTGCGAATTTCACTTGGACCAATTGAAAAAATACATGTTACCAGTCACTTGAAAATTTTGAGTTGGGAGGTTAGAATTTTTTTTTACCATGAATTGTACTAGTTGATGAATTAGTACAAATTCATACAAAATCACCAACTACAAAACACTTCAATACTATTTACTTAATGAATTTCATGTTGTGTCTTGCTAATACTATGACAGTTACAAAAAAAATTATCTAAATAATTAAACTAGTACAGGGACAAAAATTGATAAAATAATGCTAGTAAAAATGCTTATGGACTATAAATATGGAAACCGGGTGGCCAAAATGAAACTGAATTGTTTATTACTCACAACTAAAATCTTGTTAGAACTATATAGAATTGTTCTATGAAAGTAATATCGCATTTGCAGTAATGCTGATTTTGCTTTGGATCAGTGGTTCTGAACCGGTTTAGCCATGGGACCCTCATTTTCACCTGGTCATTAAGCTGCGACCCATTTTTTAGGAATTTTTAAATAAGCAAATTGATTTCTCAAAAATGGTTGACACAAACAAGTACCACCCCACGTAACTTACCATACACATAAATTGTGGGAATATCACTATCAAAACGTATATCCTACCTCCATTTACTTTTCCAAAAAGCAATGAAGTTAGTTGGCATGAGCCACCACAGTCATAAAAAATATTTTTAAAAAATAGCACAAGCGAAAATAAAGTGGTGTTTTGTGGTATAGTGATGGAAAATACAGTTACCATGGTAAAAAAACAAAAACACGAACTATAAATAATATGGACACTGATCCTGACAAATAGACTGAACGTCATACCTGCATGCAAATCCTTCCCAGATAAAACACGACGTACCTACCAACAAACTGCTACTTGATGGTAATATCATGACCACCTAGCTACTAATTGACAAGTAACTGAAGAGAAAGTTTGTTTTCAGAGGTACAAGAGACTCATAACAAGGTACGAAAATAACGTTAGAATAATGACAGACATAGCTTAGCTTGACAACATCTCATCTGACAGAAGATAGGTTACTGAATCAGCACAAACCATTTTCCTCACACACTCTTTACTTAAAGCTACACTGTGTAACTCTTTTAGTTTATTCTTAGCTAAAAACACTTAGTTCTTTCAAAAATATATGAGCTCATTAATGTATATTTACTTTGTTCAAGTAATAAAGTATTCTCGTGAGTGTATAATATGCCATTGAAAATACATACGGGTAAGGGGTTCTAACGTCGGTCGCCATGTTGCCCCTCCATCTTGAAAGTACATTAGCCAACGAGGGACATACCCGTTAATTCAAGCTTCGCCTTTCGCGTTTACGTTTGAGTTAACACTCATGGACGAGGTCGAACTGGAAGCCATCTTAATCTTGGCCTACGTTGGCCACCGTAGGAGTTAAAACGAAATCGGAATTGAGAGGAACAGAAACTAATATTCACTGGATGTTCATATACCTTTTCACCACTAGATGGGGGTAAAAATCACACAGTGTAGCTTTAAACTCAGTCAACAGCGCTCACGCACGTCTTTCAGAATAAAAGTCTCCAATCCGAAAAACATTTAGAATAAAGTTAGTTGTTTCTTTGACTCTGCAATCCACCAGTTGAGAAACACTGACTAACATAAATTTGTCTTGAATTAGCATTGTCAATGTGACCTTGTGTTTTTAAAATATGACTCAAACATGCATCTATTGCAGCACAAAACTAGAGCATATGAATTGGGGCTGGCTAATAAATAAACCACCACAACGCATAACTTTCATGTGGCAATAAATCATCGTCGATTTCTCCTTCGTGTTATTGTCTGTATTTCCACTGATAACATCTGTATGGTTTGCTGTAATGGAAGAACGCTCTTTTGTTATTACACAAAGACCACCAAAGGCTCTGCTGGAATTCAAAGCAGGAAGAGCAGCACAGAATACACAGTGTCCGTATCCTGGAACGGCCCCTACAAGCCCCTCAGCAGATAATGGCTAATTCTGCTCTCAATCTGCTTGTAAATGCTGCTATGTAAATGTCCCCTGAAACATGGAAGGTCAAAACAGGTTCAGCCTTTGATCACACGCCAATGTAAAGCACAGTACAGACAGGGGCGGTCCGAAAAAATCTATCCGAGCATGATCAAGACCTCTTTAAACTGTGTTAAACGGAGACACATTGACCTGAAGAGCGCAGTCATTTAGGGACATGCAGTCCAAGACATGTCATGAGGTACTTGGATACATCCCTATTCTCATAACACTCTACTAGACGCCTTCATATTTCTCAGCCAGCGTGAGTTCAGTGTGGTTCTAGTTAAAAACGAATGCATCATCATGAAAGTTGAGCTTTCATTTAAGTGTGGGGTGAGATGTTGAAGAAAGAAAAGAAAGGTCAAATTGACCTCGGGACAGCAAAAAGGAGAAAAACAACAGAGATTTATATTAACGGCAAAGGATAGCAGACAGTCTTCCCTAAAGCAGACTTCAAGCAAGCACATGCAAGTCCGTGTTAGCGCGACCGTTGTGTTTTTTGTGTTTCCTGCACTCAAAACAAGTCATTCATCTAAAAGCAACGCAATCAGTTGGGATTCAAAGATACTCTCAATGTTGTTTACATCATGTGGAAGAGTGGGAGAGTTAACTGATGCTAATGAAATGAATCAATGGCACCTTGTACATCTAACTACAGCTGAAGGTTTGGAGATAAATACAGATTCTGAAAGATCGTCAGGTCAGGCCAGTGAAAATACAGCTGGTGATGATATGAAATATACAAGCAGAGACCACAAAAAGTATTTGGAAACTTAAGCCACACTTAAAAAGTATGTGTCTCTTAGTATATAACAAAATATCACATTTTGAAAAGTGATAGCACAAACACACTTCATAATTGTTTTACGTTTTAAATTATACACACACACACACACACACACTACAATCCACTCACCTTCCAAGTACCAAGTAATAATAATAATACTTTGATTAATCAAGGATGCTTTAAATAGTATGCTTGATAATAGTGAAAGGAAAGGCATTTATTAATAAATAAATGCTGTAATTTTGAACTTTCAATCCACCAAACAACACTGAAAAAATGATCAGTTTCCACAACAATATTAGCAACAGCTGTTTTAACATTGTTAACATTGATAATAATAAGAATAGCATTAGCATTTATAATAATACGATTTTTTGAGCACGAAATCAGCATATTAGAATGATTTCTGAAGGATCATGTGACACTGAAAAAAATCCAGCTTTGCATCACAAGAATAAGTAATATTTCAAAATAAATTCAAATAGAAAACTATTTTAATTGTAATATCATTTCACAACATTTCAATGTTTTCACTGTATTTTTTTGATTAAATAAATGCGTACTTCTCAATTTTGTGAATGATGGTGCATTTATTATATTATTAGTATTTGGACACTGTGGTTGACAAATATTGGTAAAAAAAATAATGATGTCAGTGTAAAAGTTTAAATGTAAAAGCAAAACTGATAAAAAAAAAGAAAGAAAAAAAAGCTCTAGCATCATTTGATTTCACTTGGTTTGATATTTTGTTATCTAAAGAATGGCATTAGTCCTTTAAGTGTGGTATAAATGTCCAAAAGTGTTGCGGGGGTCTTTAATTCCTCAACTAAACTTTTAGTCTTTGCTTATACTGCCACCTTGTGGTTGAAAACCAAACTGTCCTAAAAATCCCAGCAGCTCTAGGGCTCCTTCTTTTGGCAGATCTAGAACAAAAGCTCTGTAAATGCAAGTAAACACTAATTATACACTGAATAAACAACTGCGAGCTGAAAGATTAATTGCTTCATATTTTCACACTGCTGACTAGCTATATAAAAACATGAGCGAATACTGAATTTAAGAACCAGATGATCACCAGGAGGCATTGTGAGAGAGAACTACATTACAAAAATTCTTCCCTAATACAAGACAGTACAATATGCTGTCCGGCATGATTAAAAATATAAAAATACACAATTCAAATGCACTCGACGTGATGTGTTAAACACGTCTTGTTGGCCACGTCTAAAGCCGCGGGATAACACAAACCAGAGACCAAATGAAACTTTTTGTTGGCTCAACTCAAGTGTCTTAATTGAACGCATGCTTGCTTGTATTTTTTGTTGCATAAGATAGGGGGAAAGAAAAAAGAAATATAGAAAAATATGCATCTCGTGTTTGCCAAAACTAAAAAAATGTCAAACGGTCCTAGAGCATAAACGTCCAGCAAATGATTGCATATCTTCAGTGAAGCCATGTGTTTTCCACATAGATGTGGATGGGTTTGAAGTTCATGTTAATCTTTAATTATTCAACAAGTTTACAAAGAGAGAAAAAAAAAAACACTGATGCCTGTGGCCTATTCAAGAAATGTGCAGGGCCAAAATGTTCAACATGGCCAAAGATACAAAAAGGCAGGATCAATTTATCAGTGTCCTTTTGTCATGAAGTACAGCTGATGATTTATTGGTTTAAATTACGTGAAATGAAGTGAACGCTACTGCTTGCCAGCTTGAGCAGGATGTAACGTAATATGTAGTCAAATGAAAATATTTTGAAATTACTCAAAAAAATATTGAAATCCTGAGCCAGAAATAATCAAAGACATACCATCTCTTCATATTTAACTAAGGTGTTGACATTTTCATCTTGTCTTGCATTGAAACGGAGCGTAAACCGTATGGCTTTATTTCTATGGAACACAAAAGGAGATATTTAACAGATTGTCCAAGCTGCTTTTCCATTCAATGAAAGTGGATGGTGACCAATAGCTGTCAAGCTCTAAAATGCACATAATAATAAGTAGCATAAAACAACTTTTGCAGTAAGTAATCGGAATAAGCTAAGATATTTTTGCAAATTTAAAGGGACAGTTTGCCCAAAAATGTATTCAATTATTCTATATTATACGTTCTTTCCATGTGGAGAACAAAACAAGACAACACTTCATATTTTGTTTTCTTTAAGATTTATATTTAAAGAAATTCTTATAAGCAACGAATTCATTAAATTGGTCAAGTGACAGTAAAGACTTTTACATTGTTTGTGAGCAAAGCTTACAATCGGGCTAATTAAATTACTAATATAGCATACTAAATTACTAATATATTACACTAATATAATATATTACAAATTGAATTGTTAGTTTGTAATTACATCATGGGAGTACTTCAAATACTTTAAATAGACACATTCAAAACTACTAATATAAAAACAAGCCTGTCGGATTGCTCCTTTAATTTGCTCGTATTAGAGCATTAGGTGTCTTTTTAGTTCGTTTTTTTCTAGTTTCCATGAGCACATCACTAGTTCCTGAATAAAACACAGAATGATTTAAGGATCATTAATCCTTAATCACCTTTTTCTGAGATGAGGTTTTACTTCAGTTATTTCCAGTAGTTATTTTCAAGTTAGTGCCAAAGTCCTTTAAAGAGCACTTGACCTGTTTTTTTGCCAGCTTGCCTTTATGCGGCAGTCGGCGTTAGACATTGAACAATATTTTGGATACTCACGCAAGTTTAAGAAAGGGCTACATAATGCGTAATCATATTCGGTGCTAGTACAACAAGTGATGTCATACATGTTGAAAGCTTAAAGGGTTTCCTTTTGATATCATGTAATAAAGTAGAAAAAAGATGACAGATAAGACAGACAGACAGTGACAGAAATCAGTGAAGGTAAAGGGTCATGATGACTACACACTCTGAAGACTCGCCAGACTCATTGTGTCGACCCCAGAATTAGTCCCAGATACTAGATCTGATTTCAATAATCCAACGTCTCTTTGTTAATCCATTTCTGTTGATTTTGGAGATAGACCCATTTTTCCAAGGGCAAAAACTTTGAACAAAGGTCTAGAGATGTTTTCCACCAAATTCTAGGAAAATCTGGATGTTTAGCTCCAAGATGTCTGTGCTTGTAATCTCACATCATTGAAACAGCAGTGTTATTTAGCATGAGGAGGATTTACGTTTTGGCAAACGCTTCCCCTTGTTCTTTTCGAACGATCACGTGTATTAGCACGATGACACAATGTTTCAATAATTTCAATAATGGAAACAAATGTACTAAGTAGATGGAATAAAAGCACTGACGGGTCCATTAAAGTGACAGCGTGTCCATAAAGAATTAGCAGCTACCAAATTCTGTTCATTAAAAACGCTGCCAATAGAATTACATAATTTTTAGTTGAGAAGTGCTGTTTAAAATCACAGCTCACTCAACTTCACTTATTCACAGCACAACATGTTAATTCATATCATGTGAAGCTCATGAATTACTGACAACCATAGATCATACTGTCGAAATATTGAATAAAACAAGTCAATAGTTTTATATTACATTGAGGTTGATGTCATTTAATTATTCTTTTAACACATATTTTTTGTTAGGTTCAATTCAATTTGTTTTCATCATTTAATATATAAATCCCCAGTATGTTTTTGGTACCAGCTGTTTTCCTGTTTTAAATGTAAATTGTTAGTAAGTGTAAGTTGTTTCAAACAAGTGTAACTTGCTAATCGAAACTGAAAGCACTTTGTAAATAAGTGACAACTGAATTCAGTGACAATATCGACTGCTTTTACTATGATTTCAATACAATAAAACAACATAAGGCCTACTATATATACGCACCAGATCACTTACAAAATACAAATACTTACAAATAGTGCAACATTCAGTGCATTACGCAGGAGTACAGTGTAACAAAGCCATCGAGCCATTGTAATGCATACTTGTGCAACAGGGCTTCCAGAACCTAAATCAGCATGCATTGGGATTTGGGACACAGCTGATCACGTAAGGAAAGTACAGGATAGTTTTACACAAATACTGGGTAGTTTGTGCAAGCAGAATGGTGAAAAGATGACGCAATGATGCTAATAAAACTTGAAAACTGACGGTAAGAATCACATCCGCATCCATTTGTTACTGATTTGTAACTGAATTCGATTATTTACACACATTAAGGCAATAAAAGACATCACCATGTAATTCTCTATTATTTGTTGTTAAAACTCAATTTGTCTTTTTATAATTCTCATAAATTAAACATTTAAAGGGATAGATCACCCAAAAATGAACACTGCCATTATTTACCCTCATGTTGTTCCAAACTGGTATGATTTCTTTCTTTTTTTTTTCATCTGTGCAAAACAAAGGCATTTTTAGGAATGTTGGTGACCCAATAGTTTTGACGCTCATTTGATGCTCAAAAAAAAAATAAAAAACCTCTTTTACATGTTCCACAGAAGAAAGAAGTAATACAGGTTTGGAATGACACGAGTAAATAAAGACGGATTTTTTAAGTTAACACTAAGATAACTTACATACTTCATTAAAACGGTAAATAAATATTAAGACAAATCTTTTGAAAACTGGCCGTTTTTGATGAATCAACATGATTTTTTCCTTTAGAGGCATTCTTGCCAGCATCTAACCACTTAATTAGAAGTTGTGAAGAGTGACATTGTTTAAAGGCTTCATAAGTCGTCTGAAAACACACAAAGCACGTACAACGTTACCGTGACACCAGAAGCAGATGTGACAAAATTTCATACACAAAGAGGAATCTCAAGGAAAAAAATTGGCTTTCCTCCAATGGAAGGCTAAAGAGATCAAACTGGGACAGCGTCTGAGGAATCATTGGGAGGGAATGTGTGTAAACTCAAGGTATAAAGAAGACCGAAAGGCCGTAAACAAGTAATAGGACGGAGTGGAAATGATCTGTGCAGTCCATTTGTAAGAGCATTGCCCAAAGTGGATAAAAGTTGGAGAACTTGCGACTAATTCAGATCCGGTATGTAGGGCTTTTGAGATAGGACTTGTGGTTGGATAAAACACAAAACAGGTGTCCATTAATCAATGCTCCCCCGGATGTGCGTAGTGTGTCCCAGAAACAGGGAGACCAAATTGGTGCCAGACAAAGGCTAAAGTGAATAAAATCCACACTTTCCTGCCTGTATTTCCACCTAACACTGCAACGGACCTCAAACGTTTGTATGTGATAAGCATATGTGTGTATGTGTGCAAGTGGTTTTATGTCTTCACACACCTATGGTGGAAGCTTCTCAGCATTTTTGGACAGGCTGTGGAGAAGTGTTTTCAGAAAGTCCTCGTCAGACAGCTCAGGGACAAGAAACTCGATTAGCAGATCCCAGATGCAGTACACAAGATGCCTGCAAAAAAAAAAAAAAAAAGTCACAGGAGTTCACAAGCACTGCTACAGACTGTACATCCTGCATACAGATCCAACAACACTGTATTATCAAAAAGCTGAAGATCCTAAACAGGATGTCACGCAGACACTGGATTTGGACATGCCTTGTTGCCTTCTCTTTATGCAGCACCAACAGCTCATAAAGCAAAGGATACTAAGTCAATGTATAAGTGATTGTAACAGCATCTGCTTCATATGGACATCTACAGAAGACTACAGCATGTCCTAGTAAATCAAAACTTTCAAAACCCAAGCTGGTGAGAATAAATCATGCATCCCCACTGTGGTAACAGTCTACAAAGATGTCATGAGGTGCCCTGATAACACAACACAGCAATGTATCTATCGAAAGCACATTTTTGCATTCTTTTAACGGCATTGCTCACTTAGTGTGCCATAAAAGAATGATAGTAAAGAAGTAAATAATAAAGTAAATTACAACCTGACCATTTTACCCATTAAAGCCATATGTTCACTAGGCCATATCTGCACGCCTCATGAAATATTTATGCGATTTTTGCAGCTACAAACAGTTCAAAATGTTGAACAGTGATGACAAGATGTTACAATATATTTCTGACTATATTTTCATGTACGTCCTGACATTTCCACGGAATTTGGAATTCCAGTCAATGTTATTAATCTCCTAAATATGCATCCAGGAACAATGCATAAAGGAAAATTGCATAAATGGCTGCGGTGCTGATTTTTATCTTCATCTGTGTTTAGTACTCAAACACACCTGTTTATGGTGGGGTCCTGAAAAGAATCCACAACCGTCTGCCAAAATATCTTGTACTTCTCAGAGCCCAGCATATCACAAATCGGATCTGTAAAAAACACAATAAACTCAGTCAAGGAACAGAGATGAAGATCTGCTAGACTACACTACACTATTGATAAAAAAACCCTCATTTACTGTTGAGGTGGTTTCCTCTGACCTTCCCTTACTTATGTTTTGACAATGTTTTTTTTGTCTCAAAAACACAATTATTTGTAAACCCAATTTTTCAAAGGTCAAATTTGACCTGTTTCATCCAAAACACATTATTAAATGCTAAAAAGATTAGTTCAAATCAATCAATAAAAATATTAAACGTTTTAATAACGTTTGTCACACAGACTTGAGAGGTATGCCTTTACAAAGATTGGAGTCTCTATTTTTAAATGATGTAAATGATATAAGAAACAAATATTCTCCGTTTAAGTAATCCGTATGAAAGCAACGACATGCACAGTTTCCTCATTAACTCTAATGTGATTGATGTAAATAGTCCAAGTGAAGGAACTAGTTCTTTTGAGCCGGTTGAACCAGTACACTAAATCGGACTGAATCTTTCGAAACAGTTTGTGTCTTAATTTACATCAGCGCTGATGTACGTTTATTTAATATTAAATAAAATGAGTAAGACCGTGTATGCCCTTTAAATATTTAAGACATGTGAAACATCCACATTTGCACATCGCCTGTAGGCTACAGGGTTCGTTTGCAAAACATACAAGTAAGAAACTTAAGAGATAATTATGACGATGAGTACTGTTATTTAACTGAAGTTATGATTAAAAATGCATTTAATTTCAAGTATTTTGTATCCGCCGGGATGATAGAATTGACAATTACTTGAGGACGTAAAAGAACTCGTGAACCATTACCTCAAAACTACAAACTTTTACATACATGCTGCTGACATATTATTGTAACAGAGTTTGTGCTGAAATAGTGTAATCAGCCATGAAAATGTCTCAAGTAACAGAAATAAGCACAAATGTCAACACATGTCAGAAGACCCCCAGGGTCCAGAAAACACCTCAGACCCCAGAGGGTTAAAACGATAGAGTATGTGTGAATATTATGTGGCGTCTCACCTGGCAGTAGTTTCATAAGGCACTGCAGAGCCTGTTTTCTGCTCTCCTGTTTCTGCTGCGGGGTGCGTTGGGGTCGGGGTTGAGCCGGCAGACTTCCTCCAGGCCAGATGGCCTCCTGCAGTACCCGCAGATAAATCACCCAATACTGCGTACAGGTCAGGTTAACCACACCCACCTCTAGCCACCTATAGACCAATCACAGCAACACAAATAATTTTATATTACGCAACAAGAACAAAAATTCAGGATTGCTGATGAAATCCACTTTGGGTATGTTTACACGACAACGAACAAGTTTTTTTCCTTTGAGTGTTTGAGTACAGGTGATAATGTTGTCAAAATTATCCCCATTCACATGGATCCATGACTAAAACAACTAAAAACGACTAAAAAAGGTGTATTAAGCATGCCAGACCAATAGTTGGCAATGTCAATGTAAATTCATTCTTCAATGTAAATAATGTATCTTCCCATCCCAGGTCGTAGTACTGGTGCAGTAAATCTACACTTTGCTGGAGAAGCATTCATAAATCAGCACAAATATCTTGTGCAGCACAAACATGATCCTGTAGTTCACCATTGTTGCATACTGTATGTTGTAAAGTACTCTCACATGCCTGAACAGGCAATACGCATAACATACGTCAGTTTCTACAAATTTGTGTTTTTGTTGTTTACATGGAGACAACAACGGCATAATTTTTAAAAACTTGCACTTTGAAACCAGTTTTCAAAAGTTCAGGCCCCCAAAACATCATAGTCTTGTAAATGAACAGCCAAAAACACATGAAAAGATGTCCGTTTTTAGCTAAAAATGGTGTTGTGTAAATGAACCCACTTGCAAATTGATGTGCTGCTTGCAAACAGCACAAAACAAGCTACAAACAATGTGTGATCAAAATACATAAAAATATTCTACCAAATGGAAAGGAGAAGTCAAACTCCATCATTCACGAATGTCCTTCAGCTAGTTCACATGTGCCACTGCAATGTTCGTTGTCTATTCCGATTAAAATCTGTGACGGGCCACATATGGATGTAGTTTATCCTTTAAAAATAGCATTTCATTTAAAAGAATCAATTCTGCAAAATTACTTTTGGCCACTTTGTGCTGAAGAAATTGCGGAGAACAGAGGGACTGCATGACATTACTGTGGATGAGACTGTTTAATCTTTTAATAATCACCAAGTTACCATTTTGGCAGACAGTCAGCATAACAAAAAGATCTGACAAAAATATGTGGAAAAAATATTATAAGACATTACATTTTTATGAGAGAGGCTGACAGGGAAAAAAATAGAAAACCAATAGGCTGGAAAAGACTAATGTCTATTTTACTAGGATTGCAATTCCATTCATTTAAATAAAATAAAAAATAACTACATGATATGACAAATTATCCTGTGTTGTTTTAGGTATCACTGATATTCTATTATGATTTTTATTAACATATTGAATTTGATTTTTTTTTTTTAAGTTTTAGTTCTTAAGGCGAAAGGGGGTCAAATACAGTATTAGTATGGTGTTCCTATTAATTTATATTAACAAAATTTTGTTATTAAATACTTCAAATTTAACTAAATGAAAATGAGAAATGCTGCCTTGGCAATTAGCTGAAACAAAATTCATATTTTTAACTATATATATATATATTCAGTATGTATTTCAGTTCAGTTAATGTTTTTTGTGGGGTTTTTTTAAAGTTGCACAACTTTTAATTTAAATTAATTATTTCTTATAAATGAAGTGTTCTGTGTCTAATAAGCAGGTGATTTAATGCAGCAGAAAAACAACTGAGCAACTTCAGTCAAAAGTTATGTTGGAAACAAGAGACAAATAGTCATAAAATCTATAATGCTATAATTATATAACCCAATCAGGGTTCAAATCAGATAACCAACTGGGAAAACATGTGTCCTCACCTGAGGGTTTTCTCCTCTCATGAATACTATGAAGTGGACCCAGGAATTTCCTGTGTCATTGATTTAAATCTGTCCTGCTCTTCGATTACATAGCTGGTTTATTTCGGTCCTGACTTTGGTCCTTGAAATGCCACAGATGCTACATGTTGATAGAGCCAGAGATCCAGAGAACCTCTTATGGTCATGCTTAATCAATGCCAAAATACAAATCGGTTTCCTAAGTTTCTGAGCTGTCCCCAATGGGGGTTTCAGTCCAAAATGCATACATCTTATGTTTATGTCAGAGTGAATTAACACGGTGCGTGTGGAAGACATATGGATGCCAAAGTCTGCTCTACTTCAAGGCTACTAAAGTGTCTAGCAGCTCCCTTTAGACTCTCAAACACAATGATGCATTTCCCAGAGGCCATTAAACTACAATCCCGGTCAAAATTCAATGACCCATGCAGGAACAACATGACAAGTTTAATTTGCATTGCCTGTCAGAGGAATATATATGGATATTTACCTACATCAGAGACTTTGCATGTTTGTACACATTGATTAAAGTCTCAATAGTACAGAAACATCCATTTGCAGTGTTTGCACACAGGAGTGCTATTCTGTTCCATGACAAAATGCTACTTTTAGAGCCTGCAGTAGGTTTAAGTAGTAGATTTTACATCAGCTAAGTACATTTTAAAATAAGTCGAACAGGTTTTATGTCCTGGAATGATATTCAAGGCTCACTTCTATAAATGTTTCAAGTAAAATTCGAGCTTGTTGCCCAAAACAAGAATACTTAGACTGCCTGCGGATCTAATAGAGCTTCTGAAAGGACTTGCACCGGTCTGACTGAGAACATACGTAATTCTCGAGAAGCTCTGATGTAAGGTGATGGAACAAAAACCAGCTGTTCCAAAACAACAAGTGGAGTATTTTATTCCATTAATGGCATTTCTGCCATTATAAAGGGCAGTTAATGTGGACTGGCATGGCCTTTGATGGAGACGTGCAGCATTAGTAGAGGAAGACATTTCTCAAGCCAACAGGAGTGGAAAACAAGGGTACATGGAGCTCACTGGAGCCAATTAAGTTTAAACTACCCTTTTCAGATTTTATTGTGAGCCTTACTTTCTTCTGACACTCCAAAAATATAAACATGATAAGTATATTCCATTCACAACCTCGCCTGATCTGCATCTCAAATAAACTTGGAAAAACTGATGTGCTGGAAGACTCGTTACTAGGAACTTAATTTACATGGAGCATTAATTATGATCCAATAAACTGACTGTGTTACCTGAGACAGATGTAAAAAGTAAAAAAACCCTACAAAAGACAATAAATGAAGAGGTCTAACTGCAGTTTGGCAGCACTTTCCTTCTACAGAATACAATACATTTGTCAGCAGATCAAGAGAGACCATATTATAACTTTGAGGCTTTCCCAAAAACGTTAATAAACTAACACAACCTTGGCAAACTCCTAACAGTTAAAAAAAAAGACCAACAGAACGACCGACAGAATGATATACGGAACGATTGACTGATAGACAGTCAGAGTCTGTGTAGATTTGTCTCTGCTTTGCACATCTGGCAACTGTCTCAGTCAGATTGCATGGAGATTGTTAGCGGACAGCCATAAATTCTCAATTGGATTGAGAACTGGATTCAGACTTTCCCCCTCCAAGACATTAACATTGTTTTGAGGCCATGCCTTTATGATTGTGGGCACTATCTCGATGGAAAACAAATCTCCCAAATCACAGGTGTCCAGCAGACTCCATCACCCATCCCATTTTCCTCCGTGATTTCCCTGTTTATTTTACTCTCATATTCCTTCTGTGGCCTGCTGAAAAGTAGCATCCACACAGCATGAGGCTGCCACCACCATGCTTCACAGTCAGGATGATGTGTTTTTGATGTTCAGCACCAGACATGCCATTTAGTCAGATGGCCAAAAGATAAATTTTGGTCTCAACACAGGATCATCATCCAGCTGGCTTCAGAGTCTCCCACATGCCTTGCAAACTGTAGCCGAGATGACATTTTTCAACAGTGGCTTTCTCTTCGCCACTCACTCATTAAGGTGTGATTAAGCAGTGGTTTTAAGTGGTTTCTATATAAAGCCAGGAACTCTTCAGAGTTGTCATTGGTGGCCTCCCTGAGCAGTCTCCATCTTGCACAGTCATTACTGATGTAGCTCAACCCGTATTCACTTTATAGCCCTTAATCCTGCAATTGTGGACAAATGTGGGCACAGAGGACTCAGGTGTTATCCTAATTTTTATTTATTATAAATGTTATATCACTGTCTTCGATAAAGTTTTGTCTATCCAATTATGGTGTTTTTTTTTTTTATTTTGGGGGTATTTTTTAATTTATTTACTTCAAAAAGTACCATATTTTTCTATGTAAATTATGCTTATTTTTATATTTTATTTTTTCAAAATTTTTAAATACATTAAAATATCATTCCAATAAGTTCTTAGAGCTAAAACCTAAAGATGAAGTGACTTTGTTGTTATTTTGGCTTATTTTAGAATTCTCTAAATTACAGTTTTTCCCATTCATTTCTATGGGTGCCCATTTTTGACCCAAATACAAGATTAAGGAGGTTTTTTTTCACCCACTTAACATTGTAGAATTGAGTCAAAAAAAATTGTGTGTGTTCAGGAGGCAAACTTAGGAAAAGTAGCAAAGTCTTGTACCGCTCAGATCAAGGGAAGTATTTCTTAAAAACAAATCAAAACTGTTTTGCCCAAATTTGTCCACAATACGGTTTTAGGGTTAACTTGACTCCAATGGATACTCAATCAATGACTTGGAAATGATCTTGTATTCATGCCCTGTACTTTTCAATTTTTTCACTGATTTATTTTAATCATTTTTCAGTTTAAGTTATGCCGCAATACTGCCTGACCAGTCACTGGAGCATACAGATACAGATGCATTTATATTACAATAAACAGAAAACATTGTGATTCTCAAACCAGTTAGCTACTCTAGTAATAATTTAGATGTATCATATCAAAGGGGATGAATAATTTTTCATGATGATTCACAATTAAGATCACATTGTAAAAATATTTCAGTTAGTTGCTCTTTGAGAGTTTTGCTGATTTAAAATTAAAATTTACTTATTTTCCATAAGTTAGTTTATAGTTATTAGTTACAATCTGTCAACTATGCAATTATTAACCAAGTAACCACCAACTATCAACTTAGATTAGAGTAGCTTAGTTCCTAGGGGGTTAGTTGATAGATACAGACTACCAACTATGTAACTTTCAACTATCACATATAAACTGTCAATGACTAACTAATACATATTTAAAAAGGTAAATCAGACACACAGATCTAAAGATTAAAAAAAAAATTCTAAGCTAAATCTATTCTTTAAAAAGTATAAGATCAGGAAATAGCAGAGACAGAAACTGATTCTAGTGCAGGTGTCTGTAACAGGTGTCTGCGCAGACTGATTATTCAGAGATTCTTGTCCAAATAGAGGTAACAAGGAGACCAATTCAGCTCCTTATTTCTTACCAAATGGAACATAATGACATTTATGAGCAGCCAAGAGCTGAAATTGCATCAATTTGCTCTGTGAAATAATCAAATGCTCTAAGTTATGTGCCAGCTTTTTAAAACAAGCCATTACAAGTTAGCAGTCTGTTTCAAAACCCAGAGGAATGTTGGACCAAAACAAACTGTCTTTCTCAAGTCCAAATTAACTGGTTTATCTCAGACTAATCCATCTCCATGCACAACGTTTGCAAAACAAGCAGATACTTTCACCTCGGAGGCCAGAAGCTAGAAAGAGTTTCTTGGCACGGATAGCATCTTGTACGGGTTTGTAAGGAATCATCTCTAATGCAGTTTACCAAAGAAAAAAATGACAAACGTAAACTGAGAAGAGATGAGATGTGAGATGAGATCAAAGTGTCATAACTGAGATTTTCCATAGGGACACGATAACTAGACTGTGTGGTCTTTTTTCCACATGGGCCTACAGATAGGTCCATTAAAAATGTTGGCGTTATGTCTTCCGCAAGAATCTTAAAGTGCTGTCAAACCAATATTTATAATCTTTCATTCTCTAAGTGATCGTCAATACCGTGCCGTGTGCATCTTGTAACGATGGAGCATGATGAATGCTGGCTTTTCTAATCAATACACCTCATCCTGTAAGAATGCAGAGAAGATGTTCAGTTTCTTTCGGCACTGACTGAACTTGCATATCTCCAATCAGATATTTTTGAGTGTCTGGTTATGTGGTTGCATGAACACAAAGAGTACAATACCAACAGTGTTTTCTTCCTTACAGTGTTGTTATGGAAGACCTGAATGGAAAAAATTCCTTTGTTGCAGACATGTTCTCACTGTGCCGACTAAAGATGATTTTAGAAAGAATATTTCATCTAAAACAATACATCACAAATCAGAAAATTATGCCGATCTTGCCATTTGGGGGGGGGGGGGAAATGTGTAAAGTTTATATCTTATACAGTAGTTTATAGCTTGAGTGACTGTTTAAAAAACAGGAACAATTGACAGACTGTGTTTTCCTGTCTTGCCAGTTTAATATGGATATAACCAAGCATAACCCAAGGATGGACTGCAGGTAGTTTACAGTACAGTGGTGTGCAGTACAACCAGCCAAAATTAAAGTCTGCAGAGTGATGGATCAGAGGAAGAGAAAGAAACAGCAAGAAAAAAATGTTTTGCTGTGCAATAAAACCATTGTTGGCAGCCTTTCTAACCTCAAGCCTTTTCCAAACTTCCTGTTTATGAAATACAGAACAATCTATCATAGCATCATCATAGCAAGCCTTTTTCCCGACACTAAAAAGGCCAAAGTCAAACAAGTTTAAAATCGGCGACAAAATTAAGTAAATAATTCAAATTTTTGAGAGAACCATTTATTTAAGGGTATACTATGAAAGACAGATTTAAAGAGATAGTTCGCTCAAAAATCAAAAGGCCTGCATGTGTCATTACAAACTTGTATGACTTTCTTACTTCTGCAGAAAGCTTTTTTAATAATGTTTTTGTCCATATAATGGAAATCCAAAACAACACTGACTATTCCTGAATTTATCATTTCTTTCAGAATTTTTATAATTTTTTTTTATGCAGGTATGAGATGAAAATAAAGGGTAGTACACTACTGTTCAGTAAAATGTATTTTTTTTTTTTTTACATATAAATGTCTTTACAGTCACTTTTGATAAACTGACCGTGTCCTTGCTGATTAAAAGTGTTAATTATAAAATAATAATCAACCCCAAACTTTTGACCAGTTACGTAAATAATGACAGTATTTTCATTTTTGGGTAAACTATTCCTTGGAAAACTTATGGAAAACCTCCATGTAATGTGATTATTAAAAATAGCAACTGAACTCATCTATCATGAACATTTCCTGTAAAACTATCACAACATGTGACATTTATGTTGTGAAAAGAACTTTTGAGAACAGCCAATCCAAACATAATTTCTACAACATCTTCAATCAGCGTTTGACAGTATATACTGCCACCAAGTGGTTTTATTACACACATGATCACTAATGTAAACCAGACGGTGCTCGATTCCTCTCGTGAAGATCAACCTTCATGCAAAGTTTAGATCGAACTCTAATCAAACACACCTTAGGCGGATAATCAAGGTCTTAAAGTCTGCTCGAAAATTACAGACAGGTGTGTTAGTGCTGGAGCAGGAATCCATTATATAAGAACAGACAGTTCACATGTTTGTCTCATGCAGGAGTTACTTTAAGTCAAAGCTGGTGCGGGTTTTTGTAGTCATTTCCGAGCAGCGGCCTAAAACAAGGGATCAATATTCTCGATCATAGTTATCATTCCACTGCTGTTATCAAGAGCACAGGCATATGTAATATTTAAAAATAATTCTCATAAGCCAACTGAATGTTATAACCACAACCATATTGTGACTGTGCTGAAATGATAATTAAGTTATTGCTAATAAAAGCAACAATATTTCACCCCGGTCCTTTTGCTTTCATTCAGGGTCACTTTGTAAAAATGTATATCAGCTGCCTGATCTAGGCTTGCCTCTGGATAATTAGTCAGACAAAGACATCCAGCTCGGTGCTAGAAGAGCCGCAGACGCCGGATAAGTAAACTAATTCTTTCCCTCAGATGATGTCCGATGTGTCTGTTTGCACCGAGGCAAGAGCCGCAGCTGGCCCCCTCGTGTCTCCCTTGTGTCCACACCCTGACATTTCAACAAGACCTGTCCAGCATGTAGTGTGTCACTGCACACAATCTGTCATCTAATCTGTGGGCCAATTCACGAGGCAAGGGTGAAATTTTAATTGACTGATTTTAGCAAAATTGTCTGATAGACTGTGCGCATTACCTTCAAACAAAAAGCTGAGGCTAAGAAACTTATATCAGGGGTGTTCAATCCAATTCCTGGAGAGCCAGTAACCAGCAGAGTTTAGCTTCAGTCACAATTAAACACAGCTGAACAGCTAACCGAGGTCTTTAGGATTAGAAACTTCCAAGCAAGTGTGATGGAACTAAGTGAGAGCTAAACTGCAGGACATTGGCCCTGCTACAGATGGGTTGGACACCCCTGACCTGAATTACATTAAGTAATTCAGTCCCGCTTTATATTAAGCAGCTTTAAGTACCATGTACTTACATTTAAAAATAAGTACACTGTACTTATTGTGCTCATGTTGTATTGTAAATCACTTTTGCTGCTATTGAGGTGTGATATGGGTAAGGTTAGGGACAGGTGTGGTGGTATGGGTAGGTTTAAGGGTGGGTTTAAGTGTAAGGGATGGGTCAGCTATGTAATTACATGCATTAATTACAGCTGTAATTACATGCTGGTATTTTTAAAATATAAGTACAATGTAAAAACATGTCCTTGTAAAAACATGTGGCTTAGTCCTCGTTTCAGCGTTACGTAGGAATTCAGCACTAAGATTGACATGACCAATGCAATCTTTCGAATCGGTTTGGGACCAGTATGCTAAACTGGTTTGAGAAAAGGAACCACACACACCACAGTGTCCTTGTCCTGAAAAAAGGCTGAAGAAACCCTGGTTTAAAGCAGAATGAAGATTAAATGTGTGGATAAAAAAAGAAAACTGTACATATCGGGATTAAATGGCACCATTGTGAACATTTATTTCAAACAGAGAACAAACAAAAATTGTATTATTTTTTTTTTATTTTTTATTTTTAGGTATTTGTTTAAATATGGTAGAAGTAAAACTTAGGGGTAGGAGTACATAAGTTTTACTTCTTCCTACTCCTTTTTGCACATGTAAATATAGGGTTGTTTTTTGTTTGTTTTGTTTTTCTTCAAGTATTGGAAAGTTTGGATTTTTTTTTTTTTTACTTTGTTGTTCATTTTTGTTTTGTTTCTTTTAATTAATATTCCTTGTTTCATTGATTAATAATTGTATTTTTTATTTACATGTTCAAAATAAAGATCAATAAGCTTGAACCCATAAAAGGCACACCTTTTAGACACTGGGTTTATCCAACTGTTTAGAAAAGACACGGGTCTCACTCCAGCTTTCCCGTCTGATGGCTGTTGGCCATCAGCTAGAACATTGGTCTACTAGCAGGTGTTTAATACACCGCCGCACAAACGAGTCATTTGAAATGGCTAGACATCACACCACGAGGATCTGCAAAACAGATGCGTATGGAGCTGAGGGATTGCGTGTGTGAGATTTCATGTGAGGCCTGACCTTTCAGCTTGAATCATCAAGGATGGACAGGATGGTTTCAAAGAAACTAAGAAAAAAATGTTTCTTTTATAGCACAAGGTTTCAGTAACCTCTCTGCATTAGAAAGGCATTACTGTGCCACGGGATAAATCTGCACATCGCAGACATGCGGTCATCGCTAAACAGAGTAGCAAAAACTCCAAGTGCTTTAATTAAAGGAAAGAAGAAAGCTACAACCGCGGGCTGAAACCGAAGTTGGCTCTGTGGGATGTCCCGTGATTGTTATTTACTCAAAGAGAAGTGGAGCAGAGGATGGGGGAAAGCCACCTGTTGACAGCTTTAAAACGCACAGTTCTCACTTCCTACATCAAGTTGTCATCGGTCCCCACAACACAACTTGTTTAATAAAGTATTTATATTCATGTTCAAAAATAAGAATGATCACACAATTGTACAGCAGTTCGGGGACAGAATGAGTGAGGCCTTCAGGTGACACCTCATTAAGTCAATCCATGTGTCGGTCGTGCCTGTCTTTAGGCCCTGTTGGGCGTCGTGGCTATCTTTAGGAAAACAAACCGTCATTCTACATGCTGCAGAGTATCGTATGCTGCGCACAGCATGTATACATTAAATATACATAAAATATAAGGATGACCTGTACTATATTTACCAAAATGAGCAGTATACAAACAACACTGCATGGAGTACTACATGAAATCTATTTCTTGACAAATTTTTTGATCAGAATGGCAACCGTGAAGACAGTTTTATACTAAATTAGATGCTGATAAATTAGCATAATACAGATTTACACAATTATTAATTATTATAGAATAATACCTTATGTTTCCCAAAATTATTTTTTTAATAGTAGCCAAGTTTGGGGTCGGTAAGATTTTTGTAATGTTTTTGTAAGAAGTCTCTATAATCATCCAGGCTGCATTTTTTAATAAAAAAATAAATAAAAATAAATAAAAAACCCTAACACTCTTAAATATATTTTTAAAAAATGAAATTGTAAATATACCAAAAAAAAAAAACATCCAAAAGTATTAATCTTAATGACCCCAAACTTTGAAACGGTAATGTATAATACATAAATAATAAGTCATTTATTAATTTCAAACATTAATTAAATGATGTCATAGTCACACTAGACTTAAGCATGTCAAATTTCTTCGGACAATGCAACGAGTGCTCTCATGTGTGTTTTTTAGAACATAAATAAACAATAAATTTGAAACTAAAAATATACAATCTACTCCACTTTCCTGCAACTTTAAAGTTTGCTCTTTGAATTCAAGCAGTCAAACTTCCACTAACTTCCAAAACTTATTTGAATGAGCGAGTGTTTCCAGTCTATAGAGTTAGAGGTTTAATGAAAGGTTCGCCTTGAGCCAATCATGGCCTAAAATCCTGGTCCAGTTTTGATACAAATGTTGCAGTAGGACATAAAGTAGTAAAGTAATCTGTAAAGTGGACAAGCTTTCAGTAGATATGGTCGAGATTTATGACATTTAAGTTGAAAACACACATTTCTGTCCACATTGATGATGAGATGTGTTGAACAACCTCTCCAAAAAAAAAAAAAAGGGTTTGAAAGATTGACCAAAAATTAATTACACCGAGAATTATTGGGGATGACCCACCTTTCTATGAAGGTCCCAAATAGCAGTCTGATGGTCCTCTGGATGTTCTCTGTGCAGAGCCAGCTCCACTGATCCTTCAAGAGCACGCACATGATATTCAGGGCCTGGTCAGACAGAGCCGTCTCACTAACTGTACACAAACACACAGGTACACGACACGTGATAGAAATTAATTAGTCACAGCTGGAAATGACAATGAGAGACGTCATTTTTCATGCCCATGAGTAAACTAAAATGCAAAAAACAAAATATGGACAGATCCAATCACTAACATGATTCTATAAAATGGAACATGAAATGACTGTTTATTTTTTTCCTGAACAGATCTATGAAAGCTTTGTGTCAGGTTTTTGTCAATGCAAAGGACACACATGAAAGTACAATGCTGCCCTCTAGAGTTGCTGTCTATACTGTAATATCACAGATCAATGCTACTTATCCAACCTCCACAAACTACAAAGGGGCGTGCAGTATTTAAATGAATCAATTAATATTAGTACATTAAAATAAATGTAACCCTATTCTAATTTAAAGTGCTAAAAAACACAATGGAGATATGAAAATTAAATCAAATCTATTTTTCTCATCTCAATAATTTGTATTGTAAACATACAGTTCGGGAGTGGGTACTTTGAGATAAAAATTGAGATTTTAAAGGAATAGTGAAGTCAACCATTAAGTAACCCCTCATGACATTCCAAATATTTAATTTAATATATTCTTTCAAATAGAAAAGGAGAATCAAATTTTTTTTAAAAAGCAAAAGTATCATATAAGTGGTATTTGTTCCACTCAAGTAAGCCGCTAACTCAAGAACAGCTGTGATTGCATCATTACATCGAGTTGACCTCAAGTATTATTATAATAATTTCTCTTATACAAGAGTCATTACCAGAGTCACGGAAGGCAGGTTCAATCTGTAACTGTGCTTTGGTACATGTGCAGGTTTTCATATCCCATCTAGGTCCCAGGCCTCCGCTTCTATCTCCATCACCATCAAAACCTGGTGCGTTAACCTCGAATCGCTCCTTCTCAGAGATGAAGCTCTCCAATCCATTCAACGAGAAACCATTGAAAACCTTCAAAAACAACAGCAAATCAATGCATATTCCCTGTTGTTGCACTTGCACATCGACTATTGCAGAAAAGCACATTTCCATTTCTTGTTAAAGACGTTGGAAAAGAGCAATTAATAATGACTGCTACTTACAGTGCTGCTTTCATCACAGCAGTAAAGAACTTTGGGTTTCATGTCAGATACGTTGAGAGCAGGGGAAATTTTACTGGAAAACCTCATTCTAGACCTAGACATGAAGAGAGAATCGTGTTTTGTTATTTAAAGCTAAACATTCAAGACAGTAAAGAAGCGGCTCTCTTGCCATACTTGGATTTCTTGTCAGTGGACAATTTCCCATCAGGCTCTGCATCCATGTCATCAGTAGGGCTCTGTGGTTCTGAGCGAGGGAAGGCCGTCTTCAGGGTGTCCACTATAGCATTCACCACAATCTGCCAAGTGACGCATTTGAACACAAATCGTAAAAGGGTTCAGTCGAAGCATGCAATGTGTATTTTGAAAAGTACCTTGTCAATGCGTGAAACAATGAAAGGTTTCTTCACAAAGGCAATTCTTGCATCAGTGTTTAGAGCGAGAAATTCTTGCATTTCCTCACTGTTGGCCGTTTCAGGAATGCTACAAAGTTGCTGTAATAAAAGAAGACAGAAATGAAGTTGTGTGGAATGGAATATTACTTAAATATTGTCAGGTTTACGTCATTTATGTTCAAAAAAAGAAATTCAAAGAACATACTCTAAGGAATGTCTCCAATAGACTTTTCCTGGCCTCAACTTTGTCACTGTCCATGTTTCCAAATGGAAGCTCAGGAAAGATTTTCTTTGGTCCTTTCACGTCTACATTTTGGCAAAACAAGACAACTAATCAAAACGCTGTATTGGAAAACATTGCCACCGAAAAGGACTAATTTGCTCTGCTCACTTTTAATAATTTTGCGTAATTCTGGTTTCTCCTCCAAACGGGTCTGAAGGTTGAGGAATTCACTGTATCGTCGGTTGACAGTGTGATAGGCGAAGGGCTGCAAAGATTCTGGATTCTCCGAGTCCACAGCTGTCTCATACTGCAAGACAAACACATCCTCATTATCAAGTACACATTATAATGACTTTTTGCTGAGCTTTACAGAATTGGACATTTTCATAGTATGATTTCCCCTAAAATGTGCTCATTAAGTGCTAAAAATGTATTGGATAGCTTGTCCTATCTGTCTGCAGAGACTGGAATTATTATGTTAATGTTATGGCCGATAAAGGTGAACTTTGAGTGAGCGTTAGATGAGAGCATTGGGGAATATGAATAAAATTAGGAGCAATTAAACGGTAACACTTTATTTGAAGGGGTGTGCATAAGACTGACATGACACTGTCATAAACATGACATAACACCTGTCATGAACATGAAGGAGTCTTTATGAATGTTTATGACTTTTGTCATTAAGTGTCATTCGGTAAATTATGACACTTCTAATGCAAAGTTGACATTGTTTAAAATGTCTTAGTTATGACAACTTGACATTAACCAAGAAATCATAACCTGTCACAAATATGTCATAACAGGTCTAATTATCAAACTTAAAGAAGTTATTTAGCTTTGCGTTAACATTACATTACTCTGTCATATGTGTTTGGTTTTGACTTTGGCCGTCATGACACCATAACTCTGTCATGAATATTTTACTTGTCCTCAAGTAAAGTGGAACACATTGTACTAGTTATAAACATGTCATTAAGGGTTATTACACTGTCAAAAATGCTTTAACAACAGTGTCATTAATATTTCCCCTTACCTCAAGTAAAGTGGAACACGTTGGACTAGTTAAAGATGTCAGGTTGATTTCTTGGTTAATGTCAAGTTGTCATAATCAAGACATTTTTTGTCTTTGTTAATGTCAAGTTGTCAAAACAATTTCAACTTTGCATTAAAAGTGTCATAATTTACCGAATGACACCTAATGACAACAGTCATAAACATTCATAAAGATTACTTCATGTTCATGACAGGTGTTAAGTCATGTTTATGACAGTGTCATGTCAGTCTTATGCACACCCCTTCAAATAAAGTGTTACCATTTAAGTATCTAATACCAGCCAAAGGAGTAAATCTAGCTAATTCACCTTTACAGTGTAGAGAGTGTATGGATGTGAGCCAGTGCCTCTGTGCTCCTTGGCAGTGATGGTGCCAGTGATGCGGAGGTTCTGGATAATGACAGGACCCTCCGGGCTGCCGAGGGGCTCGAAGTTGAAAGGTGTCAGGGACGCCATCCCAGCTGGTGAAGAGACCTGGATGGGCGTAGTCAAAGCCAGCTCACTGGGGTTCACCAGGCCAGGCTGATCTCCGCTCAAGTTACATTTCTCCAATGTTTGAAGAGGGCAAAAGAGTCCAGATGACTCTTCCACGGGCACAACGGCGGAATGTACCGACAGCTCCTTCTCCATTGAATTGGTGTAAGTTGGAAGTTCATCCTCGAGATCTAACAGAGTGTCGACTGGAGTGGTGCAGTCGGTGAGTCTTTCCGAGAGGGTCTCCTCTGAGCCAATCATAACCAGCGATTCCAGGGAGCTCCGCTTGAAGTCCGTCAGAGGGGATTCCAAATCAGAGTCCGTTTCTTGATAGAAAGGATTGGGCTTGCCGAGTCGTAAATAATCTCTGGGGCTAAAACCCAACGGAAATGGTTTCGTCAGCCGTGGTTCGTCTTCCTCCAGGTTGTGTGGAGAATAAAGTTCAGTGGAATCAATGACATCATAAGCTGCTAGTTCTGGCGTTGGGGCCTCCGTTACTGTGGGCATCTCTGGGACGACTTTTAGGGTCAGAACGCAAGGAACCTTAAGTTCTTGAGGTGCGTTTTCTTGAGTATATACAACCTGGGATGGAGCCTGAACTTCCACTGGTTTTGGTTCTGGGGTTGGTTCGCTGGATTTAGTGAAGACGCTTACAATCAACAAGTTTAGCCAGTCTGGGTCGGACAGTTTAGTAATTAAAGGCAGAATAACGTTGCACGTGATAAGCTCGCCCACCACAAATCGACCTGTTCGGGTTTCTAAATGTGGCGGAGGTACAAGAGCATGTAGAAGGAGGTCTACAATGGCCCGTACGTAATTCACCTCGACAGCAGAGCTCTGAAGAGCAGGATGAGGTGGGCAGAGTTTGCTGTACGCCTTCCAGAGATCTCCATCTTTATCCACATTTTGTCCTTCCTTGGCACTCAAGTAGCACTGAAGGTGGCATCCAGATAGATCGAACACCCTCTGGGATAAGGCTTTCCTGTCGACCCTTGCCGCTCTACCCTTGAGCTCCAACGCCATGGAGATCATGGCATTGTGCACCTCATCCTCAAACTCCTGTTCTCTGGAAACTGTGGCGTACCACGAGGTGACAAAGTCACGTATGATCTTGCCAACTGTCTTTTGGATTTCATCTTCCAGTTGTTGCTCGCTCTCTGTACTATGTGGGATCTCCTCAAGCTTAAAAAAACGCTCCAGATGAAAAACGCTGTCTGAGTCCAGGACAGCCTTGGAACCCAGCCAACCACCTAAGACCACTAAGAGGCTTGTGAAGACACAGAGGAGCCAAACATTGACCAGGAGGTGGAACAAGAGCATCCAGGCCAGCAGTGCCCCAAAACCAAGAAGCCTCTTCTGGACCAAAAGCTCAGGCAAGCCCCAAGGGCTTGGGTTGGGAAGCTCAGGCTGAGACATTGCAGAGATTTACATGCTCCTGTGAGGAAAAATGGAGAAACACACCATTTTTTACAAAAGTAAAGCCATAGTATTCTACAATTACTGACAAGTATGTAGTCAAATACCCCTTACTAGGGGGACCAGATGTATATGTTTAAAGGGACAGTTCAACCAAAAATAAAAATTATGTCATCATTTACTCACCCTCATTTTATTCCAAACCTGTATGACCCGTATATTTTGAAGAATTTTGGTTACTTCTGACTTGCATTATGTGAACAAAAACAGAGACCTTTTTACAATATCTCCTCCTTCCACTAAAGAAAGAAAGTCATTCTGTTTTGGAACAACATAGGGGTGAGTAAATTATGACAGAAATGTCCCTTTTAGGGGAAAATTGTCTCATTAAGAATAGATTCATGAAAAAGCATAATTGATGGACAAGTATTCTTACCATTGGGAGTCATACGTCTGTATACTACAACAAAATTGAGGTAACTTGGCAGTTGCCACCACTGTCATCTTTAAATATTAATTTATAATTTAATAGTTATATTAATGTAATATTATATAATGGATCATGGTTTTACAGCAGGTAACCTTTAACTTACCATGACAGCTGTTTGTAGGGGGCGTCTAATGATCAGCGATTTAAAAAAAAATGTAAATAGTAGATATATAGTTGAAATTATTAAGAAAAATAAATAAAACAGAAAAGACTAGTGTAACTTATCTAGTTATCATGACTTCATTTTTATATAACGTTAATGTCGTTGCTGTATGTTTTGATGGGCAAGTTAGCCTATCAAGCTGGCGTTTCGTTACGTTACTTAAGAAAGATATGCAATATATGGTACACTGAAACATTATTGAATTAAAATTAACTTACCTCAGCAACATAGGTGGTAAATGTAAGGTGCAAATTTTGAGCCTGACCACCACTTCATGTTAAAACGCCGACTCGTACGGCCTTGCAGTGTTTTGACAGCTTCTTCCTCGTCATCTCCCCCTCAGATGCTGTACTACATGCAGCGTTTTGTCGCCCTCTAGAGATCATCCCGATCCCTGCAGCGCCCTGCGACAACTTACTGTCTATGGCGACAACACAGCAGCGACAACCACCATTCACTTTCTATGTATTCGCCCTTCCCCCACGATAGAGACTAGAAGACGGTCATTCTTGCTAACACAGTGCATTGTAAAAACAATAATATTGTGACATATATTACAATTTAAAGTTATTTTAATGTAATGATTCTTGTGATGGCAAAGCAGCCATTACTCCAGTTTTCAGTGTCACATGATCCTTCAGAAATCATTCTAATATGTTGCTGCTCAAGGAACATTTATTTTTATTTTGTTGAAAACTGTTTTGTAGCTTTAAATTTCAGTGGAAACCATGATGCACTACAATCAATATACTGTATAGTACAAGTCAAGAATTGCCTACCTTTGCCTCTTATGCTAATCAAGTGCTAATGCACTAATTTGATAAAAAAAATACAGAAACAAAGCAGTAATATTGTGAAATATTATTACAATTTATAATAATGGTTTTCTATTTTAATATACTTTCAAATATAATTTATTTCTGTGATGCAAACCTGAATTTTCAGCGTCATTACTCCAATTTTCTGTCACATGATCCTCCAGAAATCATTCTTTGCTGATTTGATATTGTTTTGATATTTGATTATATCATCAATGTTGGAAACAGTTGTGCTGCTTAATTTTATTTATTTATTTATTTTTTGCAACCTGTAATACTTTTTTAAGATTCACTGATGAATAGTTAGTTTTCTAATATAGATCTTTACAATCACTTTTTATCATATTAACACATCAATTTCTTAAAAAAAAAAAAGAAAAGAAAGTTGAATGGTAGTGTATATTGTGACAAACGATTTCTATTTTCTATTATATATGTTCTTTTTTAACTTTTTATTCAAGTCCCACATCATAAATCAGAAAACAGCCACAGCTGCCTATCTGAACATGGATGAATCATCCAGTGCTGTTAAAGCTGTTAGTCCTTCTACAACTGATGTTCCTCGGAAACAGACAGTTATTTCCGTTATGCTGTAAATTTAGGGAATCCCCCAAAAAAGCAGATGAGATAACCATATTGTTTGTCATATGCAAATATCATTATTGTTCTCCCCAGATTGCACTTCCTCTAATCGACTGTGAAAACAACGGACAAGATTTAAATACACATTTTGCGTATACAACTAAGAATCACATGATTCTTACAGTAAGCGTTAAAAAGCAACGGCGCAGCTGTTATAATAAATAGGGTGAATTTGGGTCAACAGGGCCACTTTCTATCAGAACTCATTGATCCAGCCAGTCCTGCAATGCTATTTGAATCCTGTCCAGCTGGACAGTGACCTATAATGCAGATTATTCTGATTGGCTCTGACTAAAAAGAGCACAGAAGTGATGTACATGTGCCCATTCCTCAATACGCCCCTCCAAACACACAGAGATGGTTATCCGAGACTAATGTTTCCACCAGGTAAAACATTTTTCAGTGTGTCCTCTTTTGATACAAAAGACTTTTTACAAGCATTATATTGCACTATAAAGGAAGTATTCCAAGTTCTCCCTTATGGACAATTCATAGATATATTGTGCAAAAAAGAATATCTCCATCTGCATGAGTGTTAATGATTTGCACCAACTAAATGTCATTATGATCAGTCATTGCTCATTTGTATTCGTAAAGGTAGAACCAGGTTGTACACTAAGTGTGTGTTGCTGGGAGGATCGGGAAAATCGACACCAATGGTTCTTAATCTCAATGGACACCAAAGAATGGACTCCCAAAATTCTGACTCTTAAAGGTTCTGGCATTGATGGTTCCATGTAAATGTATGTAAATCTATGGAACCTTTCCTTTACAAAAAAGATATAGAGAAAATTTGTTTTTAGGATTTTAAAAAATTATTTGCACATTAAAACACAGCAAGAACAAAATGGATCTTTTAAGAACTGTTCACTGAAAGTATTTTTTGGGAAACAAAAATAGTTCGTCAATGCCATCGCTGAGAAAATCCCTTTTAAAAAAATATATGAAATCTCTTTATTTGTAGTTGTTTTAATGGCTGTTTTGTCTTACTTGATTCTTGATTCTTCACTCTTAAATATAAAGCATCATATTTAAGAGTGAAGAATCAAGAATCAAGTAAGACAAAACAGCCATTAAAACAACTACAAATAAAGAGATTTCATATTTTTTTTCACCCCCTTAAGTATTTTCTTTCAAGAAACAAGATTCCTAAGATCTTGGATATACCTGGATACACAAAAAAGCCTTATTTTAAAAGTGTGATTTGTAGACATGGAAAAGTCACGGAAATTAATAATCTCCCAAGGAATTTTATATTAAACGTAAAAAAAGATATTTGTTTTGCCAAGCTCTAAAAAATTTTATTAGGTGCAAAAAATCTGTAAAGTATTTTTAAAAAATGCTTATCTAATTACTGGAAAACAGATTTTTTACAGCACGTTAACATTGTCCATGTGACCCTTTAAATGCAAATGAGCTGCTATTCCCGGCACAGAGGGCGGTGATGAATTTATTTTGCTGATGTGGAGTTAACTATCTTCAAATCAGTGATTAGCATATTCTGTTATTGTGATAATCTATAAATCGCTAGTGTGGGAACTTGTAAGATGCCTAAAGAATGACATGCTATTGCATTTGTGTTGAACTGGGTCTTTAAGTACAATCTAACGCCATCACCTTAAAATAAATAGTAACTTTTTTTACTTTCTATTGTTCAACATTGGTAAGAAAAAAAATTCTCGAGCAGCAAATTATCATGATTTCAGGATCATGTGACATTGAAGACTGGATTAATTAACGATGCTGAAAATTCAGCTTTACCATCACAGAAATAAATTAAGCATTGAAACAGAAAAGTTAAGCTATTTTAAATTGTAATTTCACAATATTACAGTTTTTACGGTATAAATGCAGCCTTGCTGAGCATAATAGAAAAAAATCTTATCGCCCAACATCCTGAAGGTGTATGAATGCACGATCTCGTAACGCACATCATTACCACTGTTGGCGGCTGCTGAGATCTTACAAACTCTCCAATCCAACTCATTTGACAACTCAGCGTGTAATAAAGTTACAAAAGTCAATGTATTTGTTTTTATTGAGGCTCGTGTATTAATCCATCATCTATAAAGCACTGTGGGATACACTCATTTAAAAATGTATAAGATTTCAGTCAGGTTGCGAGCCTTTTGAAACTCCCACAAATGCATCTCATTTTTCAATCCACATTGATTTGTACAATTCATTAACAGCTGGAAAGAAACTCAACTTTCCTTGGAAATACTGTAAAAACTTAAAGCATCCAATTGGAAGCAATTCCTCAACATCACTTGATCATCTTGATGGGACCATCTACGTATCTGCACATTTGCAAATAGTGTCTTTTTTTTTTTGAGTGTGTGTGTGTGTTCCTTTTATGGTAAAATCATGTAAAAAAAGAAGAAAAAAAAGTCAATAATCCAAAAGAAGGCCCAATCCTGATAATCCATTTGATATGTAATGCCAGGAGTCATCTAAGAATGAGTTCTGTGTTTTTGGGATGCGAGGAACTGTAGCAGTTTCTCAAACTCAGTGAAAGACATGCTCATCAGATGTGAAGGACAGTACATAGCAGATGGAAGTGATGGTGGGGACCTTTCTTCTCCCCAAGTGTCCATATAAAAGAAATAGAGAAAGCAAAGGAAAACTCTAAGTTGGACTAATGGTCATAGGTTCATACGTAGATGCTCTGGCCTTTTGGAGATGACTGGGTAGGCCTGCTGCTTAAACTGGCCCGAGTTGGAACCAGCGGGTTGCCTGATGGGAAGAGGGGCGGTGGCCTCGGCACTAGCCTGGACATCCATCTGATCCATGGTGGACACCTCCATAGCGAGCTCTGTTGGGGACTGGAGGGAGGAGGGTTCAGGCAAGGTGGGACCTCGTGGCCAACAATCTCCTGAGAACTTAATAGGGCTGAAAGATGGAGGACAGCGAGGTTAAAAGTTTATATTATTTTTTAAAAATTTGTTACATTTGTAAGCTAAAGAAGTCTGATTACCTGAGAGGCGTTCGAGGGCTTCCCAAAAAACGGCGAGGTGAACGAATTTTTGGCTCAAAAGAGAACTTTTCCTTTAAATTTTCCAACACAGATGGAGCTACATAGGTAAAACCCTGTAAGATTTAAAAGCAGGTAAGAAAAGCACAGAATTTTTTCCAAAACCGGACAAGGAAGTCTAAGGAAGCTTATTTCCACCACTGAATAAAAGCAAAGGGTAAATTGCGACTTTTTCATCTCACAATTTTCACTATTCTGAGAAGAAAAATTTCCAGAATTTCCTTAAAGGGATACTCCACTTTTTTTGGAAATAGGCTCATTTTACCACTCCCCCAGAGTTAAACAGTTGAGTTTTACCGTTTTCGAATATATTCAGCTGATTTTTTGATATTTAGAAGAATATCAGTAACCAGACAGTTTCTGGTCCCATTGACTTCCATAGTATATTTTTTTTCCTACTATGGAAGTCAATGAGACCAGAAACTGTCTGGTTACTGATATTCTTCTAAATAACAAAAAAATCGGCTGAATACATTTGAAAACGGTAAAACTCAACTGTTTAACTCTGGGGGAGTTGTAAAATGAGCCTATTTCCAAAAAAAGTGGAGTATCCCTTTAAATCAGATATTTACAAATGCAAACTTACCAATTGCAAGACAAGAAGTCACAACTATTTTATTGCATGGCAGAAACATTGCAAACTCCTAAATACAGTTTAGAACTTATAAAGAATATAAAGGCAACTGTGAGGAAAAAAAAGTCAGAATTGCTTTATTATTCCGTGGCAGAAACAAGCTTCCATACGGGACAATAAAATCATGATTATCTGCCTTACCAAAAAGACCTGATTTGCACTTTCACTCAGTGTGGAGTCATCAGGACTGTCAACGGGAGTCTGGCTGGTGAACTTTGAATCAAACTGGCTCACATCCTCAGCAGATTGCTGTCGAAATGAGTCAATAGATTAAGTAATTCATATATACTCAATTAACCCTTATGATGGTAGAAGGCAACACAAAAAGTGGCAATAGTTACCAAGAAAGGCTTGAATGGTGGTTCTACTTTACGCGCAAGAAGATCGTCCCAATTAACATGCCGGAAGAAGGGATGAGTCTAGGAGACAAATTGAAGTTAAATAAAAATCACAACTCAAAATTCCCTAAACAAATCCTACTGAATCATATTTGATATGCAAATTTGTTAGGCCTCTAAATTATCAACATGATCAAACCTTTTCTAAAAAAAAAAAAAAAAATAGACATTGGGCATTTTATCATTTGTTTTTTTTTTTTTTTCGAGTACTGATAGGTCTCAAAAACAAGTGCTCTGTTATTCAGGGGGTGGGGTGTGTCTATCATGGCAATAATACAAACATTTTAATTAAAACACTGTCATGAAAATTAATGCAACAGCACCAGATGGCTGTTTGCACAGTTTGAGTCTCTGAATAAAATTTAAGCGTTTTCTCAAGTGTGAACCCCATATCATACTAAATGAGCGCATGTATAATTTATAATTTATATTATAAATACATACACACTATATCACAGAAGTGAGTACACCCCTCACATTTCAGTAACCATTTTAGTATATCTTGTCAAGGAACAATTTCAATAGAAATGAAACTTGCACATATTTGAGTATTCAGTGTGCCGCTTGTTTAGCAGTATACACTCACCTAAAGGATTATTAGGAACACCACACTAATAATGTGTTATTGTGTTTGACTTTGACCCCCTTTCACCATCAGAACTGCATTAATTCTACATGGCATTGATTCAACAAGGTGCAGGACTGCATTGAGGGAAACATGGATCCCAACATGTACTGTGACATTCTGAAGCAGAACATGATGCCCTTCCTTCAGAAACTGAGCCGAACGGCATGATAACGAGCCCAAACCCCAAACACTATAGAGTGTTTTCCCAGTTACATTATTTCATGTCAGGCTTTAAAGAGCTATCAACAGACCTGTACTTCTGTTGCATCTCCAGGTCCAGCCCCAAGCCGAGATGAGGCACTTCTTTTCAGTAGCTGAACACAAATTGAACAAATTATTACAAAAATGAAAATGGAAAAAAATTAAACTTAAATAAAATAAATTTTAGCCTACCCTTTTGAGAAGATCCCTGGCTTCTTGTGTGAGGTAGGGTGGGAGGTTCAGTTTGCATTTAAGAATTTTATCAATGGTTTTCTTCCGGTTCTCTCCTGTGAAGGGAGGCTAGAAAGGCAAAAACATCCACATTCATTTAAAGTTGGGATTACCAAAAACTTTGACTAGATCTATGGTTTGAAAGCTAAAGACCTCAAATGCAATGATCACTATGTAAGGAACAAGTGCAGTGCATTAAGACACATTCACAAGAACCATATACTCACTGCTCCTGTTAACATGTCATACATCAAAGCCCCCAGACTCCACCAGTCAACAGCGCGATTGTGTCCGCTTCTCATGAGGATCTCTGGAGCCCTGAAATAAAGGAATTCTCACGCTACTGTAGAATTCATCTAAATGCATGTCACACAGGCATGTCAGGCAATGAAGAGACATCTGACAAACAGGAAATTAGCAAATAAGACATTACAAGAACTTCTTTAAACGTCTCTCACATGTACTCAATTGTGCCGCAGAAAGTGTGGGTCACTGTGCCGTCATGAATCGACTCCTTGCACAGCCCGAAATCAGTCAGTTTTACATGTCCTGTGATAAAACAGATTATTATTATTATTTTTTAATTACTTCCATTGTCAATTTACTCCTTAACTATAAAATGAAGGGCCCAAACCTTGGTTATTGAGCATTATGTTCTCCGGTTTGAGATCTCTGTAGATGATGCCTTTCTGATGCAGATGTCCAAGAGCCATAGAGATTTCAGCCAAATAAAAGCTGCATGTAAAAAGCCCTGATCATCATTGTTCATCTCATGTTGAATTTAAGGCTTACTGAATCCATGTGTCTGTGTTCAAGTTTCCTAGAAAACTGTTTAAAAAATAAATCAAACAAACCAATTGGCCTCTCTTACCAGGCTGTGTCCTCCATGAAAATCCCTTCTCGCTCAAGCTGCATAAAAAGCTCCCCACCTGCAAAAGAAAAAAAAATGTTTTACCACAAACATCAGTTTTAAGAGCAAACACAGAGATGGACTGATAGTAAAGCTTTACCACATTAGATTTCAATACAAGATCTTTTAGATTTAAGTTTTACTTTAACATATTTAGGATTTCAGCAAACAAATTTAAACAAATTTACTCTATGCAAAAAAAAAGACATTCAAAGAAGGAATGCCACCAATGGCAGAATATATTCTTTAGCAACTCCCCAGCAACAGGAGGGGATTGGAAGGAATGAGAAGTTTTCTATCTCCAAGAGACAAAGGTTGTTCTTGATTCACAAACCACTTAGGTATTCAAGGATGAGGTAAAGCTTGCCGCCCGTCTGAAAGGCATAGATTAGATCAACGATGAAAGGATGCTTGACTTCCTCTAAGATGTTCCGCTCTGCTTTAGTATGCGCTGTGTCCTTGGCATTGCGTACAATCATAGCCTACATGTGGAATAAGGTGACATTGAGACATTGCGACAAATGTTAACTATTGCATTCAAATTAAAGGAATTTGCTTAACCTTTTTTAAGACTTTCATAGCAAAGATTTTTCCTGATTCTGCACCGGATACTTTCCGAACCTGGAAAACCTATTAAAAAAAAAAAAGTATTATTTTAGTATTATGTATATATTTCTTTTTTTTTTGTACTGTGCTTTGGTCTTTTTATTAGGGTTTTCGTTCTTTTTAAATATTAATATTGAGATTCAGTTTATTATTATTTCAGTTTTAGTTTTTATTTCCAGGTTTTTTATTTGCTTCCAAACTTATTTACAGGCAACATCTCAAATGTTTGGTTAAAGGGTTGATTCACCAAAAAATTGTAATTCTGTCATATTATTACATTAATTAAACCTCATGTCGTTCCAAACCCGTAAGACCTTCGATCATCTTCGGAACACAAATTAAGATATTTTTTATGCAATCTGCGAGCTTTCTTTGATTTGTGTTCCAAAGATGAACAAAGGTCTTACGGGTTTTGAATAACATGAGGGTAAGTACTTACTGACAGAAATTGATATATAATAAAGAAGCAGGGTCATTAACCCCTGATACATTAAAAAAAAAAAATACCTTTCCATAACCACCTTTCCCCAACACACGGAGAAGCTCGAAGCACTCTGGACGGATGTTCTCGGTGCCTTGGTTCACATTATCCTCCGATATCTCAATCTTCTCACAGTCGTCCATGTTACTATAAGAACAAACCAAAAATGACAATGTGCATTATTCCGATCATCAGCAGAGAAATTAGAATATTGATGTTGTTGTTGTTTTTTCCAAGAGTAATTTTTTTTTTTATAATCTGTCAATCTGCACCTTTTTAATAGCAAAAAAATGCTTTAATTGTAAACACTATATATACTCACAATTCAAAGCCACTGCACTGATCCATTATAAGGTCATTGATCTGAGCCTGCAGAAGAGAGGCATTAAATGCATGATCAATAAAAGCTCCATTCACTGCAATGGTGAACAGCGTTATGTTGGGTGGAGAGATAACGTTACGAGGCAACAGTTGGCAGCACTTCTAGTCTGAACATGAAAACGTAAGGGATCGGATTTCGCAATACTATTCCCAGACATCCCATAAGGTGTCATGCACCATCTAAGGCGTTGCAACTCCTAATTGACTGATCCTAGTAAATATAACAAGACTTATTAAAGTCAGTAAACGATTTAAAGCGATATGCATGCAATATATATTTAAGGCGTGCTGCACTGCAACATCCAATTTGAAAGGCAACACGTACATCCAGCCCTTTAAATGGCCTTACTGTACACTGTACTGTCAAGTAGTAAGTTTAAATACAACCCTATTAACGTTATCTCCAGCTCCTAGCTTCGACTAGAACACATAAGACACATTTCGGGTAGTAAAACTCTGACATCTCTGACACATGTGCTGACATGCAGAATATCAAAGTTATTCAGTACACAAAACACACTGTACGTTTATCGTGTTAGCCTGTTAGCATAACATAAAGCAGCCTGACGCGTATTCCTCGGGCCTCAGGCCTGCACACTCTGCTCGGGGTGGAAGACACTCCCGCGTGCCGTTTACTACAAAACCGACCGGCCGTTACCTCCTCCAGCTCATCATCGGAGACATTTTCCTCCGGCTGGTCCAGATCGATGTCGAAAACGCCAGCCATCGTTGATTTGTCTGGTATCACTTCACACCGCGTGAGGAGCTCGCGCTTCCCGCCTCATGGACATGAACGCACAGTCGCCATGACCGGCATGGACGCGCAAAAACTGACTGACGACACCCCCGCGCGGAGGAATGCGGGAAAATACCATAGGCTGTGGAAATACTCTCGCTCGACTGTAAACTCTTTTTCTTGTATATTCATACTCTTTTTCTTTCTTGTATATATAGCCTATGTACAAGAAAGAAAAATAGTTTGCAGTCGAGCGAGAGTATTAACTTTATACCAACCTATATACTAAATAAATTATATATATATATATATATATATATATACACACACACACACACACACACACACACACACACACACACATATTGTGTTTTATCCTAATTATTTATTTGACGTGTTGTTTTTGACAAAAGAAAAACGAGAAAAAGACAACACGTCTATATATATATATATACGTATATACGTATATATATATATATATACGTATACACGTATATATATATATATATATATATATATATATATATATATATATATATATATATATATATATATACAGTATATCTGTAAAGTATATTTGGTAATGAGGGATTTGTGGACACAATTTTGTTTTTGGATTTTTCGAGGTTGAAGTTACAGTTTTTATTTTGAAATAAAAAGATTGGGGTAAGATGGGCCACCATAATTGCCACAGAAGGGCCCAAGTGGCATTTTGTTACTAATGTTTATTTTATTTTAATTATTATTATTATCATAATTAATGGGGTTATTATTTCCATGGATTAGGTGTACACTGAAATTAATGGAGTCCCTGTCAAGGAGGTTGTCACATATCTTGTGATGGCACAGCGGTCAAGTGGTACAAAGTTGGAGCTTTCAGAAAAGTATTTTTACAGGTTGAAACCACAAAATTACAGTAATTTCAATATGGGTAGTGTTTTCATTTCATAGTGGCATCTACCATAGTGCGCAAGTAGAACAAGGCAGCCTATAAAAGGTATGTTTTGTGCGCCATCTGGTGGTTGTAGAGATGTATTACACTCTAGCTCTCAGTCAATTTCCCATCATGCACCAGTTCTTACGGCTGCAAAACTGTACCCGGTTTCAACTGTAGGTGCAAATTTTCTTCTTTTACTTTGTAAAAGTTTTTTTTTGTAAAGGAGTGACTTAACGCTACTTGATATTGTGTATTTCATAGCTTTGTTTCGACTCTCCGTTGAGTAACCTGACATCCATGGAATTTGTCACATTGAGTAAAGAGGTAAACGTTACTATAGCTACACTTTTGGGAGTCGTGTACTCACATAATGCTATGAGACGTTTGTCGTAACGTTGAATGTGTAACGTGGACAGATAGAGCCCGTAGAATAGATAGATGTCGGTTGTAAGCTTACAGTTGGGTCAGTGTGGGAATCAGATCGGACAGGAGCTCTTCAGTGTCATAAGCGATGACTCAAATGGACCGAACAGAAAAAAGTACAAGCAATGCAGCGATGAGAGATTCTTTTATGAAAGCTCCATTGGAGGTACACAACACAACCCACTGATGTTTTCTAAAACCTTTGTAATATGATATCTATAAGTTCCCAATGTTTATGTACTACAGAACTTGTGGCGCGGTCAGTACTTGTTGATATGGAACCCAAGGTTATCTCTCAAGCAATAGCCAAGGCTGCAAAATCTGGAAGATGGAGGTATGGAGACAAAGCACATTTCTCCCAGAAGCAAGGCTCTGGAAACAACTGGGCAAATGGGTAAGAAAATCAGCTCTTTGTTTGAGCTCTTAATGAGTTTTTTTTTTAACGTGCCAGTTCAGTTTACTGTTCTTCTCTTAAGGTTTTGTGTTCATGGACCACGTCATGAAGAGGTTGTCGAGGATATGGTGCGGATGGAGATCGAGCGATGTGACCGTCTCGCAGGGATTTTCACCATGATGAGTGTTGCAGGTGGCACCGGGTCTGGTGTGGGTACCTACATCACGCAACATTTGAGGGACTTATACCCCCAGTCCTTCATCCTAAATCAAATAACATGGCCCTATGGAGCTGGCGAGGTAGTGAGCTTTTTGTATTTTAATGTATCATTTATGTAGTAGCAGTTGGGTCATTGACATGACAATTGTTTTTGCTTGTTCAGAAATGCCTTTTATACAATGATTTGAATAGACCTTACATTTTAAACATGTTTTTAATTTATAAATTAAAATTAATTTCGATTTTTGTTTTTGTCAAAGTCAAAATGTCAGGGTGAAACAACTGTCATGACATCATAATGAAGAATAGTTCATTTCTAAGAACTAGGCACATATTTTAAACTAGATTTCTTTATCATGGCCACTCTTATTTGGCATTGATCCTTATTCTAATCAGTTTTTGTGATTCTGTTTTCCTTTCCAGGTGATCGTGCAAAACTACAACTCTGTGCTCACGCTGTCACATCTCTACCAGCTCTCTGATGCCATTCTGGTTCACGAGAATGACACTGTGCACAAAATCTGCAGCCATCTGATGAATATCAAACACATGTCCATCACTGACATTAATAAGGTGATCGCTCACCAGCTGGGTAGTGTGCTTCAGCCCGCTTATACTGCTGATTCACCCTGCCATTACAACAGAAACCCCATAGGTACAAATGCCTCACAGTTCACGTCCAATTTCAGAGTCTTCAGGCAAAAATGACATTCCTTTACCTGTGTTTATCTGCTCTCTACAGGGGAATTACTGAGTTCTCTGGTGTGTCACCCTGAGTACAAACTGCTCAGCTTGAGTAACATTCCTCAGATGTCCAGCACGTCACTGGCCTACAGTGTGTTTAACTGGCCTGGTCTACTCAAGCATTTACGTCAAATGCTCATCGCCAGCGCTAGGATGGAAGAAGGTGAATGCTGTCATGTAATATTAGGAAGGATGCTTTATATATGACTCATAACAGAAGAAATGCAAAATATTACTTCATTGATTGTCTACATTAATGGTTTTGTTGAACTAACATGCTTTATTTTTTAAAGGAATTGACTGGACAGTAAACGTCACATCTGGAGGAGAGAGCATGACAAACAGTAGGCATAAAAGTTTCAATTCGTCACTTGCTAATCTTCTAATACTGCGGGGGAAAGACGTATCTACTGCAGTTACAGGCAAGTAGACCTTTAATGTACTTGCATCCATTAACAAGCATTTTTAAAAAATAAGATGTGTGAGAGAACTCAGTTCAGCATTCACACACTGTCTTGAGATTTTCTGCTTTCAGATTAATGGAAAGAAAACATCCAAAATAAAATTAAGTGTTGATTTTATTGCACAGTCAAGGACAGTACAGTTATATTTATATTTAATAAAAAAAATATTTATGCCGATGACTTTTGAATGTTATACGTTTTATTTGTTGAAATTAAAAATAAAACGTATTGTAAACTAAACAAATTCATGGTTCATTGTTGGCAAAATGATCATGATAGCTTTTATATATCTAGCCTATGTGGTACAGTGTTGGTCACATAAGGTGGATAGGAAACTAACATGAAAATACTTTAATCAACAGATGGTTTTAAGGATCCTGCGTTATATGTGCCGTGGCTTAAAACAGAAAATTGTTTCAGCACATGGAACTCCCCTGTAGCTTTCAATGGATATGAAAAGTCAGCCACTTTGGTCAGTAACAGCCAGTACCTTTTAAAACCACTGGACAATATAGTCAGGAAGGCTTGGAACATGTTTGCCTCAAGGTGAGACTTACAGTAGCATTAATTCTGGAAACATTTCTGTAGTGTCTTTTTTTTAATTACCATTTTTTTCTTCTTTTTCCCCCTGTAGGGCTTATGTTCATCAGTATACAAAGTTTGGAATCTCCGAGGAGGATTTTCTGGACAGTTTTACTACACTAGAGCAGATCATCTCCAACTACACACACCTATCATAACAATACTGATTTGACAATACTGATTCCATATTATATGATTTAACTGGCCTCTGGAGAAATATATTTGTTAAAATAGGGCCTTTTGTGATATACAAATATTTGTTTATCTAACTTTACCATAGATCATTTATTTGTATTTGAATACTTTAAATATATTTTAATGAAATAAAAGCAATGTTTAATTGTGATGCTTATTCATTTTTTTTAGCCACCTATGAATACCCATTCTGCAGTGTCAGCATAAGTTGAACTGTAAAAATAAGACTTTCAAAATGTTTTAATTTGTCCCTGGGTTTTTTTCTCCTGCAAAATAATTCTAAGAGCACCTGAGCTTCAATAGAACCACAAACATCTGGCCATATTAATTTAGAATTTTTAAAAATTATTTTTATCACTAGAAATCCATTCCTGATATTTTTATTTATTTATTTTTTTTTGTTTAATGATTACCTTACCACTTATGATTACAGACTACCTGCATTTAATTAGTATTGGCAATATTTTTCTCTGTTTTTTGTTTGTCTCTTATTATTTATGACTGCTGATTATACAATTAATGATTGTCAGGTTTTTAAGGTTTCTGATTCTTTTCAGAGCAACTTTTTAGGTATTTCTCTTGAATTGTTTTTGTATATGTTATACAAAATATTGATTACCAATTACAATTGTTTTATTATTATTACCCATTTTTTGTTAATTGTTTGTATATTGCGGTTGAAAAAGTTATTGATAGTGAATAAATCTCTAAGAGATGTTTCATACAACAGTAGTAGACGGAGAGAGGTTTTTTGTTTCTTGTCTTTGGATTTATCTCGATCTGTCTAATATGCGATTGGTACATAGACTTTAAAAATTGATTGGTAATTTTTTTTTTTTTTTTTTGCAAACGCTCACCTTGAGCCAGAGCCGTTGAAAAGTTGCAACGTGATCTCGATCTAACCCAAGCGGTCACGTGGTTTAAGATCGGCACGATCGATCTCTTTGAAAGGAAAAGACAAGATAGACAGACAGCAGTTTCACAATTTTTCAACGGCTCTAGTAAATGCATAATGAAGCATCAATGAGCCGTCACAAACAAAAGAGCCCCATAAAAAAAACACAATGACCTTTTGAATACGCAATAAAGTGTTCACATAATGGCCCCTCAAAGAAATCATGGGGGGGAAAAAACTAGTAACACTATAAAGTGTTTTTTAATTAGTGGGGAAAAACTCAAACACGTGTGACAAACACAATGCTTTTTTATTGTGATAATGAAATGTAAACGTCGAATTTATAATTGGCCTCGACATCTTTCTCCTTTAGAAATAGCTGAATGCAATAAAAAAAGAGTGATTGATCTTATCACCACATTTATAGTTGGTTTACAATAGAAAAGCTAAATATTTGTTGTACTTAAATATATTCGCATACGATTCATCTGCCCTCCACATACCAGGAAATAATCCATTAAATGCACAGACCCAGATAGACAGGGGACCCATCGCACACTGTGAGAGAACATTCACCAGTTAGAGAATATTGTTCAGTTCAAAATGTATGGCACAAAATTCAGCTCAGAAAACATGCAGATGGTGGCAAATCCCAAAATTTCAGGCAGCCTATTAGACTGCTGTTGCCATATGAATTACAGCCAACACCAGTCTGATAAGCTACCTGACAGAATGGGACACTTGGGTGTATGAGCACAACATACCACTGAAACATGCTACATATGAAAGTGAGTTCATAAGCTGTCTGAGAGAGAGAAACAGACAGAAATAGAATGACATACATAGGATAGAGATAAAATGACAGACAGAATGACAAACGGATTTGACATAGAATGACTAATAGGATAGATAGATAGATAGATAGATAGATAGATAGATAGACAGACAGACAGACAGACAGACAGACAGACAGACAGACAGACAGACAGATAGATAGATAGATAGATAGATAGATAGATAGATATACAGAATGAGTAAAATGAATAGAAGGATAGATAGAACAAAGATATAGACAGACAGATGGATAGATATTTCAATGCTTTTCACATACCTGCTTTTGGGCTGCATCCTACAACTGGTCACCCATTGGTCTGAACCCAAAGAAGTTCATTTTCATCATTTTTTTGGAGTGGAGAGGGTGGATAATTCACAGATTAACGTAAAACGCGCATGCAACACAGCAGATGTATTAATCAATTTAATGTTGGTTCTGAGAGAAATTATAGTTAGCCACACAAATATTTCAGCCCAAAATAAGAATAGAGGAAATTATGGATCAACTTGTGGTTTTAGTTAAAATGTCAGAGGTTGAAATGCACAAACAAATGCAAATATCACATCTTCAGTTTCTTGAGTTAAAAGTTACATCCACTTAGTTTGTGACATTTTGGTTTAAGATCTCTGGAGAATAAACATGTGCGTATAGTCAAAACATTATTTACAAGATGTGCAAACTATTTAGAAACCATGATCTGAGTTGATATTGCTATCCTCTTTTAAACAGTTAAAGAAATACAAAATGACATCAATATTGATTAAAAAAAACTATCCCTGAAAATTCCAATCACAACACCTCCGCAAAACAGACCCTGCCCATCCATACCTGTATGTTAGAAATTAAATAAGTCAATCTATTGATTAAGAACTGTATTCACTTCAATGGAAGCATGACCTCCAAATGTTGCATAAGGCATTGCAACAAATATGACCCCACACAGCCTGTTAGCAAGACTGCCTTGGTTCTGTAAAGACAAAATTCCCTATAAATGTTAAATCTGATTTTAAATAGTAGTACACACTACAGACAAATGAAGAGAGGGACTTCACGTAACTAAATCTGAATGAACATTAACATACAGAAGCGCACACAAATCAGTGCTCATGTAGCAGTTTTAGCTTAAATATTTCTTAGGCTCCAAAATAGGAGCGCGAGATGTTTTTCAGTGAGTCCGTCATTTTGTTTTCTCCTCCGAGTACTTCTTCTGCTGGAGACGCTTGCCGTAGCTCTGTGCCATGGAGTTAATGATGGACAGAATAAAATAGCACACCATGACCAGCACCAATTTCTCAAATACCCACGAGAGCCAGCTTTCACCCTGCACGGGGAAAAAAAAAAAAAAAAAAAAAACGAATATAAAAATAAAATATTTAAAATTTACTTGGTTCAAAGATTATAAGATTTTAAGGTCAAATTAAATTTAATAATCTTAATAATAATGTGTTTTTCTAGGCCTTTTTAAACCTATATTATATTAAAATAAAAATAAAAAATTAAAAAGCTGAATAAGCAAATATACACTGCATGTATGTATGTGTATTTCTATAAATACACAGTATAAAATTTTCCTGTTTCTTGTTTAAAAAGTAAAAAATAAAATGCGCAAATAAACACAAATTAAATATTTATATATATATTTTTTGTTTCTGTTTCTTGTTAGAATAAAGTAAAATACAAAAAATAAGTTGCAGAAATAAACAATGAGAATAATAATAAATAAAATTAAATAAAAATCTATATTTATAAAAAAATAAATAAATTTACCGCTCCAGTTCCTTCGCTGGCTGGATTATGAAGCTTGGCTCTCTGGGCTTCCAAGTACTCCCTAAAAGGTTTCTGAAGAGATGCTCCAACTCCAGGGATAATACTGTCCAAAAAAAATTAAGAAATGATTAGCAAAGTCTTACCAAGAACGGAAGCAGCCAGAAGTCAACTAGATCTCCCAAAGTGCACAACAGCTTTCCATCAGTGAAGCCTCCAGAAGAATGAAGCACCAGATCTCTGAACCCTCACTTATAGCAGAGAGGTTTATGTAGGAACTGCTCTAAAGCAATTAATGAGGAAGTGACTCAATATTGTGTCATCACTGCATCGATGTAGGAAGAACTGCCCAGATTTTTTTGGAGGGAGAATGTCAGTGAAACCAAACCATCATGTAGGATCACCACACATCTTTCCAGTTCAAGGTGCAATTACCATATCTTTATTACATCAAAAAAGCAAAGAAATACTGCTGAAAAAGGAACCAGAATACCAATTCTGAATGTTATTCTGTCTTAGTCACATGACCACCACAAACAAGAACCTCAAGTTCGAGCAGCTCATCAAATCCAAAGGATCTTGTCCAGATCATGTGACCTCATTCTCAGATCGTAATTATGAAGTTCTTTCAATGTGGTTTAATTATGAAGCTACAATTGTGACTCATTCAAAGATGAACAGTCATTTCGTTTTTACTTTTGAGTGCCGTTGAAAGTGCCAACATGGAGACCACATCTCTACTTTTGAGTCACTCTGCTACAACATGTCTGTGCACAGACATCTCCATAAAAGGTGAAGACTTCTCAGGCTAACTAATAAGTGGGCTCAGTATGTGGTACAACCAGGGTTAAGTAAGGTCAAATAGATGGTCACATTTCACACTAAAACCAAACATAGTTAATAAGAACCAGTCTTAATAGGGTTTTGACGTTATTTTAATGACAATTAACTCTTTCCCCGCCAATATTTTGATCAATTTCACAACAATATTTTGTTATATGAATATCTGAACATGCAATATATCAAAAGAAATTAACTTAATTAAAAAAAACTAACCGAGTAGATTGAATCCATCAACACCCCTAATGCTTGCACAGTCCTAAATCGGGCCAACCTCCTCCTGGGTTGAGATTTCATGCGCTAATGATAGACGGTTTTGATTTATATGCGGTTTAATAGATCGCATTATTTTATATCTGCTTAACCAAAGCTTCAATCGCTTGTTTTTGCTCCTTGTTCGACTGTGTTTTGATCCAGAGATTCTGTACACTTTCAGATTTTGTGTAATAGCGCCCCGTACCGTATAACAAAAATTCTGTCAATGGCGAGGAAGCATTGTCATAAATGTCATTCTGTCATTAGGTGTGTTCAGCTTGGAAAGCATATGGAGCCACCAGCTGTATGTCATGCACCAATCGGTCTGCACAGCACTGCTAAAAGTCGAACACGCCTATTAAATGTCAAAAATAATCTCACAATAGAAGAATAAGATAAGACCTTTTCAATCTTAAAATAAGCAAGCGACATATCTTTAATACTGATTTTGGAGTGAAATGTAACCTGGACATATTTAGCCATTCATATTTAGCCATATCAGTGGTATAGAGGAACAGAAACTATATGCGATTCATTAGATGATTCAGACTAAACAATGGTAAGCATATGACTGTCTGAGAGGAGTCTGCATGCAAACGTTAAAATGAGCTGCCCACAGTTCATGAAAGAGTTCAATAAACTCTGCTAGATCCTTTTTTTAGTTTCCCCTAATGCATTTACATGTTACAATGACATTTGTTTCTTACTGGCAAAAAAATGACTCTATTAGTCCATGCACTACTGTCCAAAAGTTTAGGATTGGTAAGATTTTTTTAAACATAGAACAAGCCTGTATCTATTTGCTAATTCACATGCAAAAAAAAATAAAAAATTAAATGATTAATAATAAATTTATTTTTGTATGTCTAAAGAGCATTTTGAATTGCCACTCATCTTCAAACCCATCTTCAGAATTTGCATGACTACTCTAATTTCAGGTGTTATTGATTCACGTAGTTCTTGTTTATACACTATAATGTTTACCATTGTTTACACAGGGTGTCCATATTCACCTCACTGTGGTGTCATTACTCACCCGATCAAAGTGACCATCTGCTCCACTATGTGCTTGCTGAATGTTATGATAACAAATAGTTTCTGTAGAGAGACAAAAAGTGGATAAACATTGTCAGACAATGAATCAATGGAATGTTCCTCAAGAAGGCGAATGTAGCAGATTTATTTGAGGGGGGGCAGATAGTGTCTTTAGGAGACAGCAAGAAGATGGGAGACATGACACCCGATGAGATCACTGACTCACTCCCGCTCATGATTTGATCATTTGGATGACATGAGCAGCAGCTCTGTAGACATCAGATGCACCGCTGTCTAGAATCTGCTGAGTCAACATTTTAAACTCAAAAGAGCCACATGCAAAGGTCTGTCTTTGATGATCTAATGGCACTGATCAACTTTGAGAATTATGGGAATCACCTCTTTAGGAATGACACACTCAAAAAGTGTTTAACTTTTGTTTTTTTACTCTCTGATTACCTGAATGTGCATCTTAATAACGGCCTTTCCGATGAGAGTCGCTCCAAAGAAGGTCCAAAATGGAATCAGGAAATGACCACAGGTGATTCCAGCCAGGTCAAACAAGGGATTTGGGATCTGAGAAACAGATATGCATAAGTACTGGTAAGCACCAAAAGACAATAATCTGACAAATACATTTGAAAAAACTATTCTAACACTCCTCAGTATACATTAAACAAACTATATAACACATTTATTATATAAGCTACTGTGAATCATGCATGTGACCCATGTTAGTGGGGTCCCACTAATCAGTATGCATTATGATTTGTCTTTTGTGTTACCATCCTCACATGCAAAGTTGGTTGATAACATAACTGCAAACAAGTAATAGCTTTGTTAACAATTACTTGTTTACAGGATATATGAGGAGAACCTTGTCAGTTTGAAAGAATGTTTAACTTTAAAGTGCCATGGAAAGTCAAACTAACATTTACGTAACATTTTCGAACTTTCGAAAAATAGAAACCATGTCAATTTTGTAATTACTAACCAAGCAATGATTAATAAATAAATAAACTTACAGAGGCACAAGCCAGAATTCCAAAAAATCCAACTTTCTGCACCATGTTTTGCACTGCAAGCTTGGCTCTTGATGCAAAATCCTGTAAGAAATTTGACAATTAAAAAAAAATCAATGGAAAAGTGATCATAAGTCTGCAAGGACTAAACAATCTGTACAACTTTAGTTATTAGTTATATACTGTAAATTAGGTAATATTGTTTTAAAAAATGTGTTAATTTAAAACTTAAAAATTTATATTGAATAAAAAACTATTAAATTTTATATTAATTAAATAATAATATAATATAATGTTATAATATTATAATACAAATATTAATGTAATATATTTACTCCTTTTTTACATAAAATAAATATTTTAAATCATTATAGTAGAAGAATTTCTGGAATCAGCTTTCAGCTACTCTGCAATATTTTAATGCAAAACCAAGAAAACATTTAACATTATGCCTAAAATAAAAGTCATATAAAACAATTACTCTGCCACAATTTAAAAAAAAGGGTGGCAATAATCACCAATCTTGTTGGACTACAATACTATTAAAGATGACCAATTAAAAGTGTTGTGTGAAGGCACAGAACATGTGGGGTCCCACTTAGACACTAAGAGGCAATGATTAAAGGGAAGCTCTGACTCTGAGTCACTCGCTCCTCAAAGGGTTTACTGGAAGTCAGGGGAGAGCCCTTCCAAGAAATCATGTGACCTGCATAAGTGAACCACAATAGTGGGGACTCATGGGAATAGGATAAAGGCCCCCCTCCCATCAACAGGATACAGTATCTGCTGCATCATGGGGGGGCATCACTGTCAGCTTTATAAAGGCATGACCACTAGAAGGAAATAGTTAGTTGAGCTTTGAACATCTACCGGAGATCCTAATGAGCTGATGTCAGTATGAACTGTTAGTTTGGACACAGGGGTCAAGTATATGACATGAACTTCTGAGATGAAATCCAGACCTGTGCGCTCTGTGCCTGCTCCAGCATCTCCTCAAATTCCTCATAATCTTCATCGTCAGGATCTGCTCCAGAAAGCCGTGCCGCCCGCGCCATGAAGTAAGGAGGCAGCTCTCCAATAGCCGTGCCCGCACCCTGAAAACACAGTCACACATTATGAGCCTAAAGAAGACAAAGGTGCATCATAAACATCAGCTTCTGAGTTCTGCAAGTCTTCACAAACAAGAAGTTATGTTGGGACAATAATAGTAGGTTTTTGAAAACATGCAAATACACAGAAGCCTTTGACTGCTTATCATAGTTCAGGTTTGGAAATTGAAATGTCAATTTATATGCCAAAAGTTTGTCACAGCAAAGGATCAAAACATCACAGATTGGCATCTTAAGACCAAACATGGAGGATCTTCTCATTTTGGCAGTTTCACATTATTAAAAGTTTTTAAAAATGCAAACTCCAATTAAGAAGCAGCATTGATCCCAGTACATAGTAAGCGTAATTTAACATGACAGATAGATCGAATTAACATTTAAATTAAGATTATAATTATATCATTTAATATACAATTAATATATTATAAATCTATTACAAAAAAATACATCTATATTTATTACAATACATACATTTATATTACTTTAAATGTATATATATATATATATATATATATATATATATAATATTGATAATTGAATATTGATAATTATATTTTTTTGTTATAAAAAAACTACTTATTACCTTTTTATAAGTTTAAAATAGAAATTTCTGCATTATTAGTAAAATAATAATACTATGTATAATATTATTATTATTCTACTAATAATGCATACATTTATACTTAAAAACTTAAAAAAGGAAATAAGTTGTTTTTTAAAAAAAATTTATATATAACTACTTTTTACCTTTTTATAAGTTTAAAATATAAATGTACGCTTTTTTATAAGTTTAAAATATAAATATTATTTTACTAATAATGCATACATTTGTATTTTAAATGTATGGATTATTAGAAAAAAATAATGTATAGTAATATTATACATTATATTATTATTTTATTAAAAATGCATACATTTGTATTTTAAATGTAAGCATTGTTAGAATAATAATAATAATAATATGTATAATAATATCATTATCTTACTTATAATGCATACATTTGTATTTTAAATGTAAGCATTGTTAGAATAATAATAATAATAATATGTATAATAATTTTATAAATAATATCATTATCTTACTTATAATGCATACATTTGTATTTTAAACTTATAAAAAGGTAATAAAAGTAGATTTTTATAACAAAAAAATATATAATTATCAATATTATAAATATAGACATTTAAAGTAATATAAATGTATGCATTGTAATAAGTCTAGATTTATTTTATGTAATAGATTTATAATATAATAATTATAAATTATTTAAAAAGGTGTGTGTGGGGTGGGGGATCTGTAATATGTTCACATGCTCAAAAACTAGTGCGAGTGACCTACACTTTCACTTTTTGGCTGCCATTTCCGCCTGCTGAATCCCATTCCAGAAGGTTAACTTCCAGCAGTTTACTTCGAAACCCTGCTCTACTGAAACCCAACAGCTCAATTAGCTGGAGCATTGTGTGTAGTGGACCAAGACTGTGGTGTGAAAGCACTCACCCACATGCAGGCCTCCAGGCGGACCTTCGCCATGATGGTCCACAATGAGACGCTCTCCTTTAGGAACTCCTCCTCCGGACACACTATCTGAGCTGGGTAGGGTGGCTCAGGGAAGTTCACCGAGCCACATTCATATGCAGCCAGGGTGACAGAAGCTATGTGTGGACCCTGGAGGAAATGATGCAATCACATGTTTACAGACTGAAATAAAACGTCACGTAAGCATGAACATTTCTTGTCCGTGAGCACAGTCACATGCTCAGCTAAATGCATTTCTAAGAATAGTACCTCACGGGTAAAATAAAAAGTTGTTTGCTGAGCAACTATGTAAAACTACCTCATATTATGTCCATGCGGTTCAATGCAACTGCAAAAAGCTTGTGACCTCAATGTAGTGCGATGGAAATACCAAAAAGACGAAATGACAATTCATTTACTAAGTGAAAACAGACAGTGATGTCATACCTTCCCACAGTCAGTCGATCCGTGGGAGAATATATGTGGGAGAGGAGACTGGACAATATACCATGTCTAGCATTTTTAACCTCTGATTAACCTTCTTTAACCGAAGGAGGCACAAATGACTCAGGTGGTACCATTTAGTGTCCAAATCTTTAAAGAAATAAACAAATGATTGAGAAACCTTTAGTTTGTCACATCAAAGGTTGTTTTATAAGGAACAGAATGCAAAGAGATATCCAAGACCTGCACTAAAAAGCCTGTTAAACCTAAACCCAGTCTAAATTTTAATGGTGGTCTTAGGTTACTCTGCTGACTGTTGGGATCTTTAAAGTCAGAGATGATGTCAGCCAGTCAGGACCACCATTGGTTAATCACATTCAGAGGTATGAGCTCATGATGGGGTCACAGCAAAGAGCCTGATACAGCAACCGTTTTATCTGGTTACTCAGTGCAATTGAGTTTATTTCCCAGGCACTGAAACCTGACACAAGCCACTTCCCAAACTCAATTATCAGATGCAGATGAGAAGTACTTTTGATTAAAATATGTTGTTTTTGCTACAAATGTTTAAAAATGTTGGGATGTTTTTAAAGAAAGACAAAAATCTGTTTCAAATAAATGCTGTTCTTTTGACCTTTTATCATAGAACCATGAAAAAAAAGTATAATGGCACAAAAATATTAAAGCGATAGTTAAAATTCTCTCATCATTTTCTCACCCTCATGTACGAGTTTCTTTCTTCCGTTGAACACAAAAGAAGATATTTTGAAGAATGTAGGTAACCAGACAGTTGATGGCACCCATTGACTTCCATACTAGGAAAAAAACATACTATGGAAGTCAATGGCTACCTCAACTATCTGGTAACCGACATTCTTCAAAATATCTTCTTTTGAGTTCAACAGAAGAAAGAAACTCATACAGGTTTGCAACAACATGAGGGTGAGTAAATTATGACAGAATTTTCATTTTTGGGTGAAACGCAGCACAACTGTTTTCAACATTGATATTAGTAATAAATGCTTCTTGAGCAGCAAATCAGCATTTTAGAATGATTTCAAAAAATAAATACTTTATTATTATATAATTATATACTATAACTACGTCACTACTAAAACCAAAGTACATTATTAAAACAATAGCAAGAAAATACTGTCTTTATATCAAGGGTGCCTTCTTTTTTTCCCCACTACTCAAGTAATGTTAAAAAAATCAATTCAAATTGATTTTGAATTGATAAAATAAAGTTACTTTTGCTTTGACAGCCCTTTTACAAGATATTGTCTGATAAACAATTAAAAAGACAAAAAATAGAGCTTGACGTGTGAAATTTGCTCATCTTTATACAAAAGCCTGATGGCGAAACATTGTGCGTATTTGCACTTTCACATCCCATTCTTTCACAATGCCGCCCATAGACACACAAACCGAACACAAAGTACTAGAATTCCCCGGTGACAAAGGAGGGGTGTGACTTCACCACAGCCAGTGGAAGTGGACACTCCTGACCACTGTCTAACAGTTCAATCTGAGTCAGTGGAAACTGCTGAAAGGTTCTGCTTATGAGATCTGCTGCAGAGAAGAAGAGAGAGGCACATGCTCTCACTGTTACACTATTAATAAACTTCAGTGGAACACCCAGCACAAATCCTCTTCCCTTTTGACAGAGCACTGGGCCCCTGACAGTTAATCTAGGGGAATAGCTGGTGTTACTGTATTCAAAGACCTAATAGTCAAAAACATGACTTATGTTTATTGGCTTTGTTGTGTTTTGGCACATATGTACAGTAAAAGTTGACTTTGTGTCTACAGATAAAAACCAAACAAACCATCATCCAGAAAACACTCCCTAGAATGAGAAATGAAGTCTAAATTTCAGTCCACCGATTGAACTCTTACCAGGTACAGGAGGAACGTGTGCAATCCAGTTCCGAGACCAACAGAAGACAAAATACCCAGGCCTACCCAGTAGGCACACCACAGGAACTTCTTCTCCAGGTACTGTACATACTACAAACAATGGCAAACACATTAAAGAGTCAGAATAACAACTCTATTAGAGCATGTGAACAAAACAGAACTGCTAAACTACTACCTTGCAGAAGCTTTTTGTAAAAAAGTGATCATAAGAAACAAAACAAAAATAGTACAAGCAGTAAAATCATGATTCTGGCTACAGATTTGTGACCAATATAGGCAAATGCTGAGCTCACCTGCTGATGTGTTCCTTCTATTGAGTAAGCCATTGAGAAAAGTGAAAAAAGGAGTATGGTCAAAAATACCACACCTTTTCTCTGCCAAAGCCTGTAAACAAATAAAATAAAATAAATTTACTTTAATATGCATTATTAGAAAATGGATGTGATAAGACTGTAAATTCATTATCACAATAAAACATATTTTTAATTATCTCATGGCTCAAATGTTTGGAGTCGGTAAGATTTTTAAATGAAGTCTCTTATGCTCAAGGCTGCATATATTTGATCATAAATGCAGTAATATTGTAAAATATTACAATTTAATATATCTGTAGCTATATCTTTTTATATATATATTTTGATATTATTTTTTATTTTATTTGATAGGGACAAGTGGGAACAATCAACATGCGCCACACTACAACATTTATAGCCAAAGCTAATTTGCAATGTCCGTCCCCAGGGCTTTTCACATAGCAGTACATACATAATTACAGTACAAAAATAATACAAAAATAATACATTTACATTTACAAGATCATTGCTGGCATATGATGGCAAAGCTTCAGTATCACCCGATTCTTCAGAAAGCACTCTAATATGCTGATTTGCTGCTCAAGATACATTTCTTATTATAAATGTTGAACAGTTGTGCTGTAATATATTTGTAGAAATTGTGATGAAATTGTGATTCTTTGATAATCAGAAGGTTCAAAAGAACAATTTATTTGGAATAGATATCCTTTTAGACATTATAAATGTCACTTTTGATCAATTTAATGCATCCTTGCTAAGAAAGGTTAAAAAAACTCTTTTAAAATGGTAATGTGTATTGCATTCAGTTGCTTTTTAAGAAAAGAATCTGAATGATACTTGTAAAATATTTCTTTTTTCACTTGTCTAGCATTGATAGGAATTAAGAGGGTGTTTACATGACACTGTTTTCAACTAAAAGCAAAAAACGTATGTGTTTTAGCCATTCATTTACATGACAACAGCGTTCTGGGGGCCTGAACATACACATTTTGAAAATGGGTTTCAAAGTGCAAGTTTTAGAAAATAATACCGTTACCATCTCAGTGTAAACTACAAAAACGTGAATTTGTGAAAACAGTGACGTCATGCGCATGCATTCTATCTATAGGAGTGTAGTTTTTCTTTACAAAGTGACAGCGCCAACTACTGGTCTGGCATGAATAATACAGCGTTTTAGCCGTTTTTGCAGATCCGTGTGAAATGGGGATCTTTTTGACAGTATTGATGCCAGTACGCAAAAAAAAAAAAACGAAAGTAAAAACTTTTCCGTTTTTTAACCCTCAATTTCACCATACAATGTCAGATGCAAATCCATTAGCTAATCTTCCCATAAACTACCTTAAATGATGAGTGCACAATAGAAGTTTGATTGCTTACTTCCACGTCCATTCTTTCAGGGTAATGAGGGTTTCTAGGAAGAAATACTGTAGAGTGATAAAAGGCCTCTTCCACAACACTAAAGTGAGACGCTCTTCCCTGTCCTGCTGCTTTCTCTCTCTCAGAGATGAATCTGTGGGTACAATACACAAGATTTTAACATGATTTAATTATTATTAGTTTTAAAACAACATGCAACAACTACAAAAGCGAGTTGATTATTTCAACAAAATCAAGGAAAAGACAATCTGTGAAAACAAATATTAGATAGTATAAAGGTGTATGATTTGTCATTATGATTAAAGTCAAGATGAAACAGAATTACCGACAGATCTTCCATACTGTGACATACATCTGTATAATGGCTTATTTAAAAAAAGAAGGGTGGGGACATAGTTTTAAGCAAATGTCTTATGTTCGATTATATAAGTTATAAGTTATTTGTTCGATACTGTGACGAGTTGTTGCACTCAAAAGTGGAGGTGAATGCGAGGCTGCAGGGGTTTTTAAAGTTTAAACAGACTAATAATGCTTGGAAAAGTACTGCATACATCACCAGAGAGAAGTGTATTTTTATTCAACAACTTAACAAGGTCAAAATGTTTTTCTTTAGATAAAAGATAGGGTGAATTTTCATTCCATGCGGACTTTAAGATCAATGACGAATCCATCAGTGATGATGGCAGGTCTGTTTATCTCCACAGGACGTTTTATCTCTGGTCCTGACCCTTGATCTATTCAGCCGAGGCTTACATGGTGACTGCCAGCCGATAATCAGCTTCCTCTCAGCTTAACAAACCTGTAGAACTGCCGTTCTGCTTGTCTTTAGGTCCTAGTCTTTTCTGTGGCTGTTCACATTCTGCTCCATTTGCATCCATCTCCCACAACTGTTTACAGTTCAAACACCTGTACACATAAAACAAACATATGTTACTCTGTGAGTTCTTGAGAAGTTTTCTGAGGGCAGACAAACATCCCCAAATCAAACTTTAATAGTAATGACGGTGGTTAATCATCTCCCAAAAAACATTGAGTGGCTTATATGGTAATCTTTTGAGAATGGCTGTTATATGAAAAAAACTCTGAAGGTCATAAACAGCTCAGCACTGCCAATAGTATTGACTAATATAGGATATAATGTTCTAGTACCAGTATATTCATTTATTTCCACAACACGACTCTGAACATCTGTATATGTTGTACTAAGCCAGAACTTCATTGTAGAATATTAACCAACTGAGCAAGTGAGGTTACAGTATATGAGAAATATTAGCTCTTGTTTGGTTATTATTAATGTTCTCAAATTAACATTTTTTAGATAAAATTTACAGATTATTTCATTTCAAAAATCCCATGTGGTTGATGAACCGGCAAGAATTAGCTGTCTAGGTTAGCTTTGAGTGACCTACCGCTGTTTAGATTTTATTTCAGACTCGACAACGAGTACATAGTCATGTTTACATACTTTTAGGCTAAAAAAGGGGGTAAAAGTGTCATATCAGGGGTAAGGTAAAGTGAAGGGACACATTCATACCTGCAACCACTCTTCCGTCCTGACAGCAGCAATAAGCGACAGCAGTCACAGGAAATGACTCATGCTCAGCTGTGTAGCGGTGCAGTATTTTTCAAAATAAAAGACGATGCTGACTGCCTACTAACCGCACTGTCATCTATTTTGACGATTTTTTATCATTAATACTAAAATTAATCGAGCTTTATGCTGGCGTCATTTTTCATCAAGCTCTTATCAAGAGTTTCCGAGAAATGTTTTATTATACTTTAATTTAATTACCTGTCAGCTTTGGATTATGTCGATGTCGTTTTCATCAATGATACAAAAATAGAAAGGATATTTTTGGATGGCCCAGAAAGCAATTTATATCTTCAAGGTTGGTCTTTTACGCTGCCGTCGACTCGACCGTGATAGTGCAGTAGAGTAGCAGACTTCTCACTCCGTACTATTGAATTACCGAGAAGATCATGTCCTTTTTAGTGACTTATTTATAGGCGTCTCAAATGTATTTTGATTTTTAAACGTTTCTTATATGGAGGACTAAAAATGACAAAAGGAAAAATAAATGAATAAATACGTAACTGTAGAAATAAATAAATATGTAAATAAATAAATGCATAAATGTGTAAATAAATGCATATATAAATACATGAATACATGTAAAAATACAGAAATTGTCATTTTTATTACCAAAATGTATTTATTTTCACTATATTTACTCATTTATTTATACTTTATTTTATATTTTTCCTTTTGTCATTTTTAGTCCTCCATATTCTTATGCTTATCTTTTAGAGACTGATACAAACAAGCAGGGTTGTCTTGTTTTTGTTTTGTTTTTTGTTACAAATATCTAGGTACAAATTTATGACATTTTAAAGGTGCACTTGGTCATTTTCCCGCATTATAAAAAGTTTAAGAAATTAACACTTTTGTAAAAAAAAAAAATTAAAAAAAATTGTAGTTAGTGAGATCATGGGGGCCTCCATGTTGAGATCACATGAGCAGATGAATATCATTTGTATGCGAAAAAAAAAAAAAAAAAAAAAAACTAGGAATTTCTTCTTCTCCATACTGGCCAGCACAACATAAGGAAAAATTACTGCAGATCTATAATGGCTACTGTGTGTTTTGTGGGAAAATAAAGTGGCAAAATATATGGTGGAGAATGGATGAGTTTCATTTGAATCTTTGCAAATTAACCCACCAAATTTACAATCAACCCACTAAAATAATCACAATCCTTTGCATTTATTCCCCTATTTTCTGATTCTGCAGATCACGCACAAATCTTACAGGTGGACAAGCATTGGTATCCATTTGTGTATTCATCCTTCTGTACACTCCAAATAATGAGCTAGAACAACACGACACCTGGCACACACAAACCTCAATACAAAGAATTGAATGAGTAAACACAGAAGTCAGAAGAATCAATGTATCCCTTGCTCATTTATGGAAATGGACTCACACAAGAAAGAGCACTGTATTCAATACAAGGAAAGGTCACCTGTTACACATGGAGTGAATGAGATGTTAACAACTACGAGGTTGATCGGGGAAAACCCGTTTAGGCTAAGGGATTAAAATCGTTTACTATATTTATGTCTGTATGCGCTTAAAATGTCCATACAGCTACATATTTGTGTAGAATATCAGATTATTACTTAGTGTTAGCTAAATGTACCCATGGATGCATACGTTCATGTTCAAATATCGTTTTAACCTTTTTCATAATATACAATAATGAAATGCATTAAACAGACTGACAGTGTAAGCTCTTCACATACAATACATCAAAATTAAGAGATTCTACATTAGTTTCCTCTCACGACAGAGTGCAAATCAGATGCTTCACGACATTTTTTAAGGTTAATTGCTCTTCTTAACACTCCATTTACATACACAACCCATTGCCCCCTTAAAAAAAAATCAAATCACAAAAAAAAAAAATCCTAGTGATATAAGTAGCCTTAAATATATGGAATGTGAAATAAAACAAATGTGGTCCGATTATTTTCTTCGACAATACAAATAAAAATGAAGTCCTTCATTGCAGTTTAAGGAAAATAATTTAAAAGGCGTAACTTTTTTTGTTTGTTTTACTTTATATAACCTTGTGTGTAGACCACAATAAGCTAGTAAGGAACTTAAGGAGAGATGGATGGACAGCTGTGGGCAGGAGGGCTTTACATGCCATAGCCGAAGCCTGGCTGTGCGGGTTGGCCGTAGCCAGGTGCCGTGGGGTATCCGTAGCCGTAAGGCTGCTGTGGGGGTACTGCGACATTGGGACCTGCAGTGAGCATCAGCTGGGGTGTGCCTGGGAAAAATGATTAAACACCATGAAAAACGGCTAGGCACACAAAAACAATCTACATCAGGTTGATCCTCTTATTTCAAATGTTTAGTATGCAATTGTAAATGAGTCAACATCAGACTACTGAGCTTTTGTAACAGTAGCTACATAAATATGGACCCTAAAAATCTGTTTGTATTCAAATTAGTAGCAGCTGGAATAAAAGTCACATGTCAGATTGTAAGAGGTCATTTAAACCTTTTCAGTTTGACAGGACATGTAAAAACTTGAAGCTGAAACTGGAAAGACCTGAACATGTGCAATGATGTATGACGCACAGAATTAGCTGCCGTTGGTCTTTCCACTCAACGTTTGTGAAGTGAAGCAGGAAAACGTCCCACGAGCGCTTGCTTCGGATTCTAATCCACAGACACTTGTTTTGGGCATGGGGAAGGGGTGTTTTTACTGCTTGATAAATATCAGCACCATGGCACAAAGCTTCATGTGCTCGTTGTCTCCTAATTAGATCCTGAAAAACTAGCATTAAGGGTATGTTTACACTACAACGATGTACATAAAACGTTTTTTCTTTGCGTTTTTCGCATACAGACAGCGACGTTGTCAAACAATCTGCTTTCAACACGGTCCGCGGATTTGCAAAAATGCTTAAAACACTGTATTATTCACGCCAGGCCAGTAGTTGGCGATGTCTCTCTAAAGATAAACTACACACCTAGAGGCTAAACATGTAATATGCATGCACATGATGTCACTGTTTTTGTAGTTTACACTGAACGAATAACTATCATTTTTTAAAACTTTGCATTTTGACCACCACTTTCAGATCAACGTAGCCCTCAACCCGTATTCACTTTATAGCCCTTAATCCTGTAATTGTGGACAAATGTGGGCACAGAGGACTCAGGTGTGATCCTAATTTTTATTTATTATAAATGTTATATCACTATCTTCAATAAAGTTTTGTCTATCCATTTATGGTGTTTTTTTTTGTTTTGTTTTTTTTAATTTAGGGGATAATTTTGAATTTATTTATTTCAAAAAGTACCATATTTTCTATGTAAATTATGCTTATTTTTATTTATTTATTTATTTATTTTTAACTACATTAAAATATCATTCCAATAAGTTCTTAGAGCTAAAACCTAAAGATGAAGTGACTTTGCCGTCACCTGGTGTCTTATTTTGGCTTATTTTAGAATGCTCTTAATTACAGTTTTTCCCATTCATTTCTATGGGTGCCCATTTTTGACCCAAATACTAGATTAAGGAGGTTTGTTTTCACCCACTTAACATTGTAGAATTGAGTCAAAAAAAATTGTATGTGTTCAGGAGGCAAACTTAGGAAAAGTAGCCAAGTCTTGTACTGCTCAGATCAAGAGAAGTATTTTTTTTTTAAATAAATCAAAACTATTTTGCCCACATTTGTCCAGAATAGGGTTTTAGGGTTAATTAGCATTCGAGTAAACACTACATTCAGATTCGTCAGTAGGAATGATTTCAATCTGATTGAAACAAAAGTTGTCCATGTAAATGTAGCTAGATACTGTGCATATTTGGAATATTAAGGTTACTGCAGATATTTTTGAGTGAAATATTACATTAAATATGTAAATTAAATATAAAATTAAGACAAAAACGAACAAGAAAAATCAAACCAATCAAAACACACCACAAAAACAACCAAAAGCTAAACAAAAAAAAAATCTAAATGTATTATTTAGATAAGTAAAATATATTAAATAAAATTAGATGAAGGGGCAGTACAAGGGTCTTACCATAGACAATGGGTTGTGCCTCCGTGAGCTGTTCTTCCTCTTTCCTCAAAGACTCAGAAGCATCCAACTTATCAACCTGAATGAAGAAGAAAAGAGGAAAAGTGAGAAGAGATAAATATCCTGAAGAAAGGGGGTAATGACTGATGGATGGGACCATTCATGGGAGATGCATAAAGCCAAGCTTAATACAAGCTGCACACGCTTTCAAAGCAGGTCTCGGGGCACAAGCTTCTTGCCAAGGCACTCCATACCCGACGACAAACCACTGAAATAAGCATCCTCTATTAGTCTATGCAATTCACATGTATGCTATGCTTTATATGTCCTCAACGATTCAGTCAGTAACAAAAGACATGGTACTAATAGTAGATGGTCCCCCATACAGTCAGTCAGTATCCTATTATTTAACACTGCATATGTAGAAAACAGAACCCTCTAAAGTTGCGGTCACATTTGCAAAATTTCACGGAGAAAATAAGTCCATTGTCAAGTGTGTCAAAGCATAAATTACAGCTCGCAGATAAACTAAGCAGCTATCTGCTAATGCAAAATCTGTGTGAAGAAATCTTTCGTCCTCACATGAAACTCCCAAACGCATAGATTCCTATTAATCTGACTGGATTTCGTCCGCGAAATTCGCAGAATGACAGTAAATGTGACCGCACCTTTAGGCAAACCGAAGGTCTAACTTGATGTTACGTGCCAAGAAATACAGTGTGAATATTTAAACGGGAGGATGCTGCTCATTGGACAGATTCTGTGTAAGATGCCCCTGTGAGGAAAAGGAAGTCATTGCAAAATTGATAAAAGTCCTATAGGTCCTATCTAACCACCATCTGATATGGCTGATAACCATAAGCAAGTAAAAGTTACAAATGGTAGTCTTACCAATCCTTGAGTGATTTCAATTATGATTTAAAGCAACAGTTCACCTAAAAAGTGCAATTCTGTCCTTATCGCCCTCATTTCGTTTTAAATCTGTTACATTTTTTCCCCATGGAACACGAAAGGAATACTTCTGAAGAATGTTCAAGCTGATTTTTCTCATATAATGAAAGGTTATTGAGCTTCAAGTACCATAAAAGTGGTTAACTCTGATATCAGATGTTAACTTTGTATGAGGAACAGAAAAAAAAAATGTAACTTCTATTGTACATTTTATTTTATGGCAAAAAGCAGCTGGATTATTCTTCAAAAAAGTTTGGAATGACTTGAGTGCGACTAATAATTACAGAATTTTAATTTTTGGGTGAACTATCCCTTTAAAAGTAAAAAAAAAGGCATTTGGGTTCAGTTCTCTACATAGAGCTGGTGTCAAAATTTAAAAGTTAAATCATTTTAAAAAGGTTAAAAGAATTATGTTGTTGAGTAGGCTTAAAAGAGATCGGCAGGTCGAAGTTTCGTTGAGAGGGAGAAATCATGCCACAGGTGTAGTTTGTTATTCCTATGTTAAAAAGAGTGCATGAGAGAAAGGCAGAGTAAGAGTGAAGGTGTGACGGGGTGAGAGATGGTTTATTCAGCCATTCACGGCTTCCAGAGGCAGGCAAAGCCAACAGCCACGATCCCTGACCGTACAAGGGTGCTACTAACACGGTAAAACGCATGCTTGTAAAGCATCTACAGCAAACACTGGTTTTATTTTTGTGAAGGACCACACTTTCTCAAAGCTGTCGCTAGATTGTAGCTTGAAAGCATAATCGAGCAATCATGCACCTCTCAGTCCGAGACAAAAAACATTTAATTCTGTATTAAAATAAGTGTGAAAATGTGGTCATTTCATCTAATTTTTAACCAAATTACCTACAACTGAATTAGCTGATGAACATTAACAATCTATAATTATACATTTAAAGAGGAAAAAAAATATAGTTGAAAAAGACGATCAATGAAAAGAAGGTTTAGATCCGTTCATCAGCTAATTCCAGATTTCTACCATCTACAGGTCTGAGGCGAACTACCACAGCGTCTGGCAAACGGATGGCCAGTAATCTAGAAGAAACTCAAGGAAAGTCTAGTTAAAGTGTGTATTTAAAAGCAGCAGAGTGACATGGGGAGGGAAGAACTCATGCAGATTCTTCAAAGTTTCAGTCTTCCAAACTACAAGGGTTAAAGATGGAATAAGAGTGAACCTTCACCTTTTCCTTAATTGCATCAACCTGAAAGGAAATTTAAGAGTGGCAGCTTAAGAAAAAAAGCAAACTTAACAGTCCAGCATTGCAAAAAAGCAGGTAGAGCACAAACGTTAAAAGAAATTTACAGCGGGAAATCATAGAAGATACAAATTAAATGTTCTCCCTGTTACTCATTAGCTGTTTAAAAGAATGAATGATCACTACCTAGTGTAACTATGAATCTAAGCTTTAAAAAAAAGGTCTTGTTATGCTGATGGAATATTCTTCATGAATAAATGTGTGGTCTAAACATGTTCATGAATGATAGAAGAATTATAACTTCATAAAACTTAAAAGGGATACTCCACCTTTTTTGGAAATAGGCTCATTTTACAACTCCCCCAGTGGGTTTACCGTTTTCGAATCCATTCATTTAGAAGAATATCAGTAATCAAACCGTTTCTGGTCCCATTGACTTCCATAGTAAGAAAATGAGCCTATTTCCAAAAAAAGTGGAGTATCCTTTTAACATGCAGTAGCATGTAGAAATCAAATTATTCGATATGGAAAGACGGCGCTAAAAATCTGTTCCAAAACCAAGCGAGCAGCCTACCTACACAGCATTTAAAGGCATAGTGTACACTATCATTTAAAAATGTGTGGTCAATGCAATTTAAAAAAAAAAAAAAAAAAACATTAAAAAAATGTGATTTTATAGACATATATAATATTATGAATGTCTAATTTAAATAAATGCTTTTCTTTTCAACTTTCATCAAAGAACCCTGAAAAAAATACTAAACCGAACAACTGATTTTAACATTGATGCTAATAAGCAACAGATCAGCATATTAGAATGATTTCTGAGGGATCATGTGACACTAGAGACTGAAGGAGACCAGTTAAATGTAATCTTACGTAAATGTCAAAATGAAAAGAGGGTATGAATTGAAGTCACCTCCCCACCAGGGCATCCTAGAGCTGAACTAAGAAAAAAAATCACGCAACATAAATGGATTTAATAGGGGAAACTGCGTAAATGGGAGTAAAATAAACAATCATCTTCTTAAATTAAAAAACTCGACAGTGTTCCTCACAACTCACCAAAGAACCCGTTGTCCATAGACATTGACATGGGTTTCCTGACGTTTATACGTATCTGATTTAGACGCCAAGGAAATACATAAACTAAAGCCCTGTGAATGCTTTATCTGCTAGACAAAACTATAAATACAATATAGGTAGATCTAAATCGTGACGATCACTTATATCTTTGTTATATATCGTCATATTGCCAAAAGCAATAAGGCATTATAGACATAACATTATGACTTTCTGTAAAGCTGCTTGGAATGTGAATGTGTATGTGGGTTTTGTACAGCTATACAAATAAATTTGAGGCTTGGTCACAGTTCATGCTTGGATATTCTAGTTGTTTCAATCTATTTTGTAGAAACTTAGAACACAAGGCTCATAATGAATGTTTTTTAATAAACACTGACAAAAACTTTAGTTACGCAGAATATAAGATGGTAAATATTTAATTGAGTTGTCAATACAATTATGACCTAGGGTATGATTTTACCCCCAAATTCAACACATCTCTAACACAAAACAGTAACTGCAAATCTACGTTTCGCTGCCACAGTATTTTCTGTGAATTGCAGCGATCCATTTGCTTCCCTTTCCTGTAGGTTTCAGCAGTCTGTAAAAAACAGCTTCGATTTCTTGTTGAATCTATTTGTAGTCAAATCGCAATTCTTTTCCATTTTCAATGTGTTTTGTGTGTGTTATTCGCGGCATTCACATCGAACAACATTCCTGCCACTCAGTGGGTGTAACCACAGTGACATCACGCGTCTTTCACCTCTATACTTTACTTTTGTGATGCCTAAACTCACTTTAAACAAATTACTGCAGCTTGAAGTGTTTTATATTTAATTTTCCTACAGAAAATAATATAATATTAGTCATTTATCAATCCTAAATTGAAAAATAAAGAGGGAAAAGATGAGAAAAAGAGGGAAACGGTCAAGAGAAATGTTTGTTTTTAGCAAACGGGTAGGGTGCTATGTATTTTTGTTTATTAGAATACTGTGTTGGTAGCTTAGAAACATGCAAACGCCAAACTTTATTGGAATAATTTCTGAGTCAGATTCATTAGAAGGCAGCCGCTCCACGTAGCCGCTCACTGGGTTTTGGAACAGGGCTTAAGTGTTTCCACTGAGAAAAGGTGTGTTCGACACAAATAATTTTTTGTTACATTAAAACATGGGTAAAAACATTCAACTTAAATAAGCAGCCTAAAACAGAAGCAAGAGCACCCTCAGTTGATACTGTAATATCATAGTCATGTTTGTTGATCTCACACGCCAATCAGAGACGTTATATTAAGTCAGAATCCACTCACCGCTCAAAATGATGAATTTTTTGCACGCCTCGATTTTTTGTGAATCCTCTCATTAAAGGGATACTCCACTTTTTTTTTGGAAATAGGCTCATTTTACCACTCCCCCAGAGTTAAACAGTCGAGTTTTACCGTTTTCGAATCGGCTGAATGGATTCGAAAACGGTAAAACTAAACTGTTTAACTCTAGGAGAGTTGTAAAATGAGCCTATTTCCCAAAAAAGTGGAGTATTCCTTTAAAGGGTTGGTTCAAAATGAATTTGTCATTAAATAGTCACCCCCGTGTCATTCCGCACCCGTAAGACCTTCGTTCATCTTCGGCAATTGCAAGGACGTTGCTGCCTATGGCTGGAAATCTCTCAGATTTCATCAAAAAAATATCTTAATTTGTGTTCTGAAGATGAACGAAGGTCTTACGAATTTTGAACAACATGGAAAGGCATTACAGGGTTAGTAATTAATGACAGAAACTTCATTTTTGGGGGGAACTAACCCTTTAACATAGACATAATATATCGATTTTAATGGAGATGAGTGACCGCTTTGTAGTGATTGTAAATGGAGCAGTCTTTGCATGCTTTCAAGTCTATAAATAATCCATTGAATTAAAGTATGTTTTTCCATGTTGCTAAGAGGACTGGCGGCCCAAAATTTTGGAAGTGAAATCTACATATAAATGTGCGATTTACTCTCAAAATTGCAAATGACATTGTGATAACTAGCACGGGACAAAAACATGGCAAACAGATACACGTAACGTAAATGCAGACTAACAGATAAATAAATAAATAAATAAATAATTGTATTAATATATTTTTTATATTCTAATTATTTTTAAAAACCAATGACTCACTGTACATTGCTAATCTGGTTATGGTGGCAGCTTTGCTTACAAATCACATTAGCACTTTACATACCCATTGATTTAATTCTTAAATTGTTCCTATTTAGTTTTAGTAAATTTTAAGCTAAGTTTTAAGTGAATGTTTAATTGTCCATCTGAATTTTTAATGACCTTAGAATTAAAGTTTTGTTTGTTTGTTTTCTCTCAATTATATGTTTGTTATGATGCATACATCTCAATTTTGACAATGAAAAGTAATATACAGACAATGATGCATGTGCAACAACAATAACATGCATAACTCTAATCTACTGTCTTAACATAATATGGTTGTTTCTATTAATATTGCAGGCTATACGCTTAATGTGTAGCTCTATTTTACACATTTTGCATTGGGGGCCCCTGCTCCTTGTCTCTATCGCCTAAGGGGTCCTTGCCCTGAAAAACGTTGAAGACCACCATCAGACCCAGCGGATCCTCTAGATGGGGGCTCACCTTGGTGAGGTACTCCCTCATGACCTGGATGAAGTAGGGCATGGAGAAGTCCATGAGGTTGTGCCTCCACGCGGTCTCCAGCACCACGTCAGGCCTCAGCAGGTCGTAACAGGTGAACAGGCAGGCGGCAAAACACTCTTTCTTGTCATCCTGCAAGAACCACTGCAGCAGCTCCTCGGCCAGCTCTGTGTCCTTTGACTCTGAAGCGTACTGCATCGCGTCCTGTGGAAAAAAGACAAAAAAAACGATTTAGTGAACTGTCCTGCAAAAAAAAAATTGGGGCCAGGCTGAAAAGGAGTGCTAGGAGGTCTGTAGAAAAGCAGTGTTTTTTTTTTTTTTTTTAATTAAATAAATAAATAAATAAAAACTTATATATATATATATATATATATATATATATATATAAAAACGTATAATATATATATATATATATATATATATATATATATAATTACAGTACTAAAGGTTGAAAAAGAACAATAATGTTACTTAATTGAAATAAAATATTTTCAAAAAAAATATATATATATAAATTTTTACATTTATTTTAATAAAATAATAATAAATAAATATAATGTATAATATGTATATATATATATAAAATGTCTTAAATTTTCGCATGCAGGTCCCTGACATATAATCACTTTTAGGGGTTCATGACATCTAAAATACTGAAAATCCATGGTATAAGAGACAGTTGGCTAAGGGTGAGACCTTGTAGAGTTTGTCTTTCTTGCAGAGCTCCACGCTCTGCTTCCAGCGGTTGTTGCCTTTGAACAGGTAGGCGGCGATTCGCCTGAACTCGATGAGTTCATGCTTCTCCAGGCTCTGAGCCAGAGATATGTTGTCGAAGTTGTCGTAGGCATCGATGGATGTGCGCAGAGCCTGTGAAAAAAGAAACAAAAAAGACGAGATTGCAAAGCTGCTAACCAAGAGACTCTTTATCCAATGACTGTCCATTGATATATACCAGATAATCCTCCTCTGTGATGAAGAGATTATTTAGTGCCTCGTTTACAGCCTTGTTGTTGTGGTTCTGTACAGATCTCAGGTAAGCTTTCACCAACGGCAACTGCTTGACCTAAAAGAAACGAATCAAAATGATTGAATCTTTCCTGGCTGAAAACAACCCACTGGTTGTACCAGTAAGCAAAAGTTTGTACACAGTACCTTGCTGAAGAAATTGACGGCACGAGTGTGGTCAAGACGTGGGGACAGTACGATCAACAGGTCGTTCAGTAACAGCGGTTTAAACTCCAGGTAAAACTGGATGGCTTTGTAATACAGCTCAACGTTAGCCACCTGCAACAAACATGTACGAAAACAGTGTGGCCGATTAAAAACAAAACTAGTTTTTTAAATGAATGCAAGCAAACAAAGTTTGAATAAAAGGCGTAAAGTGAGACAATACCTTGGTTATGATGTCCTTGAACTGGCTCTCCTTCCAGGCATCTGCAGGATGGTTCATCATGGTGATGATAGCATTATCATACTCCTCATATTTATCATACAGGAATACTAGTTCGCCCCACAGGTGAGCCTGCTCAGCTGCCCTCAAAACCTGAACAGACACATTTGTTCCATCAAATCAATACCGAGATATGCAAAATACATAGAGAGTGCCTAAATAGATGGATATTATGTGTTGCTATTTTTAATGAGAGTTTGTTTGGCCCCAAAAATATAAACTAGATTTACATGAATATATATTAAAAGCAGAGAGACATTTCAGAGTGGTTTTAGTTCACCGACCTTGGGAATGTTGACTCTGGACCAGAAGAGCTCCAGGTGCTCCCTCATCTTTTGCGGTTTGAATTTAGAGTAGAGGATGGCCAGTTCTGTGAACATGCCCATGTGAGCGCGCTCCAAGCCCAGCGCCGCCTCCAGCATGGTGATCAGCTCCTCGAAATAGCCACGGTCCTGATGGAGCAACAACAAACATCAATCAACCCTACTGGACTCCAACATGGACATATACTGTACAATAAGGAAGTTATTTTAAGGCTGAGCGGTATATTAAGTTTGTACGATATTCAATATATTTTTTATAAGGCAAATTTACAGATTTTTTTTTTTTCCAAATAGAAAAATGTAGAAAATACCGAAATATATACCGTAAATCGCCATTCAGCCAAAAAATAGAGAGATATGATTTTTGGGCCGTATTGCCAAGCCCAAGGTTCTTCTGAAAGCAAAAACTAAATGTTCCTCCTGGCAAATTCATTTCCATGGTTTTTCAAGTTGTTTGTGTTTACTAGATAAGGGTTTTAAAAAAAAATCATGGCAATTATTATACTAATACATTATGTTTTGTTTGTAATCCTATAGTGTTTTTAGTTTTATGTTTGTAAATGAAGTTTAAAACTATTATAGTTTAAAAAAATATTTTTCACTATAGAACATTCCTTAATATTTCCAGGTTTTCCATGTCTGTGGGATTCAGGTTAATATTTCATCTCAAACCAAATGAAATCGCCAAATTCTCAGCCTAACCTGGTAGTAGTTGATGAGCTCCTCAAGTTCATCAGCATGAACGACAATATGTAATCCACACATCTGAGCCAGACGAAACTCCTTCCCGTCAACACAGGCAAAGCAAACCTACGAGCAGAGAACATCTTTGTCGCTAACGTATCACCAATATCTAAAACACAGAATTTTAAGAAGCAAAGCCAATGGGATTCGATCTTTCAAAGACAAAGCAGGTAACCTGCCACTAAAAAATATGCTTTGTTACAGTTGGAAAGTGCAAGAAATCATCTCAGAATGTATAAGCAGACCTCTTTCCAGGTCCTCGTGCTGTTGGCTTTGCGGGCCCCATCGACAGCAGCCTGATACTCCCCAAGATGCACCAGAGTGGAGGCCAGACGCCCGAAGTTAGATACATTGTTATAAAGTAGTTTAGCTGCATCGTACATCTTCTCATCATAGCATCGGTCACCAACCTAGACAGAAAAAGAGCAAAAGACATCAATCAAAAAAATTTTTTTTTTTTAATTTAAGGACAATATTTATTTTTTAACCTTATTTCCAAGGGCTTATTTTTTTCCTTATATTTTCATACCTTATTTTATCCTTTATATCAGAATAATTCAAATAACCGCTGAATATATCAAAACATCCCAAATATTGCAAATTATAAAAATGAATTCATTATTGAGTCATTTTTACCCACACTTTTACCCTCACCCATTAATTTCTGACCCAATAGGAGACTCTTACTTGTTGAATGTGTGCGTTGTTTGGCCCATTGATAAACTCCTCCAGTTCAGCTAGACGGTTAGTCTTGGCCAAGGCAAAGATCAGCTCGGTCTCTACGTAAGATTCTCTGGCCTTCTTACGAGCCATCTGCAGAAACTTGACCAGATCCTCCCAGTTCCCTGAGAACAAAACAACAATTCATTCACAACTAGACCATTTTCCATCTTTATAAACACCTTACCTTGAACGTTGAACGTAATGGATTTAGTCATTTTGTGTGATTCTTACCACTTTGGGCTGCAGCTTGTCCCACTTCCATGTAGGCTGAGGGATCGTCAGCTTTGATGTAAGAGTCAATGGCCTCTTTCACCAGCCCCTTTTGCAGCTGTGCTTTAGCCAGCTGACTCCACACGGCCGGCTCATTACAGCGCTCAGCAAACTCATAGGCCCGGTCCAGATTCCCAATGTGCTCGATAAGAACCTACAGACAAGAAAAATAACAGCTTATTTGAAACAAGGAAGCGCAAGTAAGATTACGCAATTAAGTCCATGTATCTGTGTAGGATATATTTCAGAGATAAGATGTACCTGCACTGCTGATGTGTTCACATCGAACTTCCTGAAGATCGCAAAAGCCTCCTCGAAGAGCTCATTGCTAATGGCGATGTTAGCAATATCCGGGGCGTCGTAGTTGTCGAGGCGGTTGATGTACTCCATCACACGTGTGCGGTCAGCTTTGATGGCCGTCAGGATGAGGAGGTTCTGCAGGTTCCTGGGACACAAATAATGGAAAAGCAAATGTTTAACACCCAAAATCATTTTATGCTCTGTTCCCTCTCAAATGTTTCTACCAGATGAAATTACCGGTGTTCGCTGAAAACGGAGTTGTCCAGGACGATTTTCTCCAGGAGCTCAATGAGTTCATTGGGTAGGTCAGCAGTCATGAAAGCTTTGACAGTAACAGAGACTTCCTCAGGGTCCTGGGTCTCAGAAAGTGCAGTCTGCACAACCTGTCGTGGGTGAGAAGATAAACAAAGAGTTTAATCTTTACGTTTGAAGCACTTTTTGCCATTATAACTTTATAATGTACTTAAAAGTCAACATGAAATCAAAACTGGGCCCATTTTCTTTCTTATTAACAATGCTATACCTAGTCTTTCAGCAAACAAGCTGAAACAATGTTCCTTTTCTGAAGATATCACCAATCCCTCTTATCTTTTAGCCCCTCCCTTTCAACCATTTGGGTACGTTATTGGTATAACACACACGTTTCACAATCCAAACAATTCTTAATGGATATTGTTTAACATTGTTGCATGCAATCCACTAGGAAATGTGACATTAAGGAGATAAAATGGGTTGTGAATAGAGCTTCATGTTGACTTCACTGTAATTTTCGAATTTGCACCTGATCGATTAGGGGTCTCCTGTAAGGGTTGGTTTCCAGGAGCACACTAGCCCACAGCTCGGGGTCCTTACGACGCACAAGGTATCGGGACAGACTCTTGAAGAGCGAGTTCTCATTGCAAACCTACGAATGTAAAAGAAATACATATTTATAGCAATTTTCTTCCGTTTTAGAAGCTAAATATGCAAATAACAAGCTCAGAACGAAATGGCTTAAAATATTCCCCTCCAACAAACACTAAAACAAAAGCGCTTTTGTTCCTTACATGGATGAGCTCTTGGTCACACTGCCCTCTCTCATAAGCAACACAGGCCAGATGGGGGTCCCTCTTCTCGCAGTACTTGCCCACCACGCGGCTGTCATAGAAGGGGTTTTCTCTGAGGAAGCGTTCAGGGTTGTTGTTGCTGTCGATGTAAATCTTTGCCAGAGCATTATGGGTAGCAGGTTCCTCACAGCCCTCATGAATGCGGGCCTCCAACCATGGCAGAAGTAGCTTCAGTCTGTTATACAGATCAAAACAGTCAATTTTGGACCCACAGCCAAAATCAACAATATAAAACACTGATCATATTGGTTTTTGCCAGTAGTACAGACTATGGCAATATAATTAGTGACAATTAACAATTAATCAGCCAATATTGAAGAGTTAGATATCATTGTGCCCATTTAGAGAAGTGTTATTTATTTGTGTGTGTGTGTGTGTGTGTGTGTGTGTGTGTGTGTGTGTATATATATATATATATATATATATGTGTGTATGTATATATATGTATACATATATATATATATATATGTATATATTAGTGCTGTGCAAAAATCAATTGCAATTAATCACATCCAAAAAGTCAACCTTGAATTAATATGAATTAATCACATCATAAAAGTCTGTGTTTACATAATATATTTGTGTGTGCTCTATATAATTATTTTGTGTATATAAATACACACACATGCATGTATATATTTAAGAAAATGTGTTATTGATATATAAAATATTTATATTTATATAATATATATATGTACATATATAGAATTTATATACACATGCATGCATAGGTATTTATATATACAAAATAATTATATACAGCACACACAAATATATTATGTAAACACAGACTTTTATTTTGGATGCGATTAATCGCAATTAATTTTTGCACAGCCCTAATATATATGGACTCTACATTCAAAAGTCTGGGGTTTAGTAATATTTTGTACTGTTTTGTAATAAGTCTCTTAAGATCAGCAAGGCTACATTTATTTGTAGTGATTTTATCACTGACTGATTAAAAACAGTAATATTGTGAAAATGTACTACTTAAACAATGTAAAATAACTTTATTTCAATATATTTAAAATGTCATTTATTCCTGTGATGGTAAAGCTGAATTTTTAGCATCATTTCTCCAGTCTTCAGTGTCACATGATCCTTCAGAAATCATTACAATATAATTATAATGTTTAAAACAGTTGGGCTGCTGCTTTTTTTTCTTTCCATTTTTCATGGGTTCTTTGATAAATAAAAATAATAGATTTGTACTTTATAAATGTCTTTACTATCTTTTTTTTTTAAAGTGAATAATTCCGATAATTTAAAAAAAAAAAAAGTATCCATAAATCGCATTCTGTAAAATATTTTACTCATTTCTTATTTAAATTGCATTATTATTATAAATTATACACATTATAAATTATGAATTTATCTGTATTATATTGGCCAACCTGCTGTCTACATAATGGACATTGAAACAAAAAAAATCCCTAAACTGTGACTTAATGTCTTAAAGCAGCCGTATCGAACCTGTTTCTTTTCTCCACCTCGGCCACAAGCTCATCAGTGGAGAACTGCCCTCTGACCACCAGAATAAGGTTCTTAATGACGTCCTCAGAGCAGTCCACGTCCAGCAGCCCTCCAATCACCACGGGTAAACGGCTGGGGTTCACCTGACAAAAACGGTTTAATCACTCAATCAGTCAGTCATCATAATCATCACCCACTTCTACAGGAACAGAGAGCTGAAATGATCATTGTCATAATCAGGCCTCAAGTACCTTCTGAACGTAGATCTCAATGTACTTCTGCAGGTTGTTGCGGTACAAGTAGAGCACGAGGTCGTGGACAAAGTCAAAGCGGTCACACACAATGATGAGAGGCAGCTGGTCGGTTAGCTTTGCTTCCTGTTAAAGACAAGGTAAATTATTGTTATGAAGAACATAATGAACTAATAAGATGCTTGTTAAAAGCCTTAAAAGAAATTCGAGAGCCCTTCAGGTGTCATACCTTGAGGAAGTTCTTCACACGCTCAGGATCGTAACAGTTGCTCTCTCGACAGATTCTCTCCACTTCTTTGATTTGACCGGTTTTACAGGCAGCCTGGATGTATTTGAAGTGAACCTCTGGATCCTGGCTGAAGTTCACAATGGAGCCCAGGAAGTAGAACAGACCTGGAGAGTTAATGATAGAACATACTGAGCTTGACATCGGATTCATTTCCACGATTCAGTTCAAACTGTCCATTTCAAAGAATCAATTTAAAACAATTGTTCAATGATTTGTTGGTGTCATCACTAAAACTCACTTCGCCAGTGTTAAAATGTTGTAAAAATAGGGATGTACCTATATTAAAATTCAGAACGATACCGACAAGGCATTAATAATAATGTTTTGGCTAATAATCGATAAATGTCTGATATCAAATTTTTTTTTTTATAAATAATAAAACAAGGAAATTTTTAGAACACACAATAAAATACAGAATATAAAACAAAACCAATAAAATACAGAATCTTTGATACACTAATGACCAATTTTGTACACAAATACCATGTATCCATTGTAAAAATAAATAAATAAAATAATAAATAAATAATAAAATAAAATAAGTAAAAAATAAATAAATAAAATTTATATTTGTTTATTTGGTAAAATAGCTGTTTGGTTAAAATCATGGCTCATCTGATAAACAATAGAATAAAAATAAATAAAGAAATAAAATAAAAAAATATCCACCTACCGGTGTATAACAAAATATACACATGTATTTTATTCTGTCCAAATTTCAGAACATACCAATTGTGATGCATTGAAACTGATTTTAGAATTCTTACCCTCAAAGCTCTTGAAGGATTCAAAAAGCTCTGTGAGGGACTGGGTGGAGAGCTGCTCGTGATACTTTGAGGCCACCTGGACGCAGATCTGGAGGTTCTGTCTGATGTTGGCCGATAGCATGGCTCTCAGACACTCCAGAGAGTCCTCCACAGACAGAGAGCCAAAGAAGTTCACCAGCCACTGCAACCAGAGCAGAACATATTCCCCATCATTAAACATCATGATCAGACATCTTACAGACAACCATCGTTATCAGACAGTTTTAGAAAACTGAAATGTATCCAAATGAATGATACAGAAAGATCAGGTCCAAAACCCCAAGCAGACTGTAGGCCTAACCTCTGGGTTGAGCAGGTGGGTGTGAACCACGGCCCGTTTGATGTCATACAGGTCAGTGTAGTGCTCCAGAGCTCTCTGCAGCAGACCTGCCTTCTCACACAGCTGAGCCACATGGGCTCGGTCATAGTGAGTGAACATCTGGTTCCCCAAGATGGCATCTGCCACCTGAATAAGAAAATATAATGACAAGAAACATGTTGTGATACAAAGCTTTGCACAAATATTTAAGTAAGCGAGGTATGCGTTGCTGCTGTTTGTAGTGAGCACCTGTGGGGCATGCATCAAGTTCATCTCCAACAGACGAGTCTGCAAAGGACTTTCAGTGGGGCGGTTGTTCTTCAGCGCGTCCAACAGGAAAGAAGTGCACTGCTGGATCAGGTTATACTCCATAAACACATCCACAATCTGTAGGATTAAAAAAAAAATCTTTTAGTAAATAAAAGAAATACAGGGCTCCAAACTACAGGCTAAATTGTGGAAGACCAATTTTGCATGTTATTTTAAATAAAAATGCTACTATCAACTAAAGCTCAAGCAAATGCTACAGTCAACTCAAGCTACTTTCATTTCTGAGACACTAAACATGCAACATTATTAATATTGCATGTGCAGTGCTACCAAATTAGGTGCTGGTGCCATCATCTGTAGAAACTTGATGGCACTGGTGCCACTGCTCTTATACTAGAGCCTAGAAATATCTTTTTTGTCTTCATGTTACGTAACAAAATAGTCATAATTAAAAAAATAAATCAAATAAAATAAATACAAAATAAACATCAGATGAAATATAATATGCTCTTAGACCTGAGTGATGTCAGCCAGAGGTTCCTCATCTTGAACGAGCATTTGGGAGAACTGCAGGCCTTGTTCTGGACTGATCCGCATGACGTTCCTCAACAGGAAGATCCAGTCTGGAGTGTAGCCAACCTGCACACAGATGGCCACGTATTAGAGGAGAGAGCTCAATTTTGAAATCTCTCACACAAATAAAGCTGTTTATGGACCAGTGTAAAAATATATTGACAGGAAACACATTTAAACTCACCTTTTTTGCATACAGTACAATTTTCTGGAACTGCCCGGTCTCTGCAAAACACTGGATCACTTTGTTGGGAACATTAGCTCTGAGATAAACGCTAAGAGCAAGAGTTGGATCCACAGACTTCACCAAATCACCCAATTCCTCAGAACACTCCAGCTGCAAAAGGCGAAAACAGCAGGTTTTAATCCAAAAATCATACGGAAAAAAAAACAATCAGATATCAGGGGGTTTGACAAAGTAATTTCCTTGACCTTTCAGGTTGTTTTTGATAAAAGGATACCAATTTTTAAAAATCATTTGGATTTAGACTGATTGAACCTGAATGTATCAGGAACTCGAGTACGGCCTTTGCCAGAAGTGAGTAATATTATATTTATATATATATATATATATATATATATATATATATATATATATATATATTTATTTATTTATTTATATTTACCTCAGAAGGCCTTTATTAACCCCCTGGAGTCGTATGGATTACTTGTATGATGAATGGACTTGGAGCTTCAAAAAGGCACTATTCACTCCCATTATAAAGTTTGGAAGAGCCATGACATTTTTTAATTGTGTTCTGATTGTGTTCAGATAAAAGAAGTCATGTACACCTAGGATGGCTTGAGGGAGAGTTTTTGGGTGAATTATTCCTTTAAGAGATACATCGGTTTTGTCAGATACACTGTTTTGTATCTGCTTTTGATGTATTGATGCTTTAGTAATACCGCTTGTTTAACTATCATGCCATTAAAGTACTTACATTTTTGAATTCAACTTTGTATCATACGTTTTTATTTTCAGAGCAGCATGTACCTTGTCTTCCTTCAGCCATTTCTCCAGGAGCTGTTTGCGGCCTTGCTGCAGGACGGGCCTGCAAAGCTCCAATGACTCAAATTTGTTCAGCTGGCCTTGGTCCAGCAGAATCCCAAAGTACTGCAGCAGGGGAGAAGTCTGACCAGGCTGGGCAGGAACACTCTGGAACCGACGGATGGTGTCTGGGGTGCGCAGAATCCCCTGCAAGAACCCAACAGCCAATCAGAAAACTCAATATTTGCCTGACAAAGACTAATGAAGCATCTGGTAGGGTGATGCAGTCTGCTGTACCTTTGGCGCATTGGCAGCCACTTTGGCAGCTTCAGAGTAGCTACCACTAGCAAACAGGTTGTTGAATTTTCGAGCAAAGAGCTCCTCGGCACCTGCCAGATTGTTGCGGACGGCCATCCTGAGGGCTAGATCAGGGTTCTGCAGCACGTTAGTGATGTAAGGGATGATGTTTTCCTCTTCCACGCACACAGACAGTACCTGATACAGCAGACGACAAACATGTGTCAGACACAGACAGTGTCAGTCAATTTAAAAAGTATTTATTCTCGATTTTAATTTCTTAATTTAATATCTATTTCAGGGAGAAAACCCAAAAGAGTGGTGATGGGGGAAGAATCATTTTTAGATTAAGAAATTGATCGTTTAACTTTTTTGTAATAACACAATAATTTAAACGGCTTCATCAATGACATTCTTATTTATGCATTAAAGGGATACTCCACCTTTTTTGGAAATAGGCTCATTTTACCACTCCCCCAGAGTTAAACGGTTGGGTTTTACCGTTTTCGAATGTATTCAGCCAAATTTTCTGATATTTAGAAGAATATCAGTAACCAGACAGTTTCTGGTCTCATTGACTTCCATAGTGTATTTTATTCCTACTATGGAAGTCAATGAGACCAGATCAGTCTTTTTACTGATATTCTTCTAAATAACAGAAGATCGTCTGAATACATTCGAAAACGGTAAAACTCAACTGTTTAACTCTGGGGGAGTTGTAAAATGAGCCTATTTCCAAAAAAAGCGCAGTTTCTCTTTAACTGAACACCCATAATACATGGCTACAAGCAATTGCTAAGCTACCTTTCTGTATACTACACATCTTTTCTGTGTCAATTTGTTTGGCTTTTTGAGATAAACAAATCCCTGTGTGCCAAGACCAGCCCAAACCTCTGTTGCATTACCACATTAGCTCTAATGCTGGCTAATCTCTATTTATAAGCACCTAATTATGCACTGATTGGCTCCAAATTATGCTGATCTGGACCCATAAGCATTAAAAGCGACCCTCAGGGTAAGATGAATGGGCTGGTATCCCATTATGCACTTATTTAAGTCCGCAGAAAACCTGTGACAGAGCTGAAGCGGTCATCAGTCAGGGACCGAACACATCGCAGACTCGGTAAGAGGATTACAGCGGCTGTCTCTACCTCTTACTGAGTGTCACATGCTGTTCTCTCACTGTACGTGTCAAGAGATCAACGAACACTGTTATTTACCGGGACTCCTTCATAGTATCCTTATGCATTATGGACTGCATGCACACAAAGACTTAGAACGGAATAGGGTGATATAGGTAATGTCGATGTTAAAAAACAACAAATAGATTTTTGTTTCCAGGCTTGGATAACAAAATTCATTTCCATAACCATGTAATGTATCTATCTATATACTGTGCATCAACAGTATATTCAATAGATCAACCAATCCTAGTTTGTACTGACAGTCTTGTGGTTAGACCAGGGAGGTTTCTCTAATGAGGAGGCGAAAACAAACCGAGGAATAACAATGAGCAGGGATCACATTTCTACGCTCTCTCTGCATATTTAATGTGACTTGGGTCTGAGCTCCAAAATAATTCATCAACTGATGGCATCCTGTTACAGTAGATTACAGAACACAAGCTAGTCTGTTTGCCCATGTAGAAGGCAGCTCAAACCAGGACCAACTATATAGAAACAATCCCCTGGTGTGTGTCTGGAACAAGCTCAGCTGGTCCATTCAAATGTGCTGACTAAACAACCCTTAACATTCAAGCTAAAAACAAAGCCAATGCACCGCTTTTGTCTTACAGTCCACAACAGCAGATAAAGTACCTGTCCCTTCCGGTTCACGCCAATTATTCCAGATGTGGCTTCATGGGGGGCGGTGACAAAAATGGTTTCTCCGCTGATCCGGTTCATGTAGATGCAGGTACCCGTCTCAAGGTCATACAAGTGGATGTAGCCATATTTGGTGATGAGAAAGACTACATCATGCTTGGAGCTTATCTAGAATAAGAAGACAGGAAAACACAATAGTCTCCAATACTAAAAATGAGTTACTGTAATGCCTGGTTCAGATTACACAATTTTTTTGTCTGTAACGGTAGTCACTGTGTCAGATTACGTGATTTTGACTCCTAAAATCTTGTGTCGCGGACAAGACATGTCAGACTACACATTGCTTTCTGACCAGTCATCGAATGCTGTCTTTAATGGGGCGCGATGTCATCAAGAAGGCGAAACTAGTAGCGAGTGACTTCCGGAAACGAACGGAAAAAAAAACAATGAATGAAGCGTTGAGTATTGCATTGGCTGTCCTGTGTTCAGAAAAAGTAAACAAGAAAATCCGACAATGGACACGTTCCTGGATTGCTCGAAGAGGACAGTATGGGCTGTCAATCCTCCAAAGAGAACTTATTGTAAAATATTGTTTTCTTAAATATTTTTACGTTTAGTTTTAACGTTAGCACCATCATCTCTCTTTCGTTTCGGAATTTTCGAAAGTTGTGTACGGAAAAGCTTCTGTGCTCCTATTGGTCAACCTCATACATGTGACGGAACCGTCGTGGACGATCGTTAAAAAAATTAAACGTGCTACATGCTATTCTTTTTGTCGTGAAGCACCGCAGACGCGACGTAGGTTGTCGCCCACTATGACACACTATACGAGATGATACGATCGAATCTTGCATCCTGACGCCGTTGTCGTTTACGAATCCCCACGACACCCTACGTCAAACGGATCGTGCCAAAATCGGGCTAAATTTGTGTAATCTGAACCAAACACAGTTGGTAACGGAAATTGTGTGGTTTAATTTAACCACCCCAATAGACAAATATGAATAATATATTTATTAAATATTTTAAAATATGTATACCTGCATGGCAACTGGAAAATCATTCTGAGCCTCTGGAGGGAAAAATACATCGACTGCTTTCTTTGGAAAAGGTTGATTACCAGTCGGAGGTGTTCCAACCTCAATAATGTGCAACTACGGGGAGGGAAAACACAAGTGGCATTACATTTACAGTCATTTAAAACATAATTAGTGTTTCTTCAACATTGATGCTCATTATGAAGAATGAAGAATAAGCAGACCTTTCCTCCAGCTTGTCCCCGAACAGCAAAGCAGAAAAGTGTGGATTCCTCAGCATTTCCCTCCATTTTAAACTGAGCAAATCCAGCAGCGTGGCCTTCGATTGGCTGCGACACCTTTCTGTCCACTGAGTAAAGTTGCATTGCGCCCACAACACGGTTTTGCTGACAGGAAATTGTTTTGTTTTTTTAAACGAGAGGAAAACGACAACCACATTGACATGCAGGGACAAAACCATTTTAAATCCACAAAATAGTCGTTATTTTACCTGTGCTGAAATTCCAATCAAAAGTAGCCATTTTTGTTTGGCGTCAGTGCGGTAGTTAATAATCTGACAGCCTGCTAAACTGGAATGTCGGTCAAAGACTTTGATAGGCTGCGAGTCTCCTTCCATACTCCAGTGATAGACCGCATTGTCTGTCACAAGTGCTACGGTATTTAGAGAGATCCACTTCCAAAACGTAACATCCTCGGTCATGGTGTGGGCCTTCATCTTGCTCTTCATTTCAATGTTGAAAATCTGAAGGGTTTTTGCCGCTGCAATTCAGGAACAGAGGTCATTTGAATAAAACAGCAATATTTTATAATTTCCAGATTATAAAATGGTGTGATTTCAATTAGTCAACATCCAGACATCCAGCTTACTGCTAATAACATGATGTGTATGTTAAATTGTAATTGTGAAGTAAAGACAAACATGGAAAACATGACAAAGCGGTTACAATGCAAAAGGAACAACTATAAAACACCGCAAACATTTACAAACATCAAGCCGAGTTTTTTGATCTGCCCTTAGTTTGACAATTTTAGTGATATTCTAAACCTAGTACGCTTATTAATTATTTATTAGTAAACAACCCTGTCTCTACTTTAAAAATGCAATGCAGATTGTTACCATAATGATATTCCCATCTGCAATAGCATGAATCATCACCTTACCTCAAGTAATGTGGGAATACAATTTGTTAAAGGGATACTCCACTTTTGTTGGAAATAGACTTATTTTACCACTCCCCCAGAGTTAAACAGTAGGGTTTTTACCATTTTCTAATCTATTCAGACGATTTTCTGATATTCAGAAGAGTATCAGTAACCTAACCAGACAGTTTCTGGTCTCATTGACTTCCATAGAAGGAAAAAAATATACTATGGAAGTCAATGAGACTGAGAGACTGTCTGGTTTCTGATTTTCTTCTAAATATCAGAAAATCGGCTGAATACATTCAAAAACGGTAAAACCCAACTGTTTAACTTTAGGGGAGTGGTAAAACGAGCCTATTTCCAAAAAAGTGGAGTATCCCTTTAAACTTTCCCTCCTAAAATGTGGACCACAATTGGCTAAATTATTAGATCCCTGGATTATACTTTTTATCGAGATACAGAGGCCCCAAAAATATTAGGACACTTAAAAGCCACACTTAACGTATCCATCTCACTCACTGCAGAAAATATTAACATAACAAAGTGGCATATTAATTTTAAAGAAAAAGAATCAAAAGAAATAATTTGATGTAATTCAAATTAAAGACTAAAAGTATGTGGACACTTTGTGGTTGTCAAATGTAAAATGTTCACACCTGGTAATTTCCGATCAAGAAAAGACCAAGTGTAAACGCGCTCCGAAATGGATTCGAATCTGGAGGTGGTCTGAGATGCATTCCAGACAAACTGGACCAGTGGGTTGATAAAAACAAACGTGTACATTTTACTCCTCCCAAAATGATAAAAGATAAACATGTCACATAGCCTACACGCTCTCACATGTTATAACCAGATATGACAGCGTTACTGCAACACGCAACGTCCCGACGCGCAAACTGCCGCAAATAAAACTGAAAAGAAGTCCCAGATGTTCAACACACAATCATCTTCATTAAAAGTAGTGACTTAATGATCTTACCAGTGCTGATGCCGCTCTCTCCTATTGCGATCTTTGATCTTGAAATTAGCTGATGATAAATAAAATGGAGCGCTTATCTGTGTTTTTTCGTTGACGTGAACTCCGTTAAATTTGCATGTGACGCGCCAGGAACTAAAGATGGATTTATATTCGTTTTGCGAAGGCCAAGTGTAAATGGAACCGTTTTAACAAATCAGATAGCAATCCGATCAGTAGAAACGCATGAAGCTAGCAGGTTTAAACAGGCCCTTAGATATTTTAAGTGTCCAAATATTTTTGGGGTCACTGTATATTTTGTGAACAATTGTTAGTTTTTATTTTATTTTTTAACCATATGGCCTGGTAATCAATTATGAGGAGGGACACATTAATGTGAAATTAATTTAGGCCTACTTATATAAACTCAAAGCTAAAGTTAAATTTATGTGCTCAATGGGATATCTATATATACACACACACTACAGTTCAAAAGTATCACAAAGGCTGCATTTATTTGATCACAAATACAGTAAAAAACAGCAATATTGTGAAATACATTTTAAAATTAACTGTTTTCTATTTTAATATATTTTAAAATGTAATGTATTCCTGTGATTGTGATTGCAGAGTCACATGATCCATCAGAAATCTGATATGCTGATTTTCTGCTCAAGAAACATTTCTTATTATTATCGATGTCTAAATAATTTATGCTCCTTAATATTTTTGTGGAAATTGTGACACTTTTTCCAGGATTCTTTGATTAATAATGCAAAAAATAGATAAGTATTTTTTTTTCTAAATAGAAATGGTTTGTATTTTTATGTATTTACTGTCACTTTTGACCAATTTAATGCATTCTTGCTTAATGGAAGTGGGGTTTTTTTTGTTGTACTGACCCAAAACGTTTGAACAGTAGTGTATACGTTATAGCCTCTGATTGCTATACACAAGATTTCCAAAATCACTATAATAATTCAATACAAATCAGAACTCCAACTATAAGACAATCTTACAGTATTCAGTATTTATTGTGATCTTGCTATTTTCAAGGTCATAATCCACTTCTCATTATTACAGTTGACTAGCAGAGTTAAATATATCTAGAATGTTGCCTTGCACATCTTTCACTTTACAGACATAGTAGACCTTTGCATTGCATTAACAGTAGACTGACAAGTGCCAAAACAAAAATAAAATTAAAGGGCTCAGCTGACTATTCAACTAACAACAACAACAAACTAGATTTAATTTGACGCTAAACAAGAGGAAGACAGGCTGTTGCCAAGTTACATGCATGTTACATGATCCCGACCCCCTACTAATATGGCTAACCTATCATTCAACATCAAATGCATTCAGATCGCCCCACATTTCACAATTCAAAATCCCACAACTCAGGATAGATGAAATTGAACTCACCGTCTGCAAACATAAGAAAGCAGTAAGAAACAAAAAAATAAAAAAAGAACAAAAACAAGCAAGAACAGACAAAGCATTTATGACGGAAAAACATTTCCAATGAGCATTTTTAAGGCTATTCTTAACCCAAAAATTACAGGTTTTCATTTGTAACAAGACAGATGGCTGAGAATATGAACATATTTGTAGCAAATATGGAGGGTATTTTACGATAACCATGTCATTTGACGAGACAAAGGTAATACACTATGTTACACTAAACTGTCTCGATGGGAAACACAGTAAGCCAAAAGGTGTAGTCATGCTATCCATTCAGTGAGTGGGAGGGGGTTGCAGAACAAGAACCACATGGAAATTTCTATATCATCCCAAAAATTATCATTACATTCAATAATCCATGCCTTAAAGTGTCCCCCCAATGTTCAAGTGTCTTACCTTTGAGAGCAATGACTTTGCTGGCTGGGTTCATGATGGCACTGTCTGCAGAGATGGGCCTGCGGATGGGAGTGTTGGGATCGCTCATGTCAATGATCACAACCTGGGCCTGCTCGCCCACCTTTTCCCGGATGCAGATGAACTTATCGGACTCCATCGTAAGGGTGCTAAATCCAATATTTGCTGGGTTTATGCCCAGATTCTGGAGCTGTAAAGAGTGGACAGACAATATATATCAATATTAGATAAAGCACTAGTATTGTGTACTATACATGACATTTGGAAGTCTTTATAAACAAAGGGTGTCTTTCAAAACCTAGTGAACTGCCTAGACTGCACGTTTTGGTACTAAAATGCTGTCTAGCTATGTGCTTTACTTTTAATACACAGCCAGGAGGTCTTAAATGTGTCTGCTGTAAGTTTCTTTCAATGTTTATGGAGGATAAAAAAGGATATCTGGACACAAGCCCCTTAATTTACCCCCACAGAGATGCACCTGTGCAATGACACAATACACTGTAATGACTCAAGCCAGTTAAGACAGATGAGATTGCATTCAAATGTTTTGGGGTCAATGACATGATGTGCATATTTGTGTTGAAATGCATATTGACAGATTCATGGCATTTTAATTCATTTTTAGTATGCATTTAATATTGCATAATATTGCATTTAAATAATGCATATTATTTGTATTATGTCAAACCCCCCAGAATGTCAGGTGAGGCAACTGTCTGAAAACTAACAGAGTAAGAAAACTATTTAAAGTTGTATCTTAATATTTGTTTTTTGAGATAATTGTTAAATTGATAAACTTTTGTCCAGCAATTTGTATATTCAAATGTCAGGGTGGCACAACAGCTAACATTGCTCTTTTATTATGAATAGACGAGGTAATAACAGTAAACGTGATGATGCATCATCCAACTGGTCCTTTTAGCAGAGTGAAAGGGTTTGAAAATCTCTCTCAAATACTGTTAATAATGGCTAATTTCAAGCATGAGTAGGTTGGTACAATTTCCATATTAGGTGGTACAAATGCAGTCTACACATACAACTATTGGGTTGTACCACCTGACATAAAAACAGTCAAAAATGAATTTAAACACTTATAAATGTAATTTATCAAATGAAATGTACATTACATCAGTTTCTGAAAAGATTGTTTTTAAAGCTGTAATTGTCAGTTACCCTAAAAATATATACATCATGATAAAGACTAAATATTATACACTATAGGCTCGTTTATTTTCAGGGAAAGTTTACTATGGAGAGTGCCTAATTTATAAATCCAGACGAATAGATATTGAACCGAAATAAGATCTTATTAAGAATCAGAATCGATTCGTTTAATCTGTGCCAGCCATATATGCGTCTAATTTTACGTCATTTTGACCAAACGTCTTATAAATTGTTTTTTAAAGGTGAATACACGATTGTGAGATTCACCTTTAAAATCATTATTATTATTTATGTTTTTAATTATTATTTATTAATGTTTTTGAGTCACGTTTTATTCAACCGACAAAATAAATCACAGCATGATGTATGCAGCTTTATAAAGCTGGTTTAATCCTTTCACTGAATCCACCTGCATAGGCTGTGTCAAAATACCTAGTGACCTGCCCATCCAGACTGCATATTTTGAGTAAAAGTTACCATAATATAAACTCAATCGATTTGAACATTAGTATTGTCGGGGTTAATTGAACTTTTGATTTGAACACACAGTATTATTAGAATCACAGGCGCATTGGAAGATGTTGATCAGCAGCTCGCGAGCTTTGAGACAGAGCCATTGAAATGGATGGGAGGTCATTCATTGAGCTAGCGCTAAAGCTAACTAGCACTGTCACCTCTGTTACAGTAGAGCCACTGTTTATTAAAATGTTAATGTTTAGCTGTAGTGAAAGCCCACCTGCAGGTGCTCCTGGAAGCGGATAGGAAGGATCTGAGCCATGGTTTGGGCTTTCTGTTCTCAATCCTCCCGGCCGGACTCCACGCAAAAATTCTCCCTAGCTTTAGCGAGCGACGACCTCCTCTCCGCTGACACCCTCGATTCAAAACAGATTAAATGCAAGACTGGTGGTTATATTATACAGAGAACGCAAGTGTCGTGTTTTCGTCGTGTCAAGCCAATCCGCCAGATGGTTGATGTTTTTTCTCCCCTCTCTGCACGGATGGGACTCGCTCAGACCCGCAATGGCGGCGGAAACAGCTCAGACTGACAATCCGGAAGCAGCAGCGCGGACGTTGCGGCGGAAGGACATTCGCGATTTTAGGGATTTTGTTTATCAAGCGGGCGATGAATGAAGCACTGGTTTGGTGTATGTAAGCGTTTGTACTCTCAATATTTTATATTTGATATTTAAGCTACGATATGAGTAGTCTAATAAGTGTTAAATAATTCGTTTCATTTTTGCCACATCATTCAGTTCTTCATATTTTAAGGACGTCAGTTCCGGCTGCGCTCTAGTGGTAGTGCGCTCGTGAACGAATCGTTGTTTTTAAATGAATCTATTAAGTGAATGAATCCTTCACTGAATCGTTTTCTGAGTACCGCGGGTATTTAATTTTTAAAGCGTGTTGTGACCATTGACTGTTAAAAAAAGTGACGTGCAATACAGCCTTCAAGTGGTCCTGAGAAACACATTTCTTCCCCGTCAGCCTCTAAGGTCGGAAACATAACCTAAAAGAAGTCTAAACAAACCAAATGATGTGAACAATAAACGAAAATAACTGCACCTGAATTCAAAATGATGAAAAATATACATGTATACATCATATCTTAATGTTTTTGTTACATAAAGCAAACTGTCAAAGTTAGGTATTGTCCGTAAATCATTTCTACAGACCTGACTTCTGACTGATCTGATGATCGAATATATTACCTAAAACATCTTAGATCAGAGTTTCCTCCATGGGTAACAACGACACCCCTTTCAATGTCACAAATTGAAACCTAAAATGATTCGGGTCATTGGGACAAATCAAAAATGAATCTTTTTTTGTGCTTTAAAATCTTTAGTCTGCATTCTAAAGATGTAATAAAATAACACCAAAATCAAAAAGTACTAAAAAAAACAACATTTATTTATGTAAAAGTTTTAAAAATATGTGTTTTACACATAGTGACTGAAAAGCCATATCAAAATCCACAGGACCAGAGTGCTGTGGCAGGATTATGATCCGAAATCTGAGATTAAAAAAGTCTTTCATATATTCAGTGGCTTCAGAATCTGTGGTGAAAATATGATCCTCTCATGTACCCTTTCTTTGTAGCCGATGCTGTTTTCGCTCCAAGTAGCGAGCTCGAGCATCTGTGATTGAGCTTTCATCATTCCTCTTTTCCAGTTTCTTTGCCGCATCTTCTATGGCCTCTTTTTAAACAAAAAAAAAAAAAAGAAGTAATATAAAAAAATATATGACAAGCAAAATGTAGCTCAGCCTTTTCAAACGCACCTGCTTGTCTTTTTGCTGCTTCTTTCTTTTCCCATTGGGCCATCTCTTCATCCGTTACTTCTTCCCTTGCGACACTACTAAGCTCATAGACGTCGATTTCGTGCAGCTTCGGCAACAGGTCCCTCACCCACTCGTAACGGATGGGGCAAACTGTTCTAACGTACACCCGTGAGGTGACCAACACGTCATGGAAGATGATCCAGTCCAGCTGCAGTTCTTCACCAAAGAGCTGAATAGGTTAAAATAATCATACACAAATGTAAACAAGCTTAGAAATGACACGATTGTGTGTGAGTAAATAATGACTTTAAATGAGAGTGATTTTGGTTGAACTTTTGGATGGATTTAATTCCTTACACATGATGAAGGGTGAATAACAACGTTGGACCCATGTCCGTCCATGGTGCAGAATGATTTCCCAACAGATCTGAGGAAAACAAAACAGCTTTAATACTGCCTTTAATAAATATATTTTATGTAATAAAAATGACAGTGTGGTGCTCACCGCCTGGCTACATTGGTGAAATAACCCAGACAAAGGCACTGGCGCAGCAGTTCATTCCTACTTCCCGTCTCATGTGGAAAGTCTTTCTGCTACATAAAAAAGAACAAGTCGTAAGAACTCAAATAACGAAAGTAAAAGCAATTACTGTTGTAGAGAAAATCTGATTTACCTGCTTCAGGCGTTGAAGAATCTCGCTCAGCTGTGTCTCAACGCTGAAGGCTGACTTCACTGCGCGCCAATGGATCCAGTTCTCTTTGCACCAGGCGGATGGATGGTCGCTATTAGAAGAACCAAAATATGAATGAATCCCATCGTGTCACATGATTTTCTGGATTTATTTAGTCATTCGTTCAAACTTCGTGGTCTACCTTGCTCTACACTTCTGAAAGACACAGAGCAGCATGAGGAAATCATTGGAGCCGCCAACAGAAGCTGCTATCTCTTTGTGTCGAATTTCTGCTTCTTTTTGTCCTTCTGGTTTACCTAAAAAAAAAAAATATTGAAATTATCTAATATATTAGATGATTCCAATATTGGATTATTTCAATATTCCAAATAGGTGGTGTTAGATTTAATAGGAGAGGATATTTAATTTTACTGTAAAATATTATTAGTATTATTAGTATATTGGGAGGGGGGGTAAAATATTATTAGTATATTGAGGGGGGGGGGGTTATGAAATACAATAACAATAATATAAACAGAAGAAAAAATATATATAAATATGAGAGAGAGAGAGAGAGAGAGAGAGAGAGAGAGAGAGAGAGAGAGAGAGACTACAATACATTATAATATTGTGATGGCTAGTTTCACTTGTAGCGTTTAATTTTTTTTTTTTTTTCATTTATTTAGAAATAGTAGAAGTAGATTTTATCTTAATAGTAGAAGATTTTAATATGGGCCATTTATTGGTTTTCTGCCATAATGTGAAAATAATTAGACTGTATCTATCAGTGCTATGCTTTTTCATATATTCATGTTAATTTGTTTTCAACCCTCGATGACCAATAACAACAGACTGGCCCATCTGACCAATCAGCAAAGAGTAGATATCAGAAAATTTCAGACACTGAGAGAAAATAGGTGATGATGCCATGTATACTATGAGAAAATTTAAGTCTCGGTTGACCAGATTATGTGACATGGAACCACTTATAGCTCGCAATGAAACTTGCGACACGTCTTTTTCTGTATTGTGATGTCAAAGTAAAACGGATTGTCAAAAAAAAAGAAATGTAGGGTGGGAATTTTGTTCAATGCATTGGTTGTTGATTGGATTTTGACATCTGGCCATTGCATTCAAAAATTAAAACGAGCTTGCAGTCTATAGTAAAAAAGACCAGAGAAGTCTGCATTTTCATCAGTAGATCCGAGATTTAACATTTTGATTAAAAACTATAGCAGATTAAATTAAAATCTAAAACATGAATTTTCAGAGACAGACATTAATGATAACATTCAGGAACTAGTACCTGGTCGAATGAAGATGTTCTCTACTGACAGCATGGCGGCCACGGGCAGCATTATGTCCTCACACCCAAGAGCTGCAGCTTTGAGTAAAGCACGAGTAAGATTAGGAGGAAGAGGGAACTCCACCATTAGCCTCCCCAGTCTGGTCACGTGACCTCTCCTGTCACAAAAAACTGATTTTAGCATTGTATTTAACTCGGATTACAGAACTGACACATTGAACAAAAAACAGTATGTGCCTTTATTGATATGTCGTGTGAATATTACTGGGGATAAGATGGGCTTCTGGAAAAAGGCTGAAGACAAATTCTAGAGTCTCAATGAGAGTTTCTTGCAATGTACTGTGGGAGAATATCCCTTCACCTGTCAATGGCATCATACTGATACAGCTGCTTCAGAGCGGTCAGGATAAATCGTTCCTCTGGACAGTCAAGATAAGGAAATCTAAAATTAAAAAAAGACAAGTGTTAAGTTCAATTCTAAGAAATCTGATTAAACTAAAAAAAAAATTAATAATGCAGTTACCTAATCACATCATGGACACCGAGACATTTCAGTGTGAGAATGACAGATGTAAGACTGGTCCGTTGAATCTCTGGAATGGTGTAGTCTGGCATGCATTTGTCCCAGAACTCTTTACTGTAAATCCTGAAGCATTTTCCTGCAGATGTTCGCCCAGCCCTGCCCGCTCTCTGCTGAGCCTCGCTTCTGTGGTGAAAACATTATCAGAACAGAATAAAATGAAACTGTTTTTCACTATTTGGACAAACTAGTCAATACACCACTAAACAGCTTTTTACAAATAGCATAACCCACGCTCAATTTAAATCATTTATTCATAATAAAAGCCTCAAATGCTATATTCATAGCAAAAATATAATGAAGTAATTATACCGATAATAAAACGATAAAAAAAAACCTTTTTAAAAACCTTAATTAAAAAATCTAAATGAAACGTACTGACACGTACTTTGAAATTGGTACCACTTCCAAAATATCCAATCCAACTCTTGAGTTGTGGTTTAGTTGTTTCACAAATCCACTGTCAACGATATATCTATAACACAACATAAAAACATAAATGTTGTTTAGTTTGGAAATATTTTCTCAAACCACAATCAAGCAATTTTTAATTTCTGCTGCTTTATTATTGAGTAACTGATGCTTGTGTAATACTATGCGATTTGTTTCTACCTGATTCCATCAATCGTGAGTGAAGTTGCAGCAATATTCGTTGCGACCACACACTTTCTCACACCTTTTGGCGCAGGCTGAAATATTTGCCTTTGTTGATCTGTAAAAAAAAGCCCAACAAAATATAACAAAACATGCATTGATCAATTTAGAATTAAAGTCAAATTAGAGTGAAATTTTGCATATGAGACAAATCTTAAGACAGGCTAACCTGTTGGCATGGATCCATACAAAGGTAGGATGAGAAGGCCTTCAACAGTTTGGTCATGGACATCGTAACGGTAGTCTAAGATCTCAGCCTTCTCAAAAAGCAAGTCGCAGGCTTTCTCGATTTCAAACTGTCCTGTTCAAAAACACAAGCACAGAGCTACAAACTAAAGACAAATATTGAACATATCAAATAAAGGTATTCTAACCATTGAAAATCTGCAAAACTCCCATTTCAAATTTTAAAGTGGGTAAGATGTTTTTGAAAGAAGTCTCTTAAGGGCACAATATATCCAGCAAAGTTCTTTATCGTTCTTTCAGGTGAAAATGAGTTAAAAAATATGTAAGCAGTGGTAAACTGTTTGGGAACATCCCAATGCCAAACAGCTTCCCTAAGTGAACTTTTCTAGAAAGTTCACTTAGGGAAGCTGTTTCGAAGTCCCAAAACAAGCCCAAAATAAACTTGATTATGTTTGAAATGATGTCACACCAGTTTTTTTATTTTAAACATATTTTAAAATGTAATTTATTCCTGTGATGCAAAGCTGGATTTCTGGAGCATCATTACTCCAGTCTTTAGTGTCACATGACCCTTCAGAAATCATTCTAATGCTGATTTTCTGCTCAGGAAAATATTTCTTTTTATTATCCATGTTGAAAACATTTGTGCTGCTTAATATTTTTGTGGAAACTGTATTATATGTTTTTTCAGGAATCTTTGATGAATTGGTAGTTAGAAAAAAACAGCTTTTTTTAACCCAAAAAATATTAACAATAGTGTACATCTCTGCTGAGCTTACCAGTTAGGAACACCAAAATATCACCAGCTGGTTCATTTGTGTGCACATCTAAAGCCACCTTTACCACCTATGGATCACAAACAGAACACATTTACAGGTTCTAGTGTTTCAAACATAAAGTTTCCCTGCAACCACACTATTTGTAATAAAGTTTGTAATAATGCTCATGATCACAACACACCTCTTTGACATACAGGGAACTATCTTTGTCTTTTGGACCGATCAGATTACAGAATTTCTCCTTCACCGGATAAGTACGCCCAGGAATCGTGAATACGGGACAGTGTCCGTAAAAAGAGCTGAGCTTTTCCGTTTCTAATGTCGCTGACATCACCACCACTTTGAGGGGTGTTTTGCGGGCATGGGACCCTTTCGACAGAGTCTTCTTGAGTAACCCAAGCAAAACATCCTGAAAAACAAACAATTTAGTTAAAGATTTAGTAAAATATCTTCTGCATTTTATGAAGCTGCAACTAGCAATAAAACCAAAGAACCACAGTATTACCTAGGTTTATTTTTTATATAGTAATGCCACACTATTATATTAAGTACATTAGAGTACCATGTTATTATAATCTGACACAATTAATGTACGATGGTACCACTGCAGAGCTTGGAAACTATAAAAAAGACCACTATATAAAAAAAAACTTCAGACGATTGTCATAATTTCACAAGAAAAAGCACAAATTGCACATATAAAGTCGACATACTGTATTCAGACTCCTCTCATGGGCTTCATCCAGGATCACAATGCTGTAGTGTGTTAAACTGGGGTCTGCAAGAATCTCCCTCAGCATACAGCCATCTGTCATGTATTTAACCACAGTGTCCTGATAGAAAGAAAAATTAAAAATTATTACATAAAAATTATTAGTCATTAAAAATTACACCAACTGCCCATACCTTGTTAGTCGAGGCTATTTTCACATGTACTCTAATAAATACAAATACTATATTATTTCAATTTACTTTGTGTGAAAAGCATTTATCACTACTTGCGCTTGGTTTAAAGATATCTCTTGCAACCTTAAAGAGCAGCTACAGCCTAAAAATCATCAAATGTGTAATTCATTATCTTGGGGGGAGTAAGAAAATAAAAACAGATAAAATAAATTAATATGTTTGTTCCACTAAAGTTTTATATATTATTTTTTATTTTATTATGACAAGAAAATATTAAATACTTATAAAGCACTGTGGTAATATATTTTTTGTACTTCCTTTACACTATGCAGATTTTATTTATTTTTTTTTTAATCACAGCATCACTAACAAAGATATATATCCCAATATGAAAAATAATGATATTTGTGATGAAAACTAACACCACCGTTTGAAAGTTTGACTTTTTAGTGTAATATAAAGTTCCAAAAAAGCAATTATTTGAAACAGAAATCTTTTGTGACATAATAAATATTTGGCATCAAATTTAATGCATCCTTGCTGAATAAAAAATGAATCTCCACCACCAAAAAAAATCTTACTGACTCCAAACATTTGAACGGTAGTGTATATTGAGATTTCTGCATAGTTTTATCATGTGTGATATGGTAACAGTGATAACATGTGTTTGTTATCTCCTACCTGTGTTGAGCAGTCATCAAAGCGCACTTGGTATCCCACCTCCTCACCTAGCCTGACCCCCAATTCATGAGACACCCTCTGGGCTACAGTGATGGCTGCAACCCTCCTGGGCTGGGTCACACCAATCCTGCCCTTCCTGCAAAAACCTGAACAGAAACAGGCATCATGAAGAGGAACGATAGATCCACAGTAAATGAACGGACGTGCAAGTCCATTCCAGTTCATTAGCGGTCAATAAAATCCATAACTTAACTTACCTGCTTTGTACAAGTACTGAGGGAGTTGAGTTGTTTTTCCACTTCCAGTTTCTCCCGTTACGATTAGGAAGGCATTTTCCTTCACAGCCTGAATGAGTTTGTCTTTGTACCGATAAATAGGCAGCTTTTTTGATTCGTGATGCTCTGTTTCACTGCTCTTCTCTGCTTTTGACATGTCTATTCGTTCACCTGCTATTTATCCAACGAAATATTGTTTCAGCTCATGAAACGACTTTTAAAAGCTCAGAAGACCATTAATAAGTCGTATTAATGACGCAGAAGACCTTATTTCATCTTGTTTACAAGTTCTTAGTTGAGCGTTTTGAACGGTTTGTACTCATATCTGTTCTTACTCACAGCTAATGAAAACGCATTAGCGCCATCTGCTGCACAGGATGATGACTGAAGGCAACTCTGCTCACTAGTTCCTCAATGACGAATCGACGATCATTTGTGTGTAAAAAACTTTATAATTCAGTGTGGAGTGCATTTATATTATGTATGTGCAAAATAAGTACAATAAAATATCAAACAAATACAAATAAAATCGATAATAATACTAAAGCACTACACCCATGATGGTAGGCCTACTGTAGCCTAGCCTTCTTGTAAACGAATGCTAGATGTGCAACGTTTCTTTGAAACACCACGTTAGATGAAATTTGATTTATGACTTGAAAAGAGAGATATATTTATGACTGATTATGTTCAGAAAACTAATGACCTCAGTTAAGATATCCAACAGTGTATCTAATAGTCTAAGAGGAACATATTGCAACTCCTTAAAAATGTGAAGATCTGGCTTTTTTTTTTTTTTTTTTTTTTTTTTTTTTTTTTTGAGAAATTTTCTCACCCATATGTTTTCTGAACAACTGAACAAATAAAATGCACCAACTGCTGTCTGTATTAAAACAAGGGAGGTAGCAGGATAATATATTAGAAGCATTCGTTTTATCATATCACAACATTGTTTTAATAAAATGAATGATTTCCATTAATCAATGTTAAACATCAGCATTTATTGAGATATTGAACTGTGATTGAAATGAACAATTAAGCAGACTGAAACGAGGATTCTGTGGAATTGGATTATGACATCTGACTTCTCACAGCAGAGTCCGTATATATTGGATTTTTAAACTGAAAATCTGCCAAAGAAAAACAAGATGACAATTAAGATAGTTTGGTTTAAAAAGAGTGCCATAAAATACACATTGTTTCATTCAAGTGACATTTTAAAGCGAACAATGAACAATTACGTTTTTGTTTTTTCCGTTTTTTTCCAGCATTGCCTGGAATGGAGAGCTCTTGCTGGTTGACTGAAATATTTAACAGATATTTGGGTTATTTCCATCCTTAGCACATATACAGCTAATCAGTTTTTCCAAACACAAACATTGTCTTACCATAGTATGGTTTTGGATCTGATGGATGACTTGCAGGTGGATCAGGAACGGCTCTAAAAACTGTATTTTTTTATTAGATTTGTATAGTTTTATCTTAAATTTACCTAGTAATAATGAATAAATCAACAAGTCACCTCTCTGAGGATCTTGCCTCTGCTGCACAGCAGGACTTCGATTTGGAGCAGGTACATCATTTTCTTGACATGAAAAAAGAAAATACATTTTATATAATTTGACCCCAAATCATAATGAAAACATAATTCATTTGAAACAAACTTGACTAATGTAAAATCTCACAGTTTGCACAAGTTTGTCACTATAGTGAACGGTGAAAAGAAGAGAAACATACCATAAACTGTTGTGAACCCCCGTCTCAGACCTCCAGAAATAGGATCAAGACAAACATTTTTATTCTTAGCATTGTATTGTATAATATTTCTGTCCCAACCAAGTGGCATCCAAATTACGCTAGACCTATTCTAATAATGCAATGCCTTTCGTGGATTTTTAAGTGTTCACCTTGTGTGTTGCAGAAGACTGGCTTCTAAGTAGGCTAGATCATTTAATTGATGTTTCTTACCCCTGTTGTTTGTGTTTCTCTGTTCACTTCTTTCTGTACTCTGTGTTTCCACAGGTGGATTATTTCCTAAGAGTCAAAAGGTTTTCATAAAGGTCAATAAACTCCACAGAATGTCATTTACTGAACATCTCTGCTCACCTTCACTCTGCACTCCATTCCCAGGATCAGATTTGGATGATCTTGCTGTCCAAAAGAAGAGAATACTTTTAAACAGAGCTGATATTGTAACATTAGTTTGTGTAAATACAAGAATTATACTTTTTTAAGGAACCATCGCTCACCACAATATTTTGAAAACAGACTTATTCCAATAAAAAGGAGAATAAACAATCCAGCTCCAGCAGCAAAGTAGAACCAGGGATTTAACTCACCAGGTCTTCCTACATGGACAATTACAGCAGGATTTCAGCAAAATGCAAACAGTATGAAATTCATGAAACACAAAATAAAAATGATTTTAAAAAAATCAAAGCATTGTTGAAATACTTTCAAACTTCCTTTACCCCTTAACCCACATAAACCAACCCATACCACCAAACATGTCCCTAACATTATACATATCCCACCTCAATATGAACACAATAAGTACATAACAACATTAGTAGTAAATTAAAGATCTATAAACAGAGAAATTCCAACAGGGTCCTCTCACCATCGGTGCTCAGGCCCTAATAAAGTGTGACCAAAAAACCCCAACATGGACTGTAAAAAGGACAAAGTAAAAACCTAATATCAATTTACATTAAAATGCTGTCAGATATGTGCTTTTTTTTTTAAATTAAAACTAAATTACCAGAATAATGGTGGAAAACAGTAAAAGGAAAGATGTGCATGATTGTGAGATGATTGCACCTCACGATTCTTTACAGAATACAAGAAAAATTCAAATCATTACAGAAGGGATCAAATATCAAAAGTAATCAAAATTACATTAAACTGACTTTAAATATCGAGCTGAATCTCATATAATTGCTTAAATTAGTTCGATAAGTTAATGTAAAAACATGAACAGCATTGACTTACTGACTATATAATTTATTACAGTGCATATATTTTATATAATTATTTTTCTCCTTCTTAGTTTTGTTATTAGTGATGTACATTGTCTTTTTCCGTCCATCCGTGCATTGATTTAGCATCAAGTGGGTTGCCTTGCATGTGTTTTGTGTTGGCCATGTTTTATGAACAAGCTTGCAATGAACTCTGATTCAGCATGAATGGCTCTGATGGTCTTCAATTCATTTTAGTGTAAAAAAGATGTTTCAAGTGGATTGGTAAATTAACATTATAACACTTCAGGAAAGACACTTTAAGTTATACTGTATATACAGGCACCAATTAGCCATTTTGCAATGAAATACTGTTTCCACCAGTGATTTTCTGGCATCATGCTTTTTTACCATAATGTTTGTTTGTTTGTTTGTTTTATTAAAAACACATGTGATAACTGTTCTACATTGAGATACTTACAACGTCCCCTAGTCACAATAAGCTCCATTCTTACATACTTCAAATGACTGAACTTACTCTCAAATGGAGGCTCCGATTCTAGGATTTCCACTCTCCAGCGTTCACCGCTCCGCTCACAAAAGTACGGGCCGATATCTGAAGGCTCCAGATCGTGGATGAGGATGGAGAAGTTTCCTTCTTTGAACAGAAGGGGAAAAACACTCACTCGTCCATCTGTCCTATCAAAGTAGATACTGCCATTGTTCATGATCCTTAGAAGAGGACCTCCATTGGAGTTGTTGGTCCATTTCACAATGTCTGTTTCATTGTCAAGGCTTCTATCAAAGTGACATGGGAGAAAGACTTCAGATTTCAGAGAGGCGCTGATGGTGACCTCTGTCCATCCTGTGTTCCAGCGGTCCAGAGCTAAAATGGAGGGGCAGCAAAATATTGCCAATTCAGTATCATATCACACACATTTTCATCTCTTAAGAGTTGATTCCTATCAAAAATTGTTCTAAAGAATGCTTCATTTGTACCATTATTGATAATATTAATACCTACTATTAGCCTTCATCATATTCGACAATAAATACTGGTATTTTGAACCTACCGTGTGAACACAAAGCACCAAAAAATATCCAAAGATGTGAAATGTACATGATGCATGTCATTCGAGATGTCAAAGTTTGCAAGACCAAGTCAGAGTTAGAGAAAGTGTAGGCTGATGTCCTTCACATGTTATTTCCTGTAAGTTCACACACACCGACTCTTTTCATGTGGCGGTTTAGAGCTGCAAATTCATACCCCAAGTTACTTGACATTTAGGCAGTAACATGGCATATAATCATTTTCTACTGTCAGATTGGTGTTATAACAAAATGCAAACAGTGAAAAATGTTTTGTAATAGATTTGATAACATTAATGGCTGAGGATAGATAGATTTTCTTTTTGCATTATTGTGTTTTGAGGCTGCAAACGCCAGGCTACTTGCCTGGTTTCCATTTCTACTACCACATCCTGTAGCAAAGTCAAAGCAAGATCAACTTCTTATGCCCTATTGCAAAACTACTGAGTGCAGCATAACAGAGATGATTCTTGATCAACTCATTCACAAATCCTTTAATCACTGCATCACTGATGTCATATGCTAGTTATATGCTTATACTTACCTTATGACAGAAATTACATCTTGTTGGATAACAATTGCAGCCTTAATTTACATAGAGGTATATAGAGAGATATATATATCCTTAGAAACACAAAAATAATTCCTTGATTTTAAACAATATTTGATTGTCAAGTCAAAATTAACAAAGTAAAAAGAAAAATGGAGATTGTGCCCCAGCCACAAGAGCAGGTGTTTGCATATTGCCTCTGCATGAGCTAGTTTATTTAAAGATCCTCTTGCAACAACCACAACATGACTGTGAAAATGACATGACTGTGAAAGTGTTTCCTCTACATGACCTTAAAAATAACACTGTCTAAATCATAATTTTAGTTCCCTTTCTTTATAGTATGCTTCACTATATTATACAAGTTAATAAATCAAGTTCTATAGCAAGCCGTTTTGAAAATGTGACAAAATCAGTCTCAAATATAATCAAAAATACTCAAAAGAACTATAAAACTTTAAACTCAGATGACACAAAAGACGTGATCGTGGACGAGGATGGAGAAGTTTCCTTCTTTGAACAGAAGGGGAAAAACACTCACTCGTCCATCTGTCCTATCAAAGTAGATACTGCCATTATTCATGATCCTTAGAAGAGGAGCTCCATCGGAATTGTGGGTCCATTTCACAGTGTCTGTTTCACTGTTAAGGCTCATATTAAAGTGACATGGGAGAAAGACTTCAGATTTCAGAGAGGCGCTGATGGTGACCTCTGTCCATCCTGTGTTCCAGCGGCCCAGACCTGAACAGTGGAAGAGCATCAAACTGTGACTGATCAAACTTTTCATCTCTTGCAGGTAAAGCTATAGATATGGAGATTGAAGAAATAGTTTTATCTATAATTTACCATTTGAAGACAACAGAACAGTAAAAAACATCCAAATCTGTATTTGTATGCCATATTTGTATAAAATGTATGCCATATTTGTCAAGCAAGATGTCTGTGGAAGTCACCGAGCACTAATTCAAAGAACCTGTTAAATCTATTAGTCACTTGATATTTCCGGTATAAGCACACACACACACACACACACACACACTGCTTAACAAGCTGTATGTGACCAATATACTGTAGGTGTGATTTCTCAGCGCAGCAAAGGAAGTGTTTGTCTGTTATTATTTGTATAACCATTTTTCCGGTTGCAAAACAAATCAGAACAGCATTAAATAATTGATTACTATGGATCCCCTCACATGACATCCAACAAAAATAAGTAAATCGTTCGTACTATTTACTTAATTTACTTAATTTGTTCCATCGTGTGCACGATTTACTAATCCATTTCTTTGATTTATAAGGCAGGCGCACCATTTTGGAAATCCAGGGAACCCATATAGCATCCGAAATAGCCATTTAAATACTGTATATTCTCAGTAAACTTAAAAATAGTTGCATAAATTTACAAATATAAATTTGCTGTATGGAAAAGCAGGTTGATAACTGCTTAGCAATGAGCAGTGGCTCAGTTAGTTCATGTAGGTTGTCTACAAACCAGTCGAGGTGTCCATGACACCTAACCCCAGCTGCTTCAAAATGTAAAGCGTTTTGGTGGCCGTTGGGTCTGTGAAGTCGCTATATAAATGCAGTCCATTTACCATTGACCACACAAAGCAGCCTTGAAAATGGCTAAACACAGATTTCCCTCTAAAGTAAATTTGAGATGAACTTCCTTGTCTTGGGTAATGAGTTTTAAAATGTGTCTATTGCAAAAACAACAGCTTGTCACTAGGGTACCCTTAAAGAGACAATTTTGTACCTATAGTAGTAATATGAATATTCACACTTGGCAGGTTTGGTTCATTTTAAACAAACTCTGGTTCGATTGCTCTGTTCATGCGGTTCATGTAGTTAAATGAGAACGCTGCCATCCAAACCCTGGTGCACACCAAACAAACGTGGATCAAAAGTGGATCAAAAAAGTTAATCAAAGTTAATCTAAGACAAGAAAGGGTATTGTTCAAAATTCATGTATCATGTATCAGGTTTTAAACCACTTCAAATGTTGACTATAGTATTTAAAAATGAGTCTTCATGTAAACGTTTCTCTTCGGAAGCTTTGTTTAGGAGTGGTTGAACTGCCAGCCGACCAGCAACTTGATTCTTTTATAGCTGCCCGAATTATTAATAAATAATTCGTTTGACAGAAACTTCCCTTCAGCCTTTATCTGAAGGGTTCTTCTTTATAAATATTTCGTGAATCTTGCAGTTCGATAATTCAATTCAACTTTTGAAAATGATTGTTTTTTATGCCTTTTGACACCTCTTTTCCGATAGTGTGAGGGCTGGACAAGCTGTCACTCACATGAGACCAACCAATAGCAAACCACAGCCATACAATCAACTGAACAAAATCAAGTCACGCTCCCATATTTTTTCTTATTCGAGATTTTTTAATTGGTTATACTTCACAATAGTTTGCACATAACTGTTTCCGGGTTTCTAACCACATATTCAATTTCCTACTATGAATGCTAATAAAGCACCTTACACTCAGCTGTGATTCAACTGATATTGCTGGTATACTCTTGTTTAAAGCTGCAGTCTGCAGTTTTTCTTTTGTCGCCATCTTTGTACGAAATCTGCAATTGCAGTCATTCGCGGACTATAAACTTTACGTGAGTTGTACCTCGACACAGCACGGATTAACATTATGTTTGAGGAGAGTGCAGTATACATTTAAAGCTATCAGACTGCATTTAAAGCTCTTAAGATATTTATATTTATTTTTATTTTTCCGAACTCTCAGTCTGAATTCTTTTGCATTTTACAATGGGTAAATCTCTAGTTGTGACTGGTAATGGTCATTTGAACCTTTCTGGATCCCCCATCAAATTTATAAGTTTAATTATATCAAGTGCTGTGAGAAAAGGCAACAAGTCTCCACCCCCAGCATTCTCACACTCATGGTCTATAGCCAAAAATCCTTCTTTATGTTTACAGATGCAAAGAGCTATGGCAAGGCGAGAGTTTTGAACACTGGCTGGTTATATACTTGTTCATTTTGTACTTGTTTATTTTGGGTAATTTTAACCCAAAAAAGTTACGAATTGGAGCTTTAATAAAATATATATATATATATATAATTTTTTAAATATATATATATATATTGAGGTCAATTAAAAAACTGAGGGCTGAGGGTAGACTAGTTTATCGTCACAGTTAAAGTTGCTGGTTTCCATATTCACCACATCCTGTAACAAAGTCAGCATGTGATTGTCTCAGATACATGTCCTCTTGCAAAACTAGTGAGTATGCCAGTAACCTATAGTATGCCAGTGATAATTGAAAGGCATCTCACTCACTTTAAAAAGATTTCTAAAATAAAAGGACCATATCATCAAGCCCTTGCAGCGCAAGCGCCGATCTGAACGGTGTCTAGCATGCCGTCTTTCTGGGCAAAAGCTGGTGTAAGTATGACAGGACAGAGTCGTCATTACAAATGAATCATTACAAATAAAAGAAAAGAAATCACAGGTTTTTAGTTGCTTTAAGTGTATGAATCCAAAAAGTCTGCACAATTGGTCCAATTGGTTTCCGATAAGCGGGTGAAAGCTTACTACGTGTTTATCTTTCAGCGTGGCAAAGTAATTTAGTTCCATTTAAACTTTGATCTGACTCCATTTTGCAAAGACCTTGAATTTAGGTTAGAATGTCAATTGGTTATTGATCAGTTATATAATATTTTAGCAACACATTTCATTGTTCTATTTGATTCTTTACTTTATATATATATATATATATATATATATATATATATATATATATATATATATATATATATATATTGAATTACACTCATGGTCTATAGCCGAAAATCCTAAATGAATCCGAAATCCGAAAATGAATTAAAGTAACGTTTACTTTTAGACAGAGGTCATGGCCACTTCTACAGATATAAGCCGACCAATATTACTTTTCTCATAGCTTTGGTTTAGTCATGCCATGGTTTCCCACGAACACTTAACTAGAGTAACCCAATTTAGACTGGCCAAGCCACATTTTTCTGTCCTTTAGGCAAGGCAAGGCAAGTTTATTTATATAGCACATTTCATACACTATGGCAATTCAAAGTGCTTTATATTGAAATGAATAAAAATAAATCACAAAATAAAAGCAAGGAAAATTAAAACAGTAATTCAAAATGCCTTACATAAAGGAATTAAAATATGGCAATAGGCAAGTAAAAAGATGATACATAGAATAAACTTCTCATCTGGCAAAGCATTCCAGAATTCCATTGGAATTCCATTGGATGTCTTCAGTTCTTTTGTCAACCGGTAGGTCTTGCTCCATTGGGTCAACAGATTTAACGGAGCTCCTGGCTGCGGCCTGGTGCCTTTACTCCTACAGCCAGCTAGACACTCATAAAAGTAACGTTAGGAGGGGCCGTTTCATTAGCCGCGTTTGTTTCACAAAATCGCTTAATCTACCTTGGAAAATAATTTCAGAATAAATCCAAATGTAACCATTTATTAGTAATCAGGGAAATGTATCATGCATACATAATCAGTTCAAAGATAAATACAATAACATTTAATGCTCAGAGATAAAGAGAAAAGATGTGTAAGGTACCTGACATAAGAAAAATACATGACGCTGATCGTCTTGAGGACATTCAGCATGACTGGCTGATATAAACTATAAATCATGCCCTGCACCCTTTTCAGCATCTCTCTAAATTCAGACCAAGGCAGAAACCTCTTTTCGAATGTTAAAGGGATACTCCACTTTTTTTGGGAAATAGGCTCATTTTACCACTCCCCCAGAGTTAAACAGTTGAGTTTTACCGTTTTCGAATGTATTCAGCCGATTTCCTGATATTTAGAAGAATATCTGTAAGGTCTCATTGACTTCCATAGTATATATTTTTTCCTACTATGGAAGTCAATGAGACCAGAAACTGTCTGGTTACTGATATTTTTCTAAATATCAGAAAATCGGCTGAATTGATTCAAAAACGGTAAAACTCAACTGTTTAACTCTGAGGGAGTTGTAAAATGAACCTATTTCCAAAAAAATATCCCTTAACATGAATTCACAATGGAACCTTTGTCCCAGTCACAATGAGACATTTCAAATGATACCACACATGTGTAAAATTGCTCACAATAAAGTTTAAACCACATAGATTGGGTGTATTTGAGGAGATCTCAGCAGTAATAGAGAGAGGCGAGATGAGGAAGGAAGAGAATTGTAAATTGGGAGGTGATCAACTCAAATGGGATCGAATGGGGATGTTAATATAACAAGTCAGTTCAGATGTTAATCTCCTTTGTTTTCTCAGAGAGTTGCTATCGCTTTCATTTCTTTCAGTTTTTCCAGTTTTTCTTACAACTTTAACAGAACTCAAATAATTCCTCACCATAGTATACAACATGTTTTTCGTACGAATAATATTTGTGTTCAGCCACTTTAAATGCAATTTCCTTTTCGCTTTATCTGTATAGAAATATCCGCAATCACACTCTAACCTATAAACTACATACAAGGATTGGCAATTAATAAAGGACTCAATGGACACACTTCCCCAGAAGACACGTGTGCTGTAAACGTAAATGTGCTGTGTCTGAAGTGTGTTAAAGGGGGAGGGATTAACAGACAGCAGAGGCATATGTGCTGTTTTAGGCTACTTTCAACACCACAAGGATCCGCTGTCTGTCTCAGTGTGCCGATATGTTTTTTTAAGAGTGGAACTGATCTAATTCACAAAATGTACAAAGGACTGCTTTTTTTGATTGGTATGTATTTATGTACAGTGTTGATAATCAGTGTTTACAACTCATTATTTATAACATTTATTTACACTTCTTTATTTGGATAATTGAAAATGTCTGGGCAAAAGTAGAAACTATAATATAAAAGCATAATCTTATTACTGTGTAAAAATCTTACTCATTTTACTCATTATTTTAAATGTTACAGCCATATGCAGTGTGACCGGGTTCAATATTCTGAAGCATTCAAAAGCAGTGAAGCATTTCATAAAAGATGATCCACTCTTTGGGCAAACTGTTATCCAATCAAATGATGGGTTAGTTACTTAAATAGATAAATAACTGTTCTTTATAATGACCTTAAAGGTCGTCTTTTTTAGTAAAAGGGTCTTAATTTGTCCTGTTCTAGGGTTTTTGTTCTTTCCCCATCAAACGGAAAACTTTTCAACTGCAATCTAAAGGATGAATGCGTGGATTTAAATATGACTGGTAAGTTGTCTTTGTCTTTGTATCTTTTTATAGAAAAGCTCAAATTGTAAACTTAACTTTGGTAATTTCATAATAATGTCCTCAATGATTTACAGAATTACTTTAAAGTAAAAAATCTTATTATGTCAATATCTTTTAAAGACGAAAAACAAAACAAACTGAGATCAGTAGCATCTGTAGCTTCTCAGCTGATATCAGAAGAGGAGCACGTTGTGGTATGTATAAAAACAGAGATGTCAAAAATGTCTGACAGTTTTTATGTTCTAGATGTGTCAAATATGTCTGACCTTTTTATATTCTCATGATTTCACCAAAGATCGAGCTATTGAAAACTATACTAAACGGGAAGTAAACTGAGCATAATCAGATAAAGTTTGCAAAAGGTTTTGTGTCTGTCGCACACCATTCTTACAGTAAAACCACAGAGAGTGTGGCTTCCCCTTCACATACGTGACAGACAGAAATGTGTCGGTTCTAGAAGACTAGAAATAGTATGGTGAGAGAGAAAATTTGTGAGACAAGTTAAATAGGAATATTGGGATACCACAATTATTTCTGGGGAATTGTTTTTTTTTTTACATGTTGTGGGACATTTAGGGAAACTGTTCAGGATGATGCCTGTGTTGTGACTATCAGGAGGAAGTCATAAGCTTTGTGAGTCAAAACTGTTAACTTCACCAAAAACCATATAGTGATGTCACTTCCCTAGTGAAAACATCTCTAAAATAAAACAATGTACTCTTTGTAAAGTTTCAATCAGAGCGATTCTGTCACTGTTCGTAGAATTTGTAGCCACAAATTCTTATTAACATGACATTAACATCTGTTTATTCAGTTAGAATGTCTCGAAGACTTCACGAAGAGGAATGACTTAATAATAATTAGAGTTGTGTATTTTCCCCCCAAGATTTGCAACCAAGTTCGCATACAGATGAAATTAACTGAGGATTTGAATGGAAATTGCCAACTGATGAATCCCACTGAGAAAATCAAACTGAATCCTGTTAAATTTGGTATGTATGGATGATTTGATAACGGTATTTCTGATTTGAACAGACAAAATTCAATCCCTGATTTTTCTAAATCTCTTTCATCTCAGTCAACGACTACAACAATCGAAGTAGAAGTTTCGATCAAGGTGAGCCCACCTGAGATAAAACTACATTTTTTGTGGCTCATTTAAAGTGTCCGATTGCTAATTTGCATTTCTGTCATTATACACAAGTTAAAAAGAGGATGAGAAGACAAGCCGAGTCGGACAGTGGCACAAAAACAGATGAAGATGAGGATGAGGAGGGTAATAGTCTACATTTGGCCTTTGAAATAAAGCATTATTATTATTTATAAGTATGTCATGCTGATTGTGTCATACTCAAGATACAAAGAACAATGTTTTAAAATAAACCATGATTTTTATACTGATATTTCAGAACATCTTTTTTAGATGCTGGGACAGAGATTGCTTTTGTGCTGGACGGCTCTGGTAGCATTAATGCCACTGACTTTAAGAAAGCCAAAGACTTCATCCACAATGTCATGTACAATGTTTGGAAAGCATGTTTCAATGCAAGTATAAATTAAAGGATTTTCTGAAAGATATCTATTTTTTAAATGCAATTTAAAAGGTATTTCACTTAACAAAAAGAACAACAACTCTCTCCTCAGTGTGACTTTGCGATAGTGCAATATGGCAATATAATCAGGACAGAGCTCTCACTTCTAGACAATGAGGACAGTGCCAGTACCTTGGAAAAGGTCAAGAAAATACAGCAAATTGGACACTACACAATTACAGCCTCGGCCATCCATCATGTCCTGTGAGTTTACAAATTATGATGTGAAATACTAGACATTTTATAGTGTAATTTAAGTGTTTGAATAGCATGTAGCACTTTTGTTGGTCAAACGTTGATGTCATGGTCTGATTGGTTTCATTGGTTGTTTACAGTACAAATACTTTCATCCCTGAAAATGGATCAAAAAATAACACCAAAAAAATAATGATCGTTTTGTCTGACGGGGAAATTTTGGGTGATACGAGGAAACTTGATGATGTTTTGAACATGCCACAAATGAAAGATGTCAATCGCTATTCCATAGGAGTAAGTGTCCTGTTTACTGCTTAATTCTCTAGCATTTTAGGTGTTTAAAATGCAATTAGAAGCGCAATTGCAGATTAAATCTGTGCCTGTAGATACTTCACCAGCCTGCATGAGCCTCATATCAGCTTACACAGAGTTTGTTATTATATAGTTAATGATTTGTATGTTTTATTAAAAAAATCTTAAACCCACGCACTTGATAACATCTTATCTTTAGGTTGGTGATGGCATTCTGACTAAACCTAACGCAACAAAAGAGATGACTGACATAGCAGATCCAGGTCAATTCTTCAAAGTTTCCAATTATGCTGCATTAGATGACATCCTGTCCAAATTGGGGAACAGTATAATTGGGGTTGAAGGTAAGAACGCTTCAAATGTTTTGAAACATGTTTTTAAAAAGCTGATGTAAAACTGAACCATGCAGATATTCAGTGCAACAGCACAAAATTGTGAGTGCTACTTTTATATTTGTGTGAACAAGCAGTGAATTGAGTAAAACCTTTTAAACAAAACATTTCCTGTTCCTTTATCTATTTTTGCACCACCAAATAAAAATGTTCAAAACTAAGCCAAAACAGAATCAACCGTAGCGCCTATAACCGTGTTTTGTGAATCAGTGTGCTTGAATGAATCAGTTAATGATTAAAAACAGATCAAATATTCTAAACTTGACTTTGACAGTTTTGTAACATAATATTAATGTGAGTTTTACCAAGTAAAATGAGTTTCATGCATTATCTGCCCACTTTGTGTCTCAGGCACTCAGAAATTTGAATTGCAGCTCGCAGAGGCTGGATTCAGTTCCCATATTATGCAGGACGTAAGTAGGATTTTTGGCTTCAGATGTTTTTTTTTTATTCAAGAACTTCATGTTAATCTACAAAGAACTTATGTGGATGTTCGATATACTATTAACATTAATTTGTTTTGCTTTTTGCATAGAAATCTTTTCTTTTTGGAGCAGTTGGTGCTTATGACTGGAGTGGTGGGGTCATTTTGAAATCTGAAGGCACTGAGAAATTTATGAATGACACTAATAATGGACCCAAATTTTCATATTTAGGTGAGTAAGTTGATTGAAAATATATACATATATTCAGCCAAAAACAGCAGTTCAGCAGCCATTTTCTCAAGCATGTATACACTCACCTAAAAGATTATTAGGAACACCTGTTCAGTTTCTAATTAATGCAATATCTAATCAACCAATCACATGGCAGTTGCTTCAATGCCTTAGGGGTGTGGTCCAGGTCAAGACAATCTCCTGAACTCCAAACTGAATGTCAGAATGGAATAGAAAGGTGATTTAAGCAATTTTGAGCGTGGCATGGTTGTTGGTGCCAGACGAGCCAGTCTGAGTATTTCACAATCTGCTCAGTTAGAGGGATTTTCACGCACAACCATTTCTAGGGTTTACAAAGAATGGTGTGAAAAGGGAAAAACATCCAGTATGCGGCAGTCCTGTGGGCGAAAATGCCTTGTTGATGCTAGAGGTCTGAGGAGAATGGGCTGACTGATTCAAGCTGATAGAAGAGCAACTTTGACTAAAATAACCACTCGTTACAACCGAGGTACCAAAGCATTTGTGAAGTCACAACACGCACAACCTTGAGGCGGATGGGCTACAACAGCAGAAGACCCCACCGGGTACCACTCATCTCCACTACAAATAGGAAAAAGAGGCTACGATTTGCAAGAGCTCACCAAAGTTGGACAGTTGAAGACTGGAAAAAATGTTGCCTGGTCTGATGAGTCTCGACTTCTGTTGAGACATTCAGATGGTAGAGTCAGAATTTGGCTTAAACAGAATGAGAACATGGATCCATCATGCCTTGTTACCACTGTGCAGGCTGGTGGTGGTGGTGTAATGGTGTGGGGGATGTTTTCTTGCCACACTTTAGACCCCTTAGTGCCAGTTGGGCATCGTTTAAATGCCACAGCCAACCTGAGCATTGTTTCTGACCATGTCCATCCCTTTATGGCCAACATGTACCCATCCTCTAATGGGTAATGGACCATGTCACAAAGCTTGAATCATTTAAAATTGGGTTCTTGAACATGACAATAAGTTCACTGTACTAAAATGGCCCCCACAGTCACCAGATCTCAACCCAATAGAGCATCTTTGAGATGTGGTGGAACGGGAGCTTTGTGCCCTGGATGTGCATCCCACAAATCTCCAACTGCAAGATGCTATCCAATCAATATGGGCCAACATTTCTAAAGAGTGCTTTCACCACCTCGATGAATCAATGCCACGTAGAATTAAGGCAGTTCTGAAGGCGAAACACAGTATTAGTACTATGGTGTTCCTAATAATCCTTCATATATATATATATATATACATACAGTATATAGAGAGAGAGTTTCATGTTTGTTGTATTTCCTTCCTGATCACAGGTTATAGCGTCACTTCTGCTCATTTATCCGATAAAACTCTCTACATATCTGGTGCACCGCGGTATAATCTGACTGGTGGGGTATTTATTTTTAACGGCTCCGGAAACTATGTGCTCCTGGGAGATCAGGTATTTGTAGTCAATACTATTGATACTAACACACCAGACTGTTTGTTTTCAGTTTTGAAAGTTTAAAAGTCTAAAATAATTCTAGTCGCTCAAAAAAAAGACATATAATAATAATATAATGCATATAGTGGTGGATAACATTATCAGAACAGTAAGATTTTTTAATGTTTTAAAGGAAGTCTCTTCTGCTCACCAAATATGGCTTCATTTATTTGATCCAAAATACATCAAAAACAGTAATATTGTGAAATATTTGTACTAATTTGAATGGTTTTCTATTTGAATGTTTTTAAAAAGGTAATTCATTCCTGTGATCAAAGCTGAATTTTCAGCATCATCACAATTGCTTGTGAAATTTATATATTAAAATGTTTACCTCATCTACTACCTCAGTTGGAGTAAATACGTTCAGAATTCGGATAGGGGTAGGGGCACTATATATTAATCCGTTAAGATGTACAGATTTCAATAGTTGAATTGAGTAATCTTGAAAAGGTTTACATATTATGAATTGATAATACATGCATAAGTATATGGTTTTTTTTCTGATTACACTTAACCATTTGCTATTATGATAATAATTAAGTGAATTATAATTTCCAAAGGTTGGATCTTACTTTGGATCAGTTCTTTGTGCCTTGGACATTGATGGGGATAAATACACAGATCATCTATTAGTTGGAGCACCACATTTCTATAAAAATGGGGAAGAAGGCAAAGTGCTAGTGTACAGATTGAATGAGGTAAGATCATACTCTCCTTTCAGCTCATTAACGTGTGAGCCATAGTATAACACGATTTGTATCTAATTTGTTTATTTTTAATTCATCCTAAAGCAGGACAGGTTTGAAAGCGTGACAATGGAGCTGCAGGGTGATGCGGGACAGGACTTTGCAAGGTTTGGAGCAGCCATCGGCTCTATAGGAGATATTGATGGGAACAAATTCAATGATGTAGCAGTGGGCGCTCCTCTGGAAAGGGATTCATCAGGGAGCATTTACATTTACAATGGATTCAAAGATGGCCTTCAGTTTTCACAAGTGGGTACAGGCATATTTTCTTTACACTTGAGCTTTATATTCAATTTTGGACAACGTCCAGACAATTTCTGTCCAGATTTTGTCGCATTTATTCCCAAATCATGATGTAGACATGGTGCAGATAATTATTAGAACAATTAGAACAATATGTTATATTAAAGAGATTTTTTATTAGTGTCAAATTCTAAATAAATAATGCAAATAGTAGAACGATTAATATCCCATGATAATATCCAGAAATTGTTAAGAAAAGACTGATTTTATTTGGAATCACTTCAAATAGACACTTGGAGAAGATCATGACCCTTGCATAATTAACCAGTGATTTTTTTGAATATGCATACATACATATTTCATTATCATTTACCCTAAAATTATGAAATATTATGAACAATCATTATCATTTACTCTAAAATTATGAAATATTATGAAGAATTATGAGCCTCCTTCTTCACAAAATGTAGCTCCCTGTATTCTATTTTATTCTGGATATTTTTTTAATGGTTACTTTAAAGTTTGACTTTATCTCAATGTTACTTTAAACATAATTTGCTGTTTCTTCCCTATAGAAAATTTCACCCTCAGATTTTGATATGAAACTTGTGCACTTTGGTCAGTCAGTAAGTGGCGCTTCTGCCACAGCACCAAATAAGCCTTGCATCGCTGTTGGAAGTCAAGGGAGAGTGAGTGTTTTTGAGTGAGTAAAAAACATTTTTGATTTTGTTAAATTTTTTTTAATTATGTTTCAGTATACATTTTGTTTAAGGATAGGGGAAGATTCTCTTTAGATGTTGCTTCATGTTTGTAAAAAATGTTTCACAGGAGTATCCCTGTTGTGGTTATCAACCCAGCTATGACGATTTCACAAAAAGTAATTCCTCTGACTCAACAAATGAATGAATTACCCAGCAAGTTTAGCATACTTTTAGGAGTATGTTTTAATGTGATAAAGGGTAAACTTCAATGTAAGTGTTCTGTTTCATTTCAGTGAGAACATTCTTGATCTCATCATGGTTATTTTAACCAAAATTTACTTTCTGTCATTTTAGCTGAAACACTCCCTCTTCAGTACCAAATTGACTTGGATTCTGATGCAAACAAAAAGCGTATCACTGTTGACAACAGCGATCAATTAAAAAACTCTTTTATTTTGACGCCAGAAGCAGAGTGCACCAGCATCAACCTACAATATTTGGTACGTTGCTTATTTGTTTGGTTCTTTTTTTTCCTACATAACTTGTTAGCATTAATTGAATAGCAAATTATATATTGCAAAAATGATTTGAGAGCTATGATCATTTCTTTGTGATATTGACCGATTGTCTTCTTTTCAGGGATGTTTTGATTGTTTTTCACCTATGAAAATCAAGCTGAATTTTTTTTTGGCCCCCAACCAAACTGAACGAATTCTTGACATATTTACTCCAACTGAGGTTGTAGATGAGGTAAATATTTTTCAAAATATTCATAATATAAATAATGAAGCAATTGTGCACATAGTCATCTTTCACCATTTGTTACACAACCATTCAAAAGTTTAGGGTTGGTAAGTTTTTGTATTTTAGAAAGAGGTTTCTCGCCTTTATTTAATCATAAATACAGTAAACAGTAATATTGTAACGAATTAAAATAGCTATTTTTTAAAATGCAATTTCTTCGTGATGGTAAAGCTGAATTTTCAGCATCATTACTCAGTGTCAGTGTCACATGATCCTTCAGAAATCATTAAAATATGCTGATTTGCTGCTCAGGAAATTATTTTTATTTGCAATGTTGAAAATACTTCCCAATTAATAATTTTGTGGAAACTGATAACTTTTTTAAAGGATTCTATGCATGCATGTATTTGAAATGTACAAAATATCCTTTATACGATATAAATGTTTTACTGCCATTTTTGATCTGTTTAATGAATCCCAAGTATTTTTTGATTTAAAAAAGGTCTTATCCATCAACCATATTGGGCATTTTTTGTCATTGACAGACTTTTAATGTATGTAATGACTTTTAAAATGATCAAACATTTTTTGTTATTTTTAGATTTCCTTTGAAACTGACTGCAAAGCTAAAGATTGTAAACCAAGTATTACATTATCTGATTCACAAATTAGGTATGTACTGATGAAATGAATTAAATTCACTTTTAAAAGGGGGCAACAGCTATTTACAAATGTAAAAAATATAGTTTGGCTTTTTTTGTAACTAAAATGATTTACATTGCAGTGTAACTAAGATCATAATTGGAGAGACTCAAAGCTTGAATATCAACTTCAATCTCACAAATACTGAAGACCCTTCCTTTTTGACCACCCTGACTTTGACCTACCCCAGTATACTCAGTCAAAAGGTAAAAAAAAAAAACATGACCTCACCTTGCAAAAGCCAATTATCTCTGCTGCTGATTATATAGGATATACTGTTTTGGTGTCTTACTTCCAGAAAATAGAAGGTGCCACCTGCCCTGTGAAGAATGACAATCAGATACAGTGTAATATTCAACACCCTGTTTTCAAAAGAGACACACAGGTATGACCTGATATGTATCTTTGAATTCTAATGTCATTTGGACTTCATTTTTTCCAGTAATGAAAATTTGTTGTTGTTGTTTTATTTTCATTTCCCAGACCAACCTCTTCGCCTCCTGGCAGCTCAATGACATCAAATCTGAGTTGAGGGATTTTGAGATTATCGCTAATCTAACCAGGTTTGAGAGCTGGTTCTCTTGCTATTTATAAAAAAAAATCAGTTAGTTAATTTTTCAATGTGCATTTAAAAAAAAACCACACACATTTTCTCTGGTTTTAGTCAGAATAAAGGCTCTCAGCTTCTGGACTCAAAAAAATATGCATTTAATGTGATGTATTCCCTACCAATCCAGCTGACTGGGTAAGTGAACAAACATAGTTTATAAGTATTATGAATTAATATAAGTATTTTGTAATTAAAAGGGTCATGAATTGAGAAATACATTTTCTTGATCTTTTGACATGTACTATAAAATAGTCAATTATATTCATTGTACTATAAAAACATCCAGTAAATTTCAGAAATCAAAATTTCAGAGTCAGTCCAAAAACAACTTCATTCAAAGGGACATTGTGTAGGAATTGCTGCCATCTAGCGGTAAAAATGTTATTTGTATTCAAACAATTGTGCTCGCAGCCATAATATAACGTTACCAAAAAGCTATGACAGGATTAGCATTTCGTCGATTGTTCCTTCGATGAACAGGTTTGTGATTTCAAACAAACAGCAACTTGACAAAACGAATAAACTAATGTTACAGTATGAATTACTGACTGTGAAAACCATGAACTATAGTAATAAGTAGCCTATTATGCCTTCTTCTTTATTGGTTATATTTTCTGAAGTAGCCTACGTGCATTAGATATCATCATAACCTTTAAACTATAAATGTTCATCTGTCTATATAATAAAGTACACAACCAAACAAGGAAAAAAGCTTGTAATTAAAGGGATAGTTCACTTTGAAATGAATTTTTGATATATTTTAGCTTACCTCAAGGGCATCCAAGATGTAGGTGTCTTTGTTTCTACAGTATTTTCAATTTTGACATTTTTCGGTCAAACCGGTGTTGTCTGTCAGTCATATAATGCAGTTTTAGGGGGTCCACCTCAAAGAGCATGCACAGAGAAGTCAAAATTAAACATAATTTAATGACTCGTGAATGTAGTGTAATGTAATGTAATGTAATGTAATGTAAGTGATGGCCTAGACACGAAACGAGCGGTTTGTGTGAGAAAACAGTATTTATAGAGTTTTTACCTCTTGTTAACAGCCGTCGAACTGTCCGACTGAACCAAACTGAACCGTATCCAGACCGAAAGTGATCTCTCCTTTCACTAAACATATTTAGATATACGGGGAATCGCAATGAAACACAATTTCGATATATAGTAAAAAAAACACGATTATTAAGGAAACTAAATATAAATATATTACGCAACGTGGACAAAGAAATTGACTTTAACTTTCTAAATGATGACCACTTTTGATGTAAGATATAAGTACACTTCAGGTAATATATGTATAAAAAATGCAGTTCATGGCCTATTTAAACCTCTTGATTTTGTAATATTAAAGCATATGTATTATTATTTATTTATTTAATTATTTATTCCTCAACAACAGCGCAGCCTCCCCAAATAGACTCCGTATTGAAGAGGGTGCAAAAGAAGACACTCAACAGATGCAGTTTGAATTTCAGGTACAGTAAATAGTCTACATCACATAGGAACTGGCTAATTTTTTATGTTCATATATTTATATGGTATATTCTATTGTATTCTGATTCAGTTTGCAGGTGAAAATAAGTATGGCGCTACAATTGATGTAGTTGTAAACATAACAAAGGACACCTCCAAAACAGATCTGCAAATCAAAAGTGTAAAACCAGAGGTACCACATGAAATATTTAATGCATAGAGTGACCATAAACAGCATGAAGGCTTTCAAATTAACATTTATTGCTCCTTTTGCATTAGAAGTGTGGTTGGCAAAGAAATAAAGTGGAGGTAAGATGTTACCTTAAACATTTATCATGCTTTCAAAAACCTGTTTAAACTGTTCTACCGTTATTAACTAATATGTATATTTTTGTGCCTGAAGGGACCCCATGTCATCAGATGTACCATGAAAGAGCTGCAGAAAATCATCATTGTTGCTGATGTTTTGATACATGATGTTCAGGTATAGTTGCATAGGTGTGATCACGACAAGTCGTAATTACTGTAATTAGGAGCTTTAAATGTGTAAAAAGCGTTCACGTCCTGGTAAAGCTTGTAATTACAACTTGAAAGCTTGGAATTTTCTGAGACCTGTTACTTGTACCAAGTCATCGGTGTACCACCTGACCACTGCAGATTCATTCACGTGAACAGGTCCGTGTAGAATGTTACGTGTTTTCATCTCGAAATTACAGTAATTATGATGTGGTGTGAAAGCAGCAATTAGTCCTGGTATAGTGATAATCATTTGCATGAACAACCTGTTTATCCAATATAATTTTTCAAACCTATAGGGGAAATCCGACAAGATCACTGCTGTAGGAAAATACAGCTTTGATGAGACCCTCTATACTGCGAAGGATACGTCAAGGACTGTTACGGTGAATAGCAGAACCTTTTCAAGCATGCAAAAACAAGTTTTCAAGTATTTGGTGGCTAAGAGATTTTTCATGCAATGCAGGTTGAGGTGATGATCACAAAGCTGATCGTGACATCATCTAAAGGTGCCATCATTGGAGGGTCCATTGGAGGATTTCTGCTCCTTTTCATCATTATTGTCATTCTCATAAAGGTAAAAATGTGTGTCCACACACTCGATAATAATATTACACGGTTCTTTCTTTAGGAAGATCAAGTCGAGCAGAATGCATTGTGGAATATTGTTTCAGTAAGCTGTAATGGTATAGTGCATATTTTGGTGAAGTTGGTCATCTGTATTTTATGTATAAAATGTATGTATATGCCTGCATACAATATATTGCAAAAATAGTATGAGTTGTTAGATGTTATTGCGAACAGAACCATTATCTCAGCATGCACTAACTCTTGTGATTTTATTTTCAGTGTGGCTTTTTCCGTCGTCGCCATAAAGTGGACCAAGCACAGAGTCCAAACTGAAGACTGCCATATATATTCCCTATATCTTGATTAAGTTTGTGTCTAGAAATGGTTGTTTTGGAGATAAAAGTTATAACCTTGTTTATTTCAATATCAATAGAATTAATAAGCTTTTAAATGGGTCATGGACTGGATTATTTTATTATTTTATAATGTATACATTTATAAATTTAGAAATAAAAAATGTTTTTTCTGAGCCTGATTTTAGCCTCTGATTTGAACGCACTATTGGAAGGATCATGTCTGCTGTGAGACTTAAGTGTAAACGCCCACTGCTGTGATTGGTTAACACGTTTGCATATGAAAAAGCTAGTATTACATGTGGAACTCTCTCTAAAACTTTTACTACATTTTTACTATTACAGCTATCGAGATTAAGGAATTGTGAAAAGTATTGATCATAATGATAATGATCTATTCCCATCACATGAAAGGTTGCAGTGATGAGCATTGAGCAGATAACAGAGAGCTGCTGATCATGTATGAAATTACACCTAGCGTTCACCAAATAATGCAAACACGATGCAAATACAGTAAGAGCATCGTTGTAATGTACATTGATACAGCGCCATGAGTTTTGGCAAGTGTCCAGGTAAACTGGTTGTGTGACTGACAGCTTGGCCAATTAGAAAGGGAGCATTCTTTGATGCTTTTTCTTGATATAATTTGTATAATCTTTATATAATTTTATCACAGTTTATCATCCTACTAAGTGTGACGTGAAATTTATATGGTTCATTATTTAAAATATAAAATCTATGGTGGCACATTTTGGTTGCATGAAAAAGAAGTTGTTTTTGGAGGTTTGTTCTTACCTGGTTTAAGATTAGGCCTATTTCCCAGTACAGTCAAGGTTGACTGACAATTCTGACAAGTTTAAAAAGTGCATAAACCTTTTCTAAAACAAACCTGACCATCTTAACCAGCCTGGAAGACCAAAAGAGACATCATACTTATTCGAAAATGGAAATCACTAGTGGTGGCCTGGCCAGTCCACTATACATGAGGTACTACATACACACATATATAGTCACACATAGAGTACGTAGCCTACAGGTGGTCATGTGATATGGCCTTTAATGGAGCTCTCACGTCTGGCTATGTTTAGCATAGACATCATGATGTCTATAATGTTTATCTGATTATTGAATGTCACAGCCTGTGCGGAAATAGTAGACAACACAACACACAAATATTTTATATTGTATCTTAACGTTTTAAAACGTGTTGAACATAATATTACCAGCGATGTATCAGTTGAACAAGTTCTCAAACCGTTCAGAACGTTCAGGAATGAGCCGTGATTCACTGCGGTCAAGCCAGCCTCCACCTCGAAATGAGCGGTCAAACTAGCCGCCCCTATATTTCTCTATGCGCTTATACACTAGCTATTACGGTAAGACCGTCAACCTTTCTGAAGCTGAAAACATGATCTTCCAGCGAAGGCTATTTCAGTTATTCTGTCTGTCTGTCTGTCTGTCTATCTATCTATCAGATGTTGTTTTACAAAATAAGAGCCCCCCAAACTCATATATTACCTGTTGTCGACAGTCTCCATTCATTCAGAAAATCATAAAAATAAAAGTCCTTGCTTCCACTGACCAATTCCACCTCAGATGGACAAGACACCTTCTCAAGGTGTCCCCTGCAAAGTTTCAGGACATTCTGATGTTGTTTTACAAAATAAGAGTTCAGACCAAGCATTCATATGTGACCAGTTGGGGTGTGAGATTACTATTAGAAAGAAACTCTTGAGCATTACAGAAACTAGCCTGGCTAACTAGAGGCGTGGTTTACGAATGCCCGGCGCCGTTTATTGGGTGCTAAGAATGTCTATCAAATGCTCCTGTACTACCCCAAAGGCGCACATTTTCTCTTAATGACTGAAGCTAACTTTACTGAGGCTGTCTGTCATTATTTCTACAGTCTTACGTTAATCGTAACGTTACGCCGTCATACCTGAGTGTTTTGTACCAGACTGAACACACACGAGCAACGGATCTCGTTTCGCTTCCCGGGAGATGTAGTTCATAGAGCGATTTTCACATAAAACTAAATGTTACTCTTCTGCTGTATGACAAACTTCGACGTTTTTGACTTTCAGGATTATTTTTAAATTGACAAACATCATATGTGTAATTGAGGGCACAGTTCAGACGGAATAAAAAGATAAGTTGTCTCTCGCCATTGACTAGGCCTACCATTCATATTTTTTCCGAAATAAGGTCCCATGATGAGCCGGAAGCGAAGGGGCGGGACATAGGCTATCTATAGCCAATCGTTTCAATTAGAAAAACACAAGTATTAAGTACAGTTTAACATAGATGTTGAAGTTGTTGTTTGCATTGGAAATTGTTTGCGCTTGTACTTCACAAGTTAAAAAAATAATGACTAAAGTGTCAACATCTTTAATCGGGTACGTGAGCAAAGCTGAAAGTTAATGCTACTAAAGCGGTAGCTAGCTGTAGATTCAAATTGAAAAGCAACACAGGTTAGTGACCGCGGTTAAGCCAGCCGTGGTTTGAGATCTATCTATCTATCTATCTATCTATCTATCTATCTATCTATCTATCTATCTATCTATCTATCTATCTATCTATCTATCTATCTTTCTTTCTTTCTTTCTTTCTTTCTTTCGGCCAATTCTTATAGGGGACGTCCCATACAGCATACACACCTCATATCAAACCATTTTACTGTAGCATTTGTACACACACACACACACAGGTATCTGATGTAACCCCTGTAAACACACACACACAGGTATCTGATACACATGTACAGTTGGGACAGGTATCTCGCGTGAAACCCCTGTAAACACACACACAGGTATCTGATGAAACCCCTGTAAACACACACACACACACACACACGTATCTGATGAAACACCTGTAAACACACACACAGGTATCTGATGAAACACCTGTAAACACACACACAGGTATTTGATGCACATGTAAAGTTAGGACAGGTATCTGATGAAACACCTGTAAACACACACGTATCTGATGAAACACCTGTAAACACACACACACACAGGTATCTGATGAAACACCTGTAAACACACACACAGGTATCTGATGTAACACCTGTAAACACACACACACAGATATCTGATGAAACACCTGTAAACACACACACACAGGTATCTGATGAAACACCTGTAAACACACACAGGTATCTGATGAAACACCTATAAACACACACACACAGGTATCTGATGAAACACCTGTAAACACACACACACAGGTATCTGATGAAACACCTGTAAACACACACACAGGTATTTGATGCACATGTAAAGTTAGGACAGGTATCTGATGAAACAACTGTAAACACACACACATGTATCTGATGAAATACCTGTAAACACACACACACAGGTATCTGATGAAACACCTGTAAACACACACACAGGTATCTGATGAAACACCTGTAAACACACACACAGGTATCTGATGTAACACCTGTAAACACACACACACAGGTCTCTGATGAAACACCTGTAAACACACACACAGGTATCTGATGAAACACCTGTAAACACACACACACAGGTATCTGATGAAACACCTGTAAACACACACACAGGTATCTGATGAAACACCTGTAAACACACACACACAGGTATCTGATGCACATGTACAGTTAGGACATGTATCTAGCATGAAACACCTGTAAACACACACACAGGTATCTGATGAAACACCTGTAAACACACACACAGGTATCTGATGAAACACCTGTACACACACACACAGGTATCTGATGAAACACCTGTAAACACACACACACACGTATCTGATGCACATGTACAGTTAGGACAGGTATCTGGCGTGAAACACCTGTAAACACACACACAGGTATCTGATGAAACACCTGTAAACACACACGTATCTGATGAAACACCTGTAAACACACACAGGTATCTGATGAAACACCTGTAAACACACACACAGGTATCTGATGCAGATGTACAGTTAGGACAGGTATCTGGCGTGAAACACCTGTAAACACACACACAGGTATCTGATGAAACACCTGTAAACACACACACACAGGTATCTGATGAAACACCTGTAAACACACACACACACACGTATCTGATGCACATGTACAGTTAGGACAGGTATCTGGCGTGAAACACCTGTAAACACACACACAGGTATCTGATGAAACACCTGTAAACACACACACACAGGTATCTGATGAAACACCTGTAAACACACACACAGGTATCTGATGCAGATGTACAGTTAGGACAGGTATCTGGCGTGAAACACCTGTAAACACACACACAGGTATCTGATGAAACACCTGTAAACACACACACACAGGTATCTGATGAAACACCTGTAAACACACACACACAAAGGTATCTGATGCAGATGTACAGTTAGGACAGGTATCTGGCGTGAAACACCTGTAAACACACACACACAGGAAGTTGATGCAAGAGCATCAACATGAGCAGCTGCTTGAGCCTCAGCATGAGTATCATGATCGTCAGTATGAGCGTCAGCATGAGTGTTGGCATCATCGGCATCAGCAGTATGATAACGAGCAGCAGCAGTGTGAGCTTCCGCATCCGCATCAGCGTCAGCGTGGGCGTCAACCTCTTCGTCAACCTCACCCCTAGTCATCCTCAGCGCCATCTTCAGCGTCAGCGTCGGCATCAGGGTCGGCGTTAGTGTCGGCGTCAGCTTCAGGGTCAGTACACGCTCAGAAAAAAGGTACAAAAGCCGTCACTTTCAAAAGGTACACTTTTGTACCAAAAGGGTGCTTATTGGTACCTTAATGGTTGCGCCGATCGCTGAGGGGACATTGTTACCTGTGATGTTTGCTGCTTAAGTTTCATTGAGGTGTTAGTCATTGAGCTACAAGTAAACATGTTTGCCTTATGTTTGATTTGAAAGAGTTTATAGTTTATAAAGATCGACATGTTTAGTTATTTATCACTGCCTCACGGACGCATGTCCAGACATGCCCTCAGCTATTGTTTCTCTAAGTTTGGCTCAGTGATTCGGTTATATATGTGATTATTCTTTATTCAGATGTAGATCACTGTTTTGGGATTTTTGGTGGGAATTTATCATTCCTTCGTAATAATAATTCAAGATTCTGAGCCGTTTATATCAGATGAGTGATGTAAATTTGGCCGTGTGCTCTTATTCATATATAAAGCTATGTTTGTGATCTATAATTCACAATTCGATGCCTTAATTTTCCTTTAATGGATTGTATTCTATGGAGAAATGTTACTGATGAGGATTTAGTATGTTTTGGCTGCCTTTAATGCACCAATGGATGTTTAATATTGTATATGCCCAGCTTAACTTGTTATTTATTATCCTTTTATGGTATTTCTTGTTTTCCAGACTAATTCCTCTACTGCTTGTAACACCTGTAACACACCTGTACCTCTGTGGACTGATCTTATATTAATATATTATCTAAACCTGCTCAGCTGTCTCCTCATCCTTATATTACACTGTGCTCTGACAGGCACCCAGAGGGGTTCACTCATCTAATTAAAATCAGGTGCAGACAGTCAAATCCTTTTAAACATTGTGGTCCTTCGAGCCGGATGAGTGTTCCTTTCTGATATGATGGATTCTGATGAGGAGATTATCATTGGAGCACGGAGGTGGACCCAGACATACAAAGGCGTCAATCTCAACTTGGTCCCTATCCTTTCAGCCAGGTGTTACCCCTCCTAATGATGGCCGTGTACATCCGGATGACTTGCAAGGACTTGCATCCGGTGACTTAATAGATCACCTCAAGCTCGAGGAAGCTAAGATGATAGCTGATGCTTATTTGAATTCACCCACCCCCTTCAGGGATACTGTCAGCGCTTTGTGAAAAGTATGGTCAGCCACGTCAGTTAGCTCTGAGGAGGATAGCTAGTGTCCTTGATAGCCCTGATGTTAGACGAGGGGATGTCCCAGCCTTTCAGAAATTTGCTCTCCTAGTCCAGTCGCTTGTCGGCTTGTTGAGAACTTTAGGATATGAAGGGGAGTTGGAGTTGAGCTGTGGTTCCCACGTTGCACGCCTTCTGAGTAAGCTTACCCCAGAGCAGAGAGCGGACTTCTGTCGCCATATGTTTCGTGAACCTGGTGCAAATCCTAACCTCATTGACCTCTCTAATTGGCTTAGTTATGAGACCTGGTGTCAAAGTTTCTATGTTGAGGGTATATCTAAGAGCTCACATGCTGGCAAGAGATCCGTTGCTATCCTGCACGGAGTTGGAACCTCATCTTTGTCACCCTCTTCAGTTGAGCCTTCCCCAACTCATAGGGGTTCCGTTCAGCCAGTCAAGCCTGTTAAAGCAAAGTGCTATTGCCCTTTCTGTGACACATCTGAGCATTACCTGAGTCAGTGTGCTTCCTTTACCCAGCTCACCCCTGATCAAGTCAAGACCTGGATCCGTAAGCACAATCGTTGTTGGTGTTGTGCCAGATCACACCATGCTGCTCGATGTGACCTGAAGAAGCCCTGTAGTCTTTGCCATGGCTTACATCTTCGCCCCCTACAGTTTAACATACAGGTAGATGGTGAAACCTGCAGGGCATTTCTGCCTGTCGCACCTCCACCGGTGCCTAAGAGATTAAGGTGTATTGAAGGTGTATATGCTGGGGAACACTACAAAGGGCATTAATGGGTCATCAGCTGGGGACCACCAGTCACAGATGTTTCGCTCCTTTAACCCCAGTACATCTCATGGTGGCGGAGCGATGGCAGGGATTTCCTAGATGGAGATGTCCTAGATGGAGACAGGACCCCAGTTCTTTGCCTTCCTTCTCAGCCACAGCCAGTAACTTCCTCTTTCAGCCTCTTCTGCCAGCTCTTTCATGGCTTTCCGGTGCCTTATACCTGTTGCACCCATGTCGCGGAGCAGTCGAGAGGTTGAGGAGCCCACGAACCCCCGGCACCCCACCTCCACAGGGTATGTGACTGCCCTCCAACCAGCCTCCCTGCACTCTGCAGCCAGATCAGAGTATTTGGCCCGCTTCCTCTCATGGGCAGCTTCAAGACCTCCTTCCCATGGGACAGTGAGCTCCACCATCAGGACCACCTTGCAAGCAGTAGACCACAGCATCAGATCTGGACGCAACGACGTTTCCACTATCTCCCTGGGGAACTGGAGCCGTTTCCCAAGGTCGACCGCTAGTGTCCACCCCTTGCCTGGTGTAAGGAGTCTTCCTGTGTCCTTCCGGTGGTGGGTGTTACCCCTCTCCCCAGCCCTCGCGAACTGGATGGAATGTGCATTTAGGGCCGGAGGCCTGCTATTCGCTTCCTGCCTACATGTCTCCACTACCTCAGCGAGCTTCTTCAGCACCAGGTCGTGCCTCCACCTGTAGCGCCCTTGTGCCAACGCTGTTCTGCAGCCAGACATGATGTGTTGGAAGCTTTCATTAGCAGTGCTGCACAGGAGGCAAGATTCCTCATTGCCGAACCATCTGTGGAGGTTGCGGGGGCAAGGTAAGGTGTCATATGCCGCTCTGACAAGAAAACTTACCCTGGCCTTCGGGATCTTCCATACATCAGACCAAGCCAGCAGCCTGTCTAGAACGCCTTCCCACGACAGCCAGCCTCCCTGTTGGCCAAGGGACACTGCTTTGATGGTAAGCCTCTCGTGTTGAGCTCTCATCACCTCTGTTGCCACCATGGCCTTCCACTCTTCTTTGGATGCATTCGACCAGAAGAGAGGGGCCTGTCGCCACCTGACGCCTGCCCAGCCGTCCTGTACTCTGCCGAGCACCTCCCTGTGTTGCAGCCTACTTATTGCCAGGTCAACTTCCTCCTTGGCCCTCCATTTCCTCCCAGTTAGAACCTGGGCATCCGAATCTCTCACCAGATGGTCAGTGGACTCTCTCAGTTCCATGATCAACCGCAGCTTCTCCTGTTTATATCCCCCGCTGATGGAACGCAGGGGCAGCTGAAGCTTGGTCTTGCCAAAGAGACCTACATCAGAAAGGCATCTTGGTAGCCCAAGTCATTTCCTGATGTACGAGTTTGCCAAACTATCCAACTTGCTCACTGTGGAGGAGGGAACTTCACTCATCTTGAGTGGCCACATTATTCTTTGGTACAGCGTGAATTGGTAACACCACACCTTGTATTTGCCTGGGAGCTGACTGAGGTTGATCCTGGCGAGGCCATATGGCAACTGCTTCTTCACGGCGTTCCCCATCTGTTTATCCGTATGGTCTGCAGAGTAAGTTCGGCCGAGGCTCCGAACAGGCTGGCTAGACAACAAGGGGATTTCCTCACCGCCAGTGTTTAAGATGGTGCGGTCACTCCTGACCCCTTTCTGAAGGGACAGGCATCTTGACTTTGAGGGTTTGATTCTCATTCTTGCCCACTCCACAAGTTCGTCAAACCTCTTGAGCAGTCTCACAGTGCATGGCGCTGTCTAGAAAATGGTGGTAACGTCATCCATGTACATGATGGCAACTTCACTCCTCCAACTACCTGCCTTGCCCCAATGAGGTAACCTGACTCCGCCAGATGGATTTGCTCCGCATATCCATCTGGAAACCTTCCGTTGTAGTTTTGGGAAGGAGCGAAAATACTGGTTAGCTGATTGGCCTATGTTGGTGATAGACGGGCCAAATCAACCAATCAGATCAACAAAGCATATGACATACCGTAACTCTTGCCGAAACCAGTCGGGAGAAGAGCAAAATTTAAAAAAAGCATATTTTCCTCTGAGAAAAGCCTCCAGAGCAGTGTTTTGCTCTTCTTTCAGTGAAGAAATACTCTGTAATTCCGCTAAAACTTGCCCGATAGCCACGCTGATGCTAGGTTCATCCGCTGAAGCCGCCAAGTTCTTTAGACTGAACTGTCACGCTTCTCGTTGCGTCACACCTCAATCCGCCTCAAAGCCAACGCTGATTGGACGTTCGTTTGGTGAACTGCTCCCAAATTTTCTTTAACGGAAAGTTTCCAGACTGATCTGCGAGTGAAACCTTGAAAGCTTGCGAGATCAGGATGGTCTCATGAGGCTACCAATGAGGATGATCTCAAATGCTGCTACAAACAAAATTGGGGAGATTGAGCACCCCATGGCAATGCCAACTTCAAGTCGTTGCCACTTTGTGGTGAAGTCTTCGTGTGTGCAGCATATCTGGATGTCCTCAAAGTATCTGGATATCAATCCTTTGCAGGGATCAGGGATATAGAAGAAGTCCAGGGCGTATGTAATAAGTTGGTGGGGGACAGACCCGTAGGTGGTGGCAAGATCTAACCAGACGACATGCAGATAGCCCTTCTCCCTCTTCGTCCTCTGAATCTGTTCCCATATCACAGATGAATGTTCAACGCACCCTGGAAAGCCTGGTATGCCCGCCTTCTGACAACTGGTATCTATAAATACGTTACATGTAAGAAACGAGGTCATCCTCTTGGCCATGATGGAAAAGAATATCTTTCCTTCTACATTTAGAAGGGCTATGTTCCTAAACTGGTCGATATCCTTTGAGTCTTGCTCCTTGGGAAAAAGGACAGACAGGGCTCTCCGCCACTCTACGGGGACAATTTATTTTTTCCATGCTGCTCCTAGGAGTTTCCACAGGATCCTCTGCACACCGGGACAATGCTTGTACAGTTTGTAGGGTATTCCATTGGGGCCTTGTGCTGAGGCGGCTCTAGCCTTCCGAATGATGTCTGCGACCTCACTGAGTTTCGGGGGTGCAGTATTAAAGGGCACAGCTGGGGGGGGCTGGACGAGAAACATACCCCGGGGAACCCAGAGGAGTCAGTCTATCAGCATCACTGAGCTGCTGACTGAAATGCCTTTCCAGCTCCTCCTTTGTTGTCTCCAACTTCCCACTATCCTCCAGCAGCTGTCTTGCATGTTTGAAGGGATTCTTGAAGAAATCACTCCCCTCTTTCTCCTTTCATTTCCTGCGCTTACGAATGCGCTCAGCCCTTCGCAAGCCATCAGGCTCTCCTTTACATCTTTCCACAGTGACTTCAGACCTTCCTTCTCCTCTTCCTCTGCTTTCCTCCACTGCGTTCGCAGCTGGCGCCACCTCTTCACCAACTGCTCAATCTGTTGTTCCCTCCTTCCTTTCAGCCTTGGGCCTGCGCATTTCTTCCCCGAGATTATTCCGAACCTGCCTCTACACTCCTCATACAAGATGTCTCCGATGAGATTGAGCTTGGCGTCGACGTTGCCACGAAGTGAGTGATCCAGGATGGTACTAAGATCCACATCCAGATTTTGCCACACTGCCACTTCCTTGGCTCTTGGCCACTTGATCGCTTGTTTGCGCCCTGGCTCTCTTCTTTCCCCTCTACGAATTGGCCCTTGGTTATCAGGCCCAAATGATGTGCTCTCCACTAGACCACTCTCAACAGGATTACTCTCTCCCTCTCCTCAGCTGTGGATCCCTCAGCACTGTGGTGTGTAACCCGGCTCTAGAGGCCACTTGTCTTACCTGCAGTTTGTGCTGCAGTGCAATGCTGCTGGAGACTCTCTTCTACACACTTCATCTTTCCTTAATGGATTCGTAATCCTCTGAACGTGGTCTTCTTCTCCCACCCACACCTGCATTTCCTCAACCTCTTAGTCTCGTTGTCTATATTCGATCCAGTCGTTGCCGAGAAATCCGTCCGATTTGGCCCTTCTTCCATCCCGCCTCTCGGAGGGCCGCCGGGTTGTTTTTCTTTATTCGTTTTTTGTAGTCAGGTCAGGGGTGTCCCCACGGGGACAAGTGAATTGGGTGACTAGCCTTCCACTCCCAGTGCAGACTTTCCTGCCGTCATGATGTAAATGTCAGTCCTTCCTCTACAGAGGATCCTATCATTGTGGAGAAGAGTTGCCTTACGAGTTTCTCCTCAGACAGGTTCTTCTGTGATAAACCTTCCATTAGACCGTGTTATGCTTAAGGTGGCCCCAGTGCGTCTGCATTATGAAGAACGCACTTTAGATACCTTTGCCCTTCTGGATGATGGATCGGAGCGCACAATCCTACTTTCCACTGCTGTTAAAGCCCTGGGCATTCAGGGTGTTCCTGAAGATCTGCCGTTACGGACTGTCAGAGATGAAGTTCAGGTCATTAAAGGTTGTTCCATATTCTTCCAACTTACTCCTGTCTATCGACCACAGGTTAGTTATCAGATTAGTCATGCCTTAGATTAGTCATGACTCAACCTGTCACATCAGTCCTACCCTGTGGAGCAGTTGAAACGGAAGTACAGACACTTAAGAGGACTTCCCATACGTACCCTTACCAATGTCCAGCAATTGCTCCTAATTGGTTCTGACCAGCCTCACCTTATTACACCCACTGAGCCTGCTCGATAGGGCGGCCCGGGAGCGCCAGTCGCTGTTTGTACAAACTTGGGATGGACACTTCAGGGTCCTGTTCCTTCTGCAGGTTATCCTTCCACACCTTCTCAGTGTTTACTCACCTCTTTGGTTCCTGTCCAAGATGAACTCATTCAACACGTTCAGAGATTGTGGCAGTTGGATACAATCCCTTAGCGAGAGAGTAATGAAGTAACACGTTCCAAGCAAGACCAGGAAGCCTTGCAGCTGCTTGAACTCAAGACCATTACTCAAGAGATTGAAGGTGTTCGTCGTCTTGCCACCCCCCTTCTTCATCGTCGGGACATGCCCGTGTTGAAGGCTCCAAGAGATTCAGTCTTGCCTACCCTCCGCAGTGGGGAGCGACGCCTGTTGAAGGATCCTGAGAGAGCCGAGATCTATCGAACAGAGATGCGTAAACTCCAAGAGAGCGGAGCTGTCAAGGTTGTTCCTGATCCTGTTCCTGATACCCCTGAGTGTTGGTACATTCCTCACCACCTTGTGAGCCACAATGGAAAGTCCCGGCTCGTCTCTAATTGTTTACATCAGTACAGAGGTCAGAGTCTTAACCAGCACTTGTTGCCCGGACCTACCCTTGGAGCCTCGTTGTTAGGTGTCCTCCTTCGTTTCCGGGAACATTCTGTAGCTGTAAGCAGAGATATTATTAAGGCAATGTTCCACCAGGTTCGTCTCCTGACGGAAGATCGTTCTTTACTCCATTTTTTATGGCGAGACCTGCAGATGAAGGAGGCTCCTCAGACCTTTGAGTGGTTAGTACTACCTTTTGGTACCACCTCCAGCCACTGTTGTACTGTTTATGCACTTCAGCGCCACACCCGTCAGGAGGATTTCAGGGTGATGAGTTCTTGTAAATATGGTGGTGCATGTCCAGTGATACATTTGTGTGTGTATAGCAGAATTTTGAAATCGATCCGGAATGCAACAGGGAGCCAGTGGAGTGAGTGTAAGATGGGAGTTATGTGGTCGTATTTTCTGACTCTCATGAGGACTCTGGCAGCGCTATTTTGAATGTATTGTAACTTCTGCATGTTTCTGACAGAGATTCCAGAGAAAAGCCCATTACAATAATCCAACCTGATGGAAATAAAAGCAAGGATAAGTTTCTCTGCATCCGAAAAGGTTAAAAGAGGACGTAGCTTGGAGATATTGCGAAGATGGTTGAAGGAGGTTTTGCAAATATATTTAATGTGTTCGTTGAAGATCAGCTGGGGGTCAAACCTAACCCCAAGGTTTGTAACTGTGGAGGAGAAAGTGATGGCTTGGTTATCCAGGATGAGTTGAGATACAGGGGAGGAATGGATCTGGTGTGGGGTTCCAACAAGTAATGCCTCCGTTTTACCGGAGTTTAGCTGGAAGAAGTTGCTTGCCAACCATTCCTTTATCTCCAGAAGACATGTGTTAAGTCGCGACAGAATTGCGGAGGTGCTTGGAGCAGCTTTACTATAAAGTTGCAAATCGTCTGCATAACAATGAATGGATAGACCATGTCTGCAAATGACAGAACCGAGGGGAAGCAGGTATAGGATAAAAAGGATAGGGCCAAGAACCGACCCCTGCGGAACACCACACGTAACAGGGAGCAGCCTTGACTCACATCCTCCCAAAATGACTCGTTCAGTCCTGTCAGAGAGTTAGTCCTACCTTTTGGTACCACGTCCAGCCCCTGTTGTGCTGTTGATGCACTTCAGCGCCAACCCCGTCAGCACCCCTTGACCGATGAGGAGATCCATTTCTCTGTAGAGAGGTGTTTTTATGTTGATAATTGCCTCCAGAGCACCCCTACTGCTGACGCAGCCCGTAGTCTGATTGATCGCCTGCATACCATCCTTTTCGATGGTGGATTCGAGATCCGGCAGTGGGCCTGAAACGATCCTTCTGTATTGAGTCACCTACCTCCTGAGGCTCGGGCTACTAGTGTGGAGTTGTGGCTGACCCAGGCGAAATCTGATGTCCCTGAGTCAACGTTAGGTTTAAGTTGGAATTGGCAGTCAGATACCTTGTCCTATAAACGTCGACCTGTGGACTATGAGTCCCTTACCTTGCGGAATATTTATAGGGTCCTTGCTACACAATATGACCCTCTGGGATTGCTCCTTCCTTACATCACCCGTGCGAAAGTGATCGTCAAGCACCTTTGGAACCAGCAGAGACAGTGGGATGATCATAACCTACCTCCTGACCTGCTTCACTCCTGGAAACAGTGGGAAGAAGAACTTCGCTACCTTCCAAGTGTTTCTCTTTCTCGTCCTTATGTTCCTCCTGAAGTTGGGATTGAAGTAGTTACTCATGAAGTCCATGTTTTTTCCGATGCATCGGAGCAAGCCTACGGAGCCGTAGCATACCTACGTACCATTGATCCTGCAGGTCAGACCTTCCCGTCCTTCCTTATCGCTCGTTCCCGTGTTACACCCAAGAGAGTACACTCTATACCAAGATTGGAGCTCTGTGGGAGCTTGGTGGCAGCCCACCATGCGAAGTTGCTGTCTAACGAATTGACCTTGACAATACAGTCTACCGTGCTGTGGATCGATTCTACTACGGTTCTTCAATGGTTGAGGTCTGAATCCAGCCGCTATTCGAGATCTTACTGCTTACTGCTTGGAGCTTACTGGTCAGTGCACTTGGCGTTAAGTTAGCTCCACCAATAACCCGGCTGATTACCTAACAAGAGGGAGATCGCTTTCCTACCTTGCCAGCCCAAACCGATGGTCCCAAGGGCCCCCTTTTCTTCTCCTTGACCCTAGAGAATGGCCGGTCCTTCCTAATCCTGAGCCTAGTGAAGATCCAAGAGAACTGCGGAAGTCAGCCTTTTGTGGAGTTGTTGCCTCATCTACTCCCTGTAGCCACACAGATAGATGGAACTATCCTACCTGGTTAGATCTGCTGGACGCCACTGCCCGAGAACTTCAATTTGACCCGGTTAATGACGCTGGTCTAGAGGCTGCAGATTATCATCGAGCTGAGGCCCATGTCCTTAAACAGGTCCAACAGGAATTCTTCCCAGAAGATTACCATCTGTTACAATCTGGGAAGCCAGCTAAACTTAGTAGCCGTCTAGTCGCCTTGGCACCGGAGATTGATCTTTCTGCTGGCTTGATTAGAGTGGGTGGTCGTTTGAGGAGAGTGGCTGACCTTGCGGAATCTGTCCTCCATCCTGTAGTCCTAAACCCAATCCTGTAGTCCTAAGCATCCAGTTACTCACATTATAATCCGTCATTACGACAATCAGCTGCATCATCCTGGATCAGAACGGCTGTTTGCTGAAATAAGGAGGACTTATTGGATCCTGAGAGGCCGGGAAGCTGTTCGAGGGTTTGCACACGTGGTAGGGGATGAGTCAAAGGAATTTTGTCAGAGCCCAGTTAAACGATTTGAAAGAGCATGCTAACACAAAAAAAACACAAATCGCACTGTGCACCAAGTGTAAAAACTTTTACTGTGCCAGCGGGAGCTGCAGGGCAGTGTCTGATCAAAGATGACCAAAAGCGCCGTGAAATTAGAATCACTGCCTACATTGCTTGTCACAGTTCAATAAATGCGGTGGACGATCTGTAAGACAATTTGAAAGATGAGATGGGAACATTCCAGATGCACCGGACAAAGTGCACAGCAATTATCAAATCTGTCCTTGCGCCACACTTCAGGGAAGAACTTGTGGAGGATATTGGTGAGTCTCCATATTCCCTGCATGTCGATGAAAGCACTGACATTTCCGTAAACAAACTTCTTTGCATTTGTGTGAAATACCACTCAAAAAAACACAGCAAGTTTGTCAGTACATGACTTGGACGCCGATGCTAAAGCCATATCAGACACTGTTGTTGCTTTTCTAAGTAAAAACAGCCTGAAGATTAAAAACATGATGGGTATTGCCACAGATGGTGCCAGCATAACGGTTGGAAAAAAACACTCGGTTTTCACCCTACTGAAACAAATACAGCCAAGCCTGCAGCTTTTTCGATGTGTTTGCCATTCACTTGACATTGTTGCAAATAAAGCAATGAAGCTTCTTCCGAGCAACATAGAATACATGGTTAGAGAAACCTACAACTGGTTCGCTCATTCAGCAAAGCGACAGTATGAATGCAGGAACATTTACGAGACTATTAATGACGGGGGCTGCCCCTTGAAATTAATAAGTCCAAGCTGTACCCGTTGGCTTGTGATGGCTGACTGCATTAACCGCATTGTGGATCAAAAAGATGCTCTCACATTGCACTTTAACATGGCTTCAAGCACAGAACACTGTTATACTACTCGGCCTTTAAAGGAAATGTACAACTTACATATACTTTCTTCAACCTGTTCTGATGGAAATCAAAGCTAAGTGAAGTCATCTTCTCTTGAGTTTAGGACATCTGGGGTCAGATCATCTAGTCAGGACCTCATCTGTGACACTTCGACTTCCATCAAAGACAGATCTTCATTAGAGAAGGTAAAGTACACCTTGATTGGTGCTTTAGAGATCTTGATCTTTCTTTTTGGACTGAGGTCTTCCTCATCAGAGAGGCCTGGAAGTTCCTCAAATTCCTGAGATCCCTCCTTCACTTCACATTCCAAATCGATCCTGTTTTCCTTGTCATCCACATAGGCTGCATTCTCAATACCACAAGCTAAAATCTTTTAACCATCAAACACTGATTATCTTGCTGTTGCCTCTCCTTTCCTGATAAGATGTCATATTCCATATCTTGTTCATCATTGTCCACCTCCATAGCTTCAACAGCTTCTACTTCCTCATCATCTCCTTTCCACTGTTCATCCTGTTGTTCCTTATCTTCAACATCAAAAGCCTTCTGCTCACTTTCCTCCATAACAGTCTCCAGTATGGGCTCCTCTTCAGTTTGTCCTTCTCCAGCAGGTTTCAGCTTTTCTGACTGAGCTTCAAGATCCCTGTCGCACTTCTGCACCCAGGTGGACTGTGCGCTCTTCTCATTCTCCACTCTACTTACTTCCTGTAGCTCCTGCTTGACAAATGAAAGTTCTGCTCTCTGTTCCTGAGCCTCTGCTTTGGTTGATACCAGCTGGACCTGAGTTTCTGACAACGATGCCTTCAGCTGAGACATTTCTTCTGCATACATCTGACTGATTGTTATAGATTCCAGTTGTTTCTCCAGCTGGGCTTCCAAAGGAATCACCTGGCCATTCAGCTGGTTGGTGTCCTGTCTTTCCACATTTATCGTCTCCTCAGGGACCTTCACCAGATCCAGAGCCGTCTGTTTTTGCTTCTCAGCGTCTGAAACCTTTGACTTCCACATGAGCTCGCCATCCTTCACACTACTCAGCAAGACTTTCAGCGTGCTCTCCATTTCACTACGAGTTGATATGTACTGCTCACACTCAGTCTGAAGTGACCTCAGTCTCTCTTCCGATAGAATGAGTTTCTGCTGCAGATCCGTCACATCTGAGCTGGACATTATGTGCTGCTGTTCTACTGGACTCTGCTGATTTTCTGTCAGGTTCTTCTGTGCTTCATGTGTGAATGCTTCAAGCCAGTTTGTCTGATCCATTTCTATGCTGATGAGGGAACAGTGTCTGGAAAGCGTTTCTGATGTCTGTCTGGAAAGAGCTCATCAGCTGCTTGACTTCACTCTCAGTTCGTTGCTCTTGGCCTTCACTTGCTTCATCTCTTCTTTAAGCTGTTGAAGTTCCTCCCCCAGCGAGATCATGCATGCGTCCTTCTCACGATTCTCAAACGGCGGTTCAGCTTCAACAGTATCAGCACTTTCCATCTTCTCCAGCTGAGCCTGTAGGGATGCCACAGAATCCTCCGTTTCTTCCCTGACACTCTTAAGTTCATAAATTTGCTCTTTTAGCTTTGTGACTGAGATCCTATTAGCAGTGACCGCAGGATGGCCCATCTTGCCTTTACGCGGCTCACCACCTCTCAGTGGACCATTCACGACCCATCCGAGTTGAGTCCTGACAGCATATGGTCCTTCACCTTGGCTATTCATTATTTCCCATGGTTCCATGAGCTTCGGCGCATTGGTGCCTATCAGCAATTCTACCTCTGCCTCAAAACTGGGAACTGTAATGCCTTCAAGGTATTTCCATCCCTCTAGGTCCTGTTGAGTGAGAATGTTATTTCTACTCACAGGTATGGTCCTCTGAGTGTAGACTTCAGGTAAGTCCAGGAAGTTTTCTTCATTCAGGCCAGAAACCTCAAGACCACTAAGCAAGAATGTGTCTACAGACCTCTCTTGGCCAAGAGTACGCTGGTCTTGACTCCTGAAAGTTTCAGTCTTCTCATGAGATGTTGGGTACAGAAAGAAGCTGAACTCCTCGGGTCTAGAAAGGCATAGGTGTTAATAATTGTGCTCCCGGACTTGGCCTTCACCTGTACAGGCACAATGGCGAGAACACATTCATCACTTCCGGCCCCAGTATGGCCACATGTCTCCAATGACACAGATGCATTATTAACTGACACTTCCAGTACCTGTGCTTTAGATTCAATGTGCAGGACAGTTGGATGTTTGTGTTTACATATATCACATGTCAAAGGCTTGTCACATTCCCTGCTCATTCCTCAGACAGCTGAAACACACTCTGCCTATTTTCAAAGCCTCCAATTTCTCCCTGTGTGTCATCTCATAGAGCTGTGAACACTTCTCCACTGAATGCTGGCTCTTACACACACAGCATGACTCTTCCTCATTCTTTTGTGAAGCTGGCCCTCTGCGTTGTTGGTACCAAGCTGCTGATGTGGTTGATCCTGAGGCAGTATTGAACAGTAGCTTGGCTTCGTCCAGTGTGTCTACTCTTGGGGTTATAGGGAGGGTCTGGTGGCAAACCCTGTAGGTCGCCAAAGAGAGGATCGGACAGAATCTTTACCTGACGCTCAATGAAGGCCACAAAGTCTGGAAACATCGCTCTATGACCACGGTGCTCCTGTAGCTCCCAGCCGACAGACCTCCATTTCTCCCTCAGTTTATATGGCAACTTCAACATTATCAGGCGAAGATTGGATGGCACATTCAACTCCTCCATATGCTGTAAATCCTCCATGACAGTGCAACAGTCCCTTAAAAAGATTGAAAAAGACTGCAGAGCATTAATGTCATCAACCCTCATCATAGGCCACGTCATAGCCTTCTCCATATAAGCTACAGCAATTTTTATTTCATTTCCGAAGTATTCTCTCAATAGATTCTTTGCTCTCTCGTAACCCTGCCCAGGAGCCATGTTATAGCAACTTCGAACCAGTTCCCTTGGCTGCCCTCTGGTATGTTTCTCAAGGTAATAAAGACATTCTTGTTTATCTGTAGTTTTCTTTTCAATAGCTTGCTTGAACGCTCTAATAAAGGCAGCATACTTAAGTGGATCACCATCAAACTCTGGGATAGCTCGTGGCGGAAGAGAGGCCAAGGCTTGGTTCTGAACCAGCTGAGCAATGATGTAAGTTTGCTGTTGCATAAGGTCATACAAAGGAGGATGTTGAACATTGTCTTTAGAGGAATGATAATGCGACTGTGATTGCATACGTGTACTCCCTTGTGAGGTTGGTGGCTGAAATCCGGCTGTTAAAGTGTTGGGAAGTCTGGATCCGTTTCCCTGCACTTCAGACTCATGGATGTGGATAGGCCGACTCCCTTGTGAGATCAATGCCTGAAGTTCTGTTGGTGCAACACTAATGGGTCTGGTTCCAGAGATGTTCCCCTGCACTTTAGACCTGTGAGAAGATGGTGCATGTGACAATGAAGACAAAAAGTTATCAGACCTTGCTAAAGACTGGGCTTGTGGAATGTGCGGCCTTCCCTTAGGCCATACAGACAATGGCAGAGAATGGTCCTGTTGGAAAGAGACAGTTTTAGGAAGTTGCTGGACAGGTGCTGTGTTAGAATAACTTGATGTTTGTGATTTCAAATGAGCATGAAGATAGGCATTCATGACATCCTCTTCCTCATCCTCCTCATACTCATCCACATGTACATTTTCAAACACAGACAATCTAGCCGTAGCAGCAGCCAACTTGGCCTCAACCTCTAGCTGTTGCCTTTTCCATTTGAAGGGCTTCTTCTTCAGCGTCAATGTCATGCATTTTTCTCAATGCAGCTGCAGACTGTAAAAGTGCAGCCCTTTCAGCCTTTGCCTTTAAACGTACAGAAATAATACTGGAAGCCTTTGAATTGATAGAAGAATGATCTTTATGATTTGAACCTTTACTTGAAACATTGGATATACTATCTTCAGGCCGTATGTCAGAATTTATTATAGACGGCACATTATGATTCTCATCATCATTTTTTGCAGCAGCATCTGACAACCATTTCTTTACATCATTCTCAAACGTATTAATTTCCCTTGTTTTCTGTGCAAGCCAATGTTGTTGTTTGTCATGTTCAGGATCTGGCATAGGCATTTCCAGCAAAGTAGTTTGAATTTCTAAAGCCTCATTGCACAACGTGGTATATTTATTGAGACATTTCTGCACATCAAACACAGTTTGAGATGTTCTTTTCCCAGACAGAACCTCATTAATCCTCTGCTTAATTTTACTGGCTTGCATAAGTTGAGATTTTCGATTTTTGCAGATTTTCTAACAGCATTGTAAGTCCCTTAGCTGTTAATTTTCTTATGCGTTTCCCCGTCATCAACAGCAACACTATGAGTTTTGCGAAGCAACAACACTGAAACAGTCTTTCATTTCAATTTCAAAAGTCCACCTTTTTTTTTTCCAATTCCATCAGCAGGAATAAATGAAAGAGTACCCACCAGCTTTCCGTAATTGCAATCTGTGAGAGAACTTTCAGGTGTTTTCAATTTTAAAAACTTTCAATTTTATTTTGCTGTGCAATTCTTAAGTCATTTGATCATTTCTTTAACCTAATAACATAAGCATAGTATTAGCTGATGCAAGTAGCTACATAACAAGTAGCTGATGTAGTGTCTAGGGAAGATTCAATAAGTATCAATCAGTCGTTATTTTATTTAAAATTAAAAGAAGGGAAAAAACGAGAATTCATCTCGATTGTTAAATAATAATAATTTCAATAATATAAAAAAATGTAATTAGTTGTAAATAAAGTACACATTTTTAAGCACTAGTACAAAAAATAAAGTGTCATGAAATTGATTTGAAAATTGGCCTATTATGGAAGAACTGTATTTCTGACAATAGTAGCACAAGAACAATTAAACATGCTGTCTTCTGAGGTTTCCAAAACCTTGTGTCTTATTGAAATTATAATTCTTTTTTTTAAAAAAGATGCGCTGTAAATATGGCGCAAGCATGGTGCTCTGTAATTTTTTAGTCTGGATGATTAATAAGAAAATTAATAATATGTGTTTTATTGTAGCTATAACAGTTTTAATAACAGTTTTTGTAATAACGGGTTTTAAACTGTAGTTGGGCTGGAAATCTTTAGCCCAATCTGGCAACACTGGCTGCAGCCTGCTGAACGGCCATGTTGCGCATTTGGTGGCATTTCTTTCAGTTATTTATTATTTATGTATTTATTTTTGTAATAGACATTATTTCTATCATTATATTTCATTCATTTTTTTAATCTGTCATAATAAAACATTGAGACATGAATATGATCACCCTAGTATAGTATTCTATTGTTATTTCTGTTTTACATTAAGCGCCATCTAATGTCGGGGAATGAATTTGCATGTTCAGCGAAAAACGCTAGGGTGTAAACACAAAAAACGCGTTGAAAAACGCTGACGAATAACGCGCGCTGATATTCGTCCCAGTGTGTCCGGGCCTTTATATTACACTGTGCTCTGACAGGCACCCAGAGGGGTTCACTCATCTAATTAAAATCAGGTGCAGACAGTCAAAACCTTTTATACATGTACTATGAAGGTACCAATATGCACCCTTTAGGTACAAAAGTGTACCACCCCAGTGACAGCTTTTGTACCTTGTTTTCTGAGAATGCATGAGCATCCACATGAGCGGCGGCAGTAGCGTCGGCGTCTGTGTCGGCGTGAGGTTCGGCATGAGCTGAGGGATGAGCTAAGGCATGAGCTTCAGAACGAGCTTCAGCTTTCGGCATTGGCATGAGAATTGGCTTATGCATCCACAACACACCCCTGCGTCCCAGATCTAACCCAACCACAGCCAACGAAGCTCTTTTAAAAACTCGGACCAAACCATTTTGATAATTACAGGGGTAAGCACAATACTTCTCATTCTATTACAGCAAACATAAAAGGGGAAAATATATACAGCAATACACGGACACGAATGAACATAACAATAACATTTACCATAAAGCAACAAAGAAAATACATTTAGACATTCATACATAAAACACCTCCTTTAAACACATGTGAATTAACACACAACCCCAACTTATACTGGACTGTTCCGGGAAAAGATTCAAAGCTTCGAGAGCGTGGAGAACAGCGCCATCTGGTGCTCATTTAAAAGAAAGCAGCCAGAAGCTCTGGCAGATGAAGCAACCAAAACACACTACAGAGTTTCAATGTTATGTCTACAAATAAAAACCTTACGTTTGATTTGTTCATTTAATAAATTAATTTTCCCATTAAAGTGTGAAAATTGCATTTTTAAGTTCACTTATCTGTTCTAAAAATCCGCTCAAAAATGTGATGACGTCACACAATAGCCTAACTGTAAGAAATCAAAAGGACATAAGTACTCGTAACTTCATTCGACTTTTGGCCTAATCTATATTGAACTTGCGGAATCAACAATAAAATCTATTTTAATTTAACGTCAAGCAGGTGAAAGAGACACATTTAGATAGACAGACAGACAGACAGACAGACAGACAGACAGACAGACAGACAGACAGACAGACAGACAGAATAACTGAAATAGCCTTCGCTGGAAGATCATGTTTTCAGCTTCAGAAAGGTTGACGGTCTTACCGTAATAGCTAGTGTATAAGCGCATAGAGAAATATAGGGGCGGCTAGTTTGACCGCTCATTTCGAGGTGGAGGCTGGCTTGACCGCAGTCGAGATTCCGAGTGATGTGAATCACCTCAGGTGATATGATAACTGAATAATATATATTTCTCAACTATGATGATCATGAAAACATGTTTGTGTATTTTTGATATAAACGAAACATAAGTGTTACTGACATGTTTTACAAAATGCGATTTAATAATACAAATTAGTTAAATATTTGATATATTTAGTTTTTTTGATATTTTAATTCTTTATATGTCCTAAAAAAAAAAAATATGTCATTATGAGCTATCATGAGATGAATTATATCTGCATGACATAAAGAAGCACTGAATCGATTTTGAACATGTTCTTTAAAACAAACGGTTCTACAGAATCCATTTGCAGAAATGAACCGAAGATCCCATCGCTAGTTCTAATACCGAACCAATTCTCGCGAGATCGGACGAGGGGATAAGTTAAGGAAACATGGCGACGATGTCTCATTTGTTAAAGGTAAGAGACACTTTTTGCCTCCAAATTCTCCAGAAACAGTCAAAAACCCGTGTATACGCCTAGAACCTTCAAATGACTATGTTGTACCATTGACGTTTAGTGGCTTGCTCGGACTCTTACGTGCATGTCCAGTGAGTTTATAAGACTGTCTTGCAGCCTATGTTTAGCTAGCAGGCTGTGAGCTAGCTGAGATTAATGAAGCCAATAATCACAATAATACTGGACTGCATGCAGATTACTTAAAGTCAGTTTTCACGCCACTAGGTGTTGACCCTCAGCATTATTTTGTTTATAAATGTATATCTTAAAGGGGCATGTACCTGATGACAGTTAGCAGCACGCAGGTTGTTAGCTTGGCAAATGATTAAATGACAGTGTTGTGACTGAGCTAATGAAATGCCTATTTGTGTTGATCATATCGAGTTTCATGTGCTAATCTTTTCTTGCCTTGCATGTCATGTCACGTCACTGGGGTCAGATATTTTTAAGGAGGTAAAATATGTGAGAAAATCATTTAAGGGGTGTTAATTAAGAGAGTAGAGACATTACTTTTTTATGGAGGATGTTTGTTTTAAAGCAGTTAAGTGGTTGCGTGTCAAAACCTAGTGATTTGCTTACCTAAACAATGTTTTGGATGTCATATGTTCAAACGCACCAGTGATATCCAAAATGCTGTCTAGAGACATAGACTATCAGTTTGATTTTAACTATCAGTTTTTGGGTGAACTATCCCTTTAAATCTATTACATAAATGTATTTGAAAAGTAGCAAATGGCATGTTGAAAGATTAGTAAAGAATCTTTCTTTGTGACCTTAATATTACAATTACTGAAGTAATAAAAACAAAGAAATACTATAAAAAAAAGTTCAAATAATTTAAAGAAATGTTCTATTTTAGTGTGTTTTTTAACAACAGCAACCACAAAAATCAACCCAAGACATAAGAAATAAATAATTGCCTTATTGTAAATGCTTTGAGCTGCACTGATTTTAAGATTTTAACATAAAAGTCTTCCATAATGTTTGGTTCATTGTCACATAGGCCTATTAATACAGGCATGCTCTGTTTCATCTGTTTCTTGTCTTTTTGCTTAGAACAAGGGTTCCCTCCAGTTTGAGGACAAGTGGGATCTTATGCGCCCCATTGTCCTGAAGTTGCTTCGCCAAGAGTCTGTAACTAAGCAGCAGTGGTTCGATCTTTTCTCGTAAGATCTTGCATTATTAATTCAGATCTTTTTTATATCCTATACATTAACTAAAGTCTGAGTGTCAGTCTCTTTTTCTATTCTTCATTCTCATAGAGATGTTCATGCGGTTTGTCTATGGGATGACAAAGGACCTGCAAAGATCCACCAGGCCCTCAAGGAGGACATCTTAGATTTTATTAAGCAAGCTCAAGCGGTAAGAGAGATCCAGGATTAATTTACCCGTTAATGTTCTTCAGCAGAGTCATCTCTAATTCTTGAACATTGGTGTTTAGAGAGTGCTCAGTCACCAAGATGACACTGCGCTCCTCAAGGCTTACATCGTGGAGTGGAGGAAGTTCTTCACGCAGTGTGACATTCTGCCCAAACCATTCTGCCAGCTGGAGATCACCTTGATGGGCAAACAGGGCAGCAACAAAAAGTCCAATGTGGAAGACAGCATTGTTAGGAAGGTCAGTGGGATATAATTTTTTTTTTTTTTTAGTGTGGGTTGAAAATACCACATGAATCCCAAGAAATCAGTCTTTGAGTCTATGCTGTTTCCAGATAACTTTTGAACAAAGCTTCACTTTACATTATTTTGTAGCGTGACTGTACCGTTTTTGCGCTCTTTAATGTGGCATGACAGATCGCTGTAGCACATCAGGTCAAGCGGTGTTACTATATAAGTGTCACTATATATGCTCTATTACATACTCATTATATTTTACTTAACCTGTTCATCAATATTTAATATATGTTTTTATATAAGTTTTTATGACGGCAACAGTAGAAAGATAATTGTCATAAAGTTATTAAAAAACTGCCTTATGTGCAATTTAAAATGTCGGTGTACAAATCAGTTGTTAATTTTATTCTTTAATATTATTGTGATGTACCAACTAACAGGGATCCCTAAATAATTTACAGCATTAGTTTACGCACAGATATTTATCCAAATGATTCAATATCGAATTTATTTTGAAATCGGAACTGTTTTGAATCGCAAGCCTGTGAATCGAAATTGTCAATGCCCAGCACTATTGTTTAACTAGAATGGGATTCATTCTTTTGTTCTGCATATATTCTTGCAGTTGATGCTGGACACTTGGAACGAATCTATATTCTCCAACATCAAGAATAGATTGCAGGATAGTGCAATGAAGTTGGTCCATGCCGAGCGGCTGGGAGAGGCCTTTGACTCGCAGTTGGTCATCGGCGTCAGAGAGTCGTATGGTGAGATTTGCTGCAGTTGTTTTATTAGATTAATTGTTTTTTGTTAATGAAAATTCAAAGAATTGGATGGCGTTATTAGTTAGAAGTCTCTTATAATCCCTCCTCCAGTGAACCTGTGCTCCAATCCTGATGATAAACTGCAGATCTACAGGGATAACTTTGAGAAAGCCTACCTTGACTCCACTGAGAGGTTCTACAGGACCCAGGCACCGTCCTACCTGCAACAGAATGGAGTACAAAACTACATGAAATATGTACGGCCTGCCAGTGATCAGATTTTACACTTTGTATTCCATTAATTCACGTTAGATAAAAACACAGCCAAAAGGAGAGTTATGACTCCTGCTAACACTACATTTCTTCCTGCAGTTATATATTCTCATATCTGTTTACAGGCTGACGCTAAGTTAAGGGAAGAGGAGAAACGTGCACTACGATATTTAGAGACACGACGTGAATGTAACTCTGTACAAGCAGTGAGTACATGATTGTCTTTTAAATAATGCGTTAATAATTCATCACTATATAGGGCATCAATTGTTAAAATATTTGTCTATTGTTAAATGCAAATATGAAAAATGTATTATTATTTTTAAATGATTTAGTATTTGATATGAAGTGAAGTCATATAGGCAGGTACGTCAGAAATTGAAATTGTGGATTGTTTTTTTCCCCAGCTTATGGAATGTTGTGTGAATGCGCTTGTAACGTCATTTAAAGAAACTATCTTGGCTGAATGTCCAGGCATGATCAAACGGAATGAGACTGACAGTGAGTATGAGACTTGGAAATCTATATTTAAAATGATCCCTTTAGGGTTTTATATAAACCACCATTATCAATTTTGGGGTGGGTATGATCTTTTAATGTTTATGACAGAAGATTCGTATGCTCATCAAAGCTGCATTTATTTGATTAAAAAAAACAGTAATGTTGTGAAATATTATTACAATTTAAAATAAATATTTCTATTTGAATATGTTTTAAAATGTGATTTATTCCTGTGATGCAACACTGAATATTCAATATCATTGCTCCGGTTAGTGTCACATGAATCATAATCCTTCAGAAATCATTCTGAAATTCTAATTTGTTGCTCAAGAAACATTTATTGTTATTAGTGAGAAAACAATTAACATTTTTGTGAAAATTTGATTGATTCTTTTAACAATAGAACATTTTAAAAATATATTTTGGCTTTACTTGATCAATATACTGCATCTTTGATGAATAAAAGATATGGATTCCTTTTAAAAGAAAAATCTTATTGACCCTATGCTATTGAACAGTAGTGTATTTTCTATAAAGTTGCATTTTTTCTAATTAGCTATATAATATTTTTTCAATATAAGCTTTTAAACCCCAGTGAACTCTTCATCCACAGGGCTACACCTCATGTTCTCTCTCATGGATAAAGTTCCTAATGGGATTGAACCCATGCTGAAAGACCTTGAGGATCACATCATCAGTGCTGGACTGGCAGACATGGTGGCCGCTGCCGAGACCATCACAACAGTGAGAACAACATTCAAAGCTTTGAAATTCTGACCTTTGTGTTTTGGCAGATTCTCAACCATTAGGCCGCCAATATTACTAGTGTTAACGTTCTTGTTTATGTATTTCCTCAGGACTCTGAAAAGTATGTGGAGCAGCTCCTGACTCTCTTCAATCGCTTTAGTAAATTAGTAAAGGAAGCTTTCCAGGATGATCCTCGCTTCCTGACAGCCAGAGACAAAGTGAGCACGCCGCCCCATCCGTATTCATTCTCACTGTTTTACAGTTGGTCTCAGTGAGTAAAATGCATGACTAGATCACACTACAGATGGTTACCAGAGATCTGTGATGACACAGGAGAACGTTGGAAGGTTATACAACAGTAATCCATTAGAAACACTGTTGATGTTACTGGAAAATGAATTGACTTGTTTATTTAACATAAATAAAGTGTTTGTTTTGCCTACATTTTGAATGACTTGTAACATAGTTTTTGATTTCCCCCAGGCATACAAAGCAGTTGTAAATGATGCCACAATATTTAAGTTGGAGCTGCCATTAAAACAGAAGGGGTGAGTAACGGTTTCTAGTGAGAAGCACAAAATAACCTTTTAACTTCATAGTGGAGTGCTGCTAATGTACACTTTTCACATTTACGAGGTTTTCCGAAAAGGAAGTCTGCATAGTTGGCTAAACTTCTGTAGCAGTGAACAGGAACTAAGACAAATATATTTTTGTGCTCCTATTTTCTACAAAAACTTTTTATTGAAATATATTCATCTGAGTTTTGAAGATGAACGAAAGTCCTATGGGTTTGAAACGAGTGATGTGAGGAAATAACAGAATTTTAATTTTTTGGTGAACTAACCCTTTAATGTTTCTAAATGCAGAGTTGGCCTCAAAACACAACCAGAGTCAAAGTGTCCGGAGCTGCTTGCCAACTATTGTGACATGCTGCTAAGAAAGACACCCCTCAGCAAAAAGCTGACCTCAGAGGAGATTGAGCTCAAACTGAAGGAAGTGGTGAGGCTATTATAACATGTCACATGTTGTTGTCTTTAAAAGTGTTACGAAATGTAATACTACTAATTCCTTCCTGTAGCTGCTTGTGCTAAAATACGTCCAGAATAAGGATGTGTTCATGAGATACCACAAGGCCCACCTGACCAGGCGTCTGATCCTGGACATCTCAGCGGACAGTGAGATAGAGGAGAACATGGTCGAGTGGCTGAGGGTGAGAATAAAAGACAAATGAGTGACTGAAACTCAATTGGAGTGTTTTGTATTTTAATGGCTCACTGTTTGCTTCGGGTCTGGCTTTCTTCAGGAAGTTGGGATGCCTGCTGACTATGTGAACAAGCTAGCTAGAATGTTCCAAGACATCAAAGTGTCCGAAGATCTTAACCAGGTTTTCAAGGAGGTGCACAAACACAACAAGCTGGCTTTACCAGGTGACTTTCAAGCCTAGTTTTTTTTATATATATATATGTGCTTTTACACTACCTTTGATAGATTTGAGGTCAGTAAGATTTTTTACCAAAGAATCCTGAAAAAAATGTATTATGGTTTCCTAAAAATAGTTTCTTGAGCAGTAAATCAGCATATTAGAATGATTTGTGAAGGATCATGTGAGACTGAAGACTTGAGTAATAATGCTGAAAACTTGAGGCTGCTGAGCCAATGGGTGGAGCTTGACATCTAGCTCCTCTTTTCTGGATGTTAGGGGTGGAGCTACACCCTGACTCTACCCATAAACCTATCCCTAAACCAAATTTGGTCAAGCTCCACCATAGTGAACATTTGTGATAAAAATTAGTGATGGTGTGATGTGGCTTGTTTTTCATTTGGACAATAGTTCCTAAGGTCTCTTTCTCCCCCCTTCTGTTACTCAGCGGACTCTGTGAACATAAAGATCTTGAATGCTGGAGCTTGGTCACGCAGCTCAGAGAAAGTGTTTGTGTCTCTGCCCACCGAGCTAGAAGATCTCATCCCTGAGGTGGAGGACTTCTACAAGAAGAATCACAGCGGCCGCAAACTCCACTGGCACCACCTCATGTCTAATGGCATTGTGGGTGTATTTTATACACTTTAGGTGTTTTAATGCATAGTAGTGATTTTCAACTATAAATGCTTGCAACTTCTAACTGATCAGTCTATGTGCTGTCCGGTAGATCACTTTCAAGAATGAAGTAGGGCAATATGACCTGGAGGTCACGACCTTCCAACTGGCTGTACTTTTTGCTTGGAACCAAAGACCACGCGAGAAGATCAGCTTTGAGAATCTGAAACTTGCCACTGAGCTGCCTGACGCCGAACTGAGACGAACTCTCTGGGTATTCTATCAATCAACATCAAATTAATTTAAGACAAACTTAAAAGCACTCTTTTTTTATGACATACATATTAATCATTCCCATAGTATGAAGTTTATGTAATGTGAAATAGGAAAATGTTGCACAAGAATTGCACTTTTTGTGTTAGTTTTCATTTAAAATAGAATATTGTCTGCATTAAAGATTAAAAAAAAAGAACATGCACGGAAAAGTTACAAAAAATATTAGTTTTTGTTCATAGAGTGGAAAACATTTTGAAATTACGCAAACTGGCAATAGAAAAGCTGAAAATGTCTTATCCACTTGAAACCCTATTGGTGTTGGTTAAAGGAATATTCTGTAGTCTGAAAAAAGTTTTATTTAATTTTTTTTTTTCTTTATTTTCTGAATTTAGATTAGAATATACTATAATTTATTATTGGAATATATTAACAATAAATTATTAATTTAAATACTTTCCATACTTCCCCGGCTTTAAAATGGGTGCACTGATATAAAAATTCTGACCAACATGGTTAAGCCGATAATTATCTTTCTGGTCTATAACTGATGAATAACCAATATTAAAATATTATACTATTTTGTGTAAACAAATTAAAAATAAAACACTAAGAACACAATCATAATGTTACAATTGAAAATGAATTTAGATATCACAACATTATAATGTCCAGTATAAAAATGGATATTCATTTTGAAATTTGATTACATTTATCAGTTTTTCAATTACTAGAGTTTGTAAAAATTTGAGAAGTTAAAATATCTTCATTCATAGGCATTGTAACATCATCATTTACTTTTTTCTCCTCTCTTTTTGTTCAGTCTCTTGTTGCCTTCCCAAAGCTCAAACGTCAAGTGCTGTCATATGAACCGCCAGTGAGCTCTCCCAAAGACTTCACGGACAGCGCGTTGTTTTTCGTTAACCAGGAATTCTCCTTGATGTAAGGACATCTCATCTCCTGTTTTGACTTTTACTCACTCTTTCATTTACTTCGAAATTGCCCTTTTATTTCAGAAACAATCATTTTGTTTTTTCCTCAGAAAAAATTCCAAGGTTCAAAAGAGGGGAAAGATAAACCTAATCGGCCGATTGCAACTGACGACGGAGCGAATGAGAGAAGAGGAGAACGAAGGCATCGTCCAGCTTAGAATATTAAGAACACAGGTACAAAATAAAAATCATTACTAGTGTTCTCTGTTCACTTCAAGTGTACTTCGGGCTTAATGAGGTTTTTTTTTTCTACCGCAACATTTCAGGAGGCCATCATTCAGATCATGAAGATGCGTAAGAAGATCACAAACGCTCAGCTGCAGACCGAGCTGGTGGAGATCCTCAAGAACATGTTCCTCCCTCAGAAGAAAATGATCAAGGAACAGATCGAGTGGCTCATTGAGCACAAGTACATCAAGAGAGACGAGACGGACATTAACACCTTCATCTACATGGCGTAGCGCGGAAACGACTCTAAAGATGACCTGTAACCGTTCCCAAGGACGACGTACCTGTCGAGGATCAGCAGCGGGGGGAGGGATGGTGGTGTCTCAAAGATGCTGCTGGTCTGGTGGCCTAGTCATGAGCTTGTTTTTACGACAGACAGTCACACATCAGATAAAAAATGTATTTAAAAAAAAAATCCCTGCCTTATCTTACAGCGAAGACACATGGGGATCAGAATAGGAGATAAAAAAATAGGAAAAAAGACAAAGGATTCTATTTTTGCCATTGGTAGTCAGTATGCATGGTGGGCGTTTGGCCTTTTGTATGTGTACATCTCCAGCAGCATGCGGTCAGTGTGAATGTCACATTCATCCGAGGACTTGCTTGTGTGTGCCGTGTTACGAGTGTTTTTTTTTTTTTTTGTCCTTCCCACATCCTCCATCTGGACCTGCCACGTCCCATCCGTCCCACTGCAAACACCTGGCCGTGAACACAGAGGAGCGCGGGGGCTGGGATGGAGGACTAGCATTAGCACTTTTCACACTCTCTGCCACTGTCAGCATGGATTTGTTTGGATTGTTTTTCACGTCTTTGGGTTTCGTTTCCACTTTTTTTCTTCGTCAGAAGTTTGCAAACGTTGAACCATCTTTGAGCTACAAAAGATTTGATTGGCTAATTGCAGTTTAGACGACAAGTTACTCTTCAAAATGCAAGGAAATGCTGCCGTTCGAATGTCACAAAGGGTCATGGTCTGCGGAGAAAATCTGTCGGTTTTGATGTTTTAATTTGTTTTGCTGTAAATGCATTATCAGTGAGACGGTCAGTGTAATGTAGTTTTTGTTTACGACTCTGAATTTTCCGTTATCTGTCTCGAATAGTGACTGAATTGCTGACTGAATAGTTCCAGGAACAGCCAACTCATTGAACCTGTTGGATTTGAGTCACAACTCCAATTTATTCTCATTACCCCATCACAGCTGAGCACACACAAGCTGTAAAGCACAGTTACACGAGTCCGAGTTAAGCAAGCACCGCTTCAACCTCAGGTAAAGTAGGGCAGAGTTATTTTAGTAGGTTGTGCTAACTTTAATTGGCGCCTCGCGGTTCTTGCTAAACACACATTGCCAAAGCAAAGCACAATAGTGCTGATCTTAAAATCATTATAGCGATTGTTTTCCCTCTATTTTCGAGGCTCCCCTGAGAAAGCCTTGTCATTTGTCGCCACTTTTAGTGGGAAACGTGATTCGTTAGTATCCTATTATGTGTCTCTGAACAAACGCTTGTGCAATTACTGATCAGCTGTTTATTATAATCAAATGAACTGTCATGATTATTAGCGTTTAAGTGCAAAAAAAGTATTAATATGGATAATGTTGTTATCCAGGCAGATTTCGTATAAAGGCAGTCTCACAGTTGAATCAAACATCAATGTGTTCACCATAAATCAGCCATTCAGTGTGTTGTCTGGGAAAAAAATACTAAATACTAAAATAACTACCATTTTCTATGGGTGATGCTGTCACATTTTTATTTTAAATACATCTACACTCAAACTAAAGGGGCGAATAATGAGTTTCTGAGAATGTCCCAAATGAAATTCCATGTCCACTTTAACTTTTCCTGTCAGTTATGTTTGTTTCTTCAGTTTTTAATACAGATCAGTCACTCATTTGTTTCCTTACTGTTTGATTTCACATGGTAACTCAAAATAGTGAACAGGTTCCATTTGATTATACTGCGAAAGCGTTGTTT